>SJYO01018757.1:95211215-95322918 GCA_006410555.1 Capra ibex
CCCCGCCCCGCCGCCGGCGGAGGTCGAGACTTCGGACCTCACACACCCCCCCTACGCGTGTCGAGGTAGTCTACGCCAGCAGTACCTCTTAACGTGCGACGAGGTCAGCGGCAGTGGTAGAGTCCCCGTCTTCCGAAGAGAGACAGCGTGACCCTTCACCCGTCCCGTGGGTCTTTGGGGACAGGGGAGTCACACAGTCGGGGCGGGGACCGGTACCCGGACGGGCACCCCGGTCCCGGGAACCTCTTGTCAGACGTGTGGTGTCCGAGGAGGGAGCACGAGTGGCGGGACCAAACTGGGGAGTCTGGACTATACGAGAAACGAGGGGGACAAAAGAACCCCGGTCACTTCCCCGTCCGTGAAGACTCTCTGTCTCCTCGGACTAAGTCGTGGCGGTTCGGCTTCGCTGTCTGGCCTCACAGGACCCACCCTGAGAGACCCCGGATCTTTCAAGGGGGTCCCGCCCGGTCCGGTGGACACTACCACCTGCGAGGCACGTCGGAGCAGGAGACGGTCGTGACCCGTCCTGCGTCGAGACCGAAACCCACTGGACCCGGAAGTGGTCAGTCTAAGAGTAGCCTCAAAGACTTCGAAGTCGTGCAGGAGAGGACCCTAGCCCGTCTGTGGTACACCCTCCCAGTCCTCGACCGGGACGGGAAGTCCCGGAGCACCCGAACCTGAGTCCCACGAGCCCGGGGCACAAACGGTTCGCACCGGTGCACACTCGTCCGGGTCCAGAACAAGGACACTGGACCCGATCAGACCTTCCACCCCCGCAGAGGTGAGTGTCGTCGTCTGTCCTCGAGGGGGTCTCCGTCCCCGAGACCCGGGCGACCGGAGATCGGTACCCCCGAGACACTAATGGGACCGACCCTGGGTGAGACCCGTCCTGGACCCGAAGGACCACAAGTATAACAGGAACAGCGACCCAGTCCCGGACGTTTCTCGTCCACGACGTCCACTGAATAGACCCGACTGATGGCGACAGTTGGTAAGTGTGCACACATACTTTTTCCGAGACTACGTCTACACCGGCTACCCCCACCCCACCTGGACCTCACTGGGTTGACGAAACTAGGACTGAAGGAATGGACGGACCCCTTTCTCGGAAATGGTTGAAAAATTATGTTGTTTCAAGACTCTCCTCTGTCCAGTAGATCCGGGGCCCCAGGAGCACCGACCGCGGAGCAGAAAAACGGGCGGACATTGGGGTTACCTCCGGGGCAAACGGGGACCTGAGAGGGGAGACGCCGCGGAGAGTGGGGACGGGGTAGGTCTGAGGGTGCACCTTCGGACGGAGGTCCCAGGTGGGTCCCAGGACGTCTTTCGGGGGTCGGAGGGGGTTCGGACCGTCTGAGGTGGAGGGTCCCGAAACCACTGGCTCCGGCCTGGACGACGGGTCTCCCTGCCTACGACAGTGGGGTCCCGACAGGTACGTCACTCCGACGGGCCAAGAGTGCCCGGCAGGACCCCCTCCACCCGTGGCCGGGAGGACACGGCGAGTCGAAGTCAGGGCCACCTGCCTACCTGGAGGTCCGTGGGTCGTCTGTCACAGGCGAACGAGGACCCAGCTGGACCGTTGGAAGGGTCGAGCTATGGAGAGAAGTAGAATCTCCTGTCACCCTGACTCCCTTCAGTCCTCACGCGGGTCCCAGGGTCACGCCCATCCCCCGATATCTAGTCCTGGAAGAAGACCCTGGGGATCGACCAGGGTTCCCCGGACCCTCCGAGCCTCTCCTCTAAGCACTACGCCCCCCACCCCACCTCCCTAGCCCCCTCCTCTCGTACCAGTGTCGCCCCCGAGGGTTTACCCTAGAGCCTCCGGTGACGTCCCGAGGCAGGTCGACCGCCCGACCCCGGTTCCCACACGTGACCCCTGTGAAACCCACGAACCCACGGAACGTCTGAAGGACGGGGTTCGGAGGACACTCGAGCGACTCGTCCCGTTGATACCCACGGTAGGGGGTGACACCCGTACGGACGAACGTCGACCCTGTGTGTAAACGGAAACCTCAACTTGGTCGACGTAGATCTTCGAGGGCACGGGTCCTTGGGTGTGTGTTCCGACGTCGGGAAGGTCCTTCCTGTAAAGAACTCGACGACGACCTCAACGGTCTAAAGAACACGAAACACTATAAGTTTCACCCTCTACCCGTTATACAAAAGAAAAATATCTTCCTCTTTGGCTCCGAGCGTCTCCGGGCGGCACTGAGGGTCAGAAGGGGTGCACACGTCTCCGACCCTCCACTCGGTCCGAGCCCTGAGGAGCCCGAAGGGTCCACCACGACCACCACTTCTTGGACGGAGACGGTCACGTCCTCTGTGTGCTCTGCACCCAAACTAGGGACCCAGCCCTTCTAGAGGAACTCTTCTTTTGACGTTGCGTGAGGTCAGGAGAACGGACCTCTTAGGGTACCTGTCTCCTCGGACTCCCCGATGTCAGGCACCCCAGTCTCAACTTGTCCTGACTCACCGAGTCGTGTGCACACGGCCTGAGGAGTCGAGACCCAGAACGGTCATTGGAGACTCTGTGGACGAGGGGTACTCCACACCCCAGCCCACCAGTGGCCGACTGACTGGTCCCGGCGGGTCGTGACGGTGGTCGGACGCCACGACGGACCCCTGACTTCCGGTCGGAAATGGGTCTCCGTAGGGTCGTCGGAACTGCAGACCGTGGCGTAGACGTCTTGACAGCCGGACTCGCGTGGACCGCGTCTGGCAGCGGAGAGGACCACGCAGTCCCAGGGACTCTGGTAGCAGTCCGAGTCTTTTCGACACTTCCAGCACCCCTGCCGAACAATCGTACTTCCCGGGTCTAATTTAGCCGTCCTCCCCGTCCAGGTGTCTCTGTGACAGAGGTCCTCTCTGGTCCGGGGTCCCACCGTACCTACCGTGAGACAAGGGGTCACTCCTACACACTGTCGGACCCCACAGTGGTTCGTCCCCTGAGTGGACCCGGGACCCCGGGCTCACCAATGACCCCTGGTGAACTACCCGTCCGAGGTCACGGGATCTAGGGTTGGTCCTTCTTTCTTTTATGCTGGACTCTCCCACACCTCTTTTTCCTAGGGAGAATGTGACAACCACCCTTACGTTCGACTACACTGGTGACACCTCTCGTGATACCTCTAAGGAACTTTTTGATCCTTCTTTCACTGATACGCTGGGTCGTTAGGGTGAGGACCCGTACATGGGACTCCCTCGGTCTCGGCTTTTTCTGTGGACGTGGGGTCGCAAGTGGGGTCGTGGCTGACGTTGTCGATCCTGCACCCTCGTTGGATCTGCAGATAGTCGTCCACTTACCTATTCCTTTGACGTCATGCATATGAGTCACCGCATAATGAGCCGGTATTTTTCCTTGTGTAAGCTGAGTCAAGGTTCCCCGACCTCCTTGGATCTCGGATGATATGCGTTACTTCATTCAGTCTTTCTCTTTCTGTCTATGGTATATAATCACGTGTAGACACCTGAGATCTTTCTGCCATGGTCACTACGAGACACGTCCCTTACTTTCCTCTGTGTCTGTATTCTTGTCGGAAACGTGAGTCACCCTCTTCCTCTCTCACGGCACTAGACTCCTTTATCGGAACCTCGTGTATGCAATGGCATACACTGTCTACCCGTCACCGTCAACTACTTACGGCGTCTCCTGCATTTCGGGCACGGGGCTCTGTCGGACCTCCCACCCCCTCCCCGTAAGCCCNCCCCCCCCCCCCCTGTACGCTCGGACACCGGCCAAGTACGACTACACACCGTCCGTGGTAGTGTTATAACATTAATGGGGGGTTAATTTTAGTTAATTAATTTTTATACTTGACTGGTTAACGGTCACTGTTTTAACTTAGTCATTAAAATTTTTAGGGTTGTTTCTTTTTCAGGTCTGGTCTACCGAAGTGTCCAAGTCAAGTCAAGTCAGCGAGTCAGCACAGGCTGAGACGCTGGGGTACTTAGTGTCGTGCGGTCCGGAGGGACAGATAGTGGTTGAGGGCCTCAAGTGAGTCTGAGCGCAAGTAGTTGAGTCACTACGGTAGGTCGGTAGAGTAGGAGACAGTAAGGGAAGAGGAGGACGGGGGTTAGGGAGGGTCGTAGTCTCAGAAAAGGTTACTCAGTGGAGAAGCGTACTCCACCGGTGTCATGACCTCAAAGTCGAAATCGTAGTTCATTTAAGATGGTTTACAAACCTCTTCTCAACTACGGATAGGGAGATTTCAATAAGGTTTTTAAACGTGTCCTTCCTTATAAATTGTTTGAGTAAGATACTTCGATCGTAGTGGGACTATAGTTTTGGTCTGTTTCTATAGTGTATTTTTTCAAATGTTTAGTTACATTGACTACTTGTATCCGTACTTTTGGGAGTTGTTTTATGAGCGTTTGGCTGAAGTCACCTTGTAATTTTCCCAGTACGTAGTGTCAGTTCACCCCAAAGGAACAAAAAATTACAGACGTTTAGTCACGTCTATGTGGTGTAATTGTTTGACTTCTTATTTTCGGCATACCCGTGGAGTTATCTACGTCTATTTTGAAAACCACTTTCCATTGTAGAGAAATAGTATTTCTTTTTTGAGGGGTCTTTCTCTCGTGTTTCCCTCGGATGAAGTTGTATTATTCCGGCATATACTGTCTGGATATCGAGTGTAGCATGAGTTGTCACCGTTCGACTTTCGTGAAGGAGATTCCAGTCCTTGTCCTGTTCCCACTGGTGAGAGCCGTGAAAATCAGTTGTATCAAAATCTGCAAGACTGGTGCCGCTTAGTCCCCTCTTTTTCTTTATGCTCCTTAGGTGCAACCCTTTCTCCAATTTGATAGTACCGAACGTCTGTTGTCTTGTGACATGCATCTGGTAAGATTTCTGCGACGGTCTTTTGACGGTCTTGAATGGTTACTTGAACAATTTCGGCGTCCCATGTCGTAATCATCCGTCTTCAGAGAGCGTCAAGCTACGTGATTGTCACTTTACGATCTTTTGCAATTCCTTCGTTAGGATAAACAGTAACATAGTTTTTCTTACTTCATAGATCCTGCTGTGGATGGACTCCTCCTTTTCTGAACACGTGTCTTTTGACCTTCCACGACTACTTACTTTGACTTCTACTGGGTTTCTGGGTCCCTCTGCGTGTCTCCCCGGCCGTCCGGCACGAGACTCGAACCTTCTTGGACATGACAATTCTACTGCCATGATGAGTCCCGCTAGACGTCTAAGCCGCGTCAGGGATAGTCTTATGTTACCCCCAAAAGTGTCTTGATCTCGTTTGCTAAAGTTTCAAACATACTTTTATGTTTTCTGGGACTTATCGGTTTTCTTAGAACTCTTGCTTCTTGGCTCGACTCTTTCTTCTTGTAGCGGCCAGGACTGAAGTCTGATATGACATTTCGAAGTCAATGGTTTCGTCGTACCGAAATTGTGTTTTTGTCTACGGGTCTAGTTACCTTGTTCTGTCTCTCGTGTCTTTATTCGGGTGTGCGAATACCAGTTAATTATGTACTATTGTCTCCGTTCTTCTATGTTACCTCTTTTCTGTCAGACAAGTTATTCACGACGACCCTTTTTACCTGTCAAGTACATTTTTTTCACTTTGACAGTAAATGTTTTTATTTGCTTTTTCCGGAATTTCTAGATTTACATTGTGACCTGTGGTATTTTGAGGATCTCCTTTTGTCTCCACCTCGGGAGGAACTGTATTTAGTGATCGTTACAGAAAAACCTCGATGAAGGTTTTCACTTCCTTTATTTTCGTTTCTATTGGTTACCCTGGAGTAATATGAATTTTCGTTTCCTTTAGTAACTGTTTGACTTTTCTGTCGTATCCCTTACCCTCCTTTGTAAACGTTTATCATACTAGTTATTCCCTAACTATAGGTTGTATATTTGTCGAGGATGTCGAGTTGTAATTTTTTTCTTTTTTAGTACCGTTAATTTTTTACCCGTTTTCTTGGATTATTTATAAAAAGGTTTCTCCATTACGTCTACTGGTTGGCCCGTGTACTTTTCTACGAGTTGCAGTGATTAGTAGTCAAGTCAGGTCAGGTCAGCGAGTCAGCACAGGTTAAGAAACACTGGGGTAGTGTTTCTCCCGGTCCGAAGGGGCAGGTAGTGGTTGAGGGCCTCAAGTGGGTTTGAGTACAGGTAGATCAGCCACTACGGTAGGTCGGTAGAGTAGGAGACAGCAGGGGAAGAAGAGGGCGGAAGTTAGGAAGGGTCGTAGTCCCTGAAAAGGTCACTCAGTCAAGAAGTGTAGTCCACCGGTTTCATAACCTCGAAGTCAAAGTCGTAGTCAAAAAGGTTACTTATAAGTCCTGACTAAAGGAAATCCTACCTGACCAACCTAGAGGAACGTCAGGTTCCCTGAGGGTTCTCAGAAGAGGTCGGGGTGTCAAGTTTTCGTAGTCAAGAAACCGCGAGTCGAAAGAAATATCAGGTTGAGAGTGTAGGTATGTGCTGATGACCTTTTTGGTATCGAAACTGATCTGCCTGGAAACAACTGTTTCGCTACAGAAACGAAAAATTATACGACAGATCAAAGTAGTATCGAAAAGAAGGTTCCTCGTTCTCAGAAAATTAAGGTACCGACGTCAGTGGTAGACGTCACTAAAACCTCGGGGGGTTTTATTTCAGACAGTGACAAAGGTGACAAAGGGGTAGATAAACAGTGTTTCACTACCCTGGTCTACGGTACTAGTATCAAAAGACTTACAACTGAAAATTTGGTTGAAAAAGTGAGAGAAGAAAGTGAGAGTAGTTCTTCGACAAATCAAGGAGAAGTGAAAGACGGTATTCCCACCACAGTAGACGTATAGACTCCAGTAACTATGAAGAGGGACGTTAGAACTAAGGTCGAACACGAAGGAGGTCGGGTCGTAAAGACTACTACATGAGACGTATCTTTAATTTATTCGTCCCACTGTTATATCAGAACTACATGAGGAAAGGGCTAAACCTTGGTCAGACAAGAAGGTACAGGTCAAGATTGACAATGAACAAATGGACGTATGCCTAAAGAGTCCTCCGTCCAGTCCACCAGACCATAAGGGTAGAGAACTTATTAAAAGGTCAATCAACATTAGATGTATCGGTTTCCGAAACCGTATCAGTTATTTCGTCTTCATCTACAAAAAGACCTTGAGAGAGCACGAAAAAGTTACTAGGTTACCTACAACCGTTAAACTAAAGACCAAGGAGACGGAAAAGATTTAGGTCGAACTTGTAGACCTTCGAGTACCAAGTGTATGGCAACTTCGGACAGAACCCCTTAAAACTCGTACTCTTAAAACTCTTACACTCTACTCACGTTAACACGTCATCAAACTCGTAAGAAACCGTAACGGGAAGGAACCCTAACTTTACTTTTGACTGGAAAAGGTCAGGACACTGGTGACGACTCAAAAGGTTTATACGACCGTATAACTCACGTCGTGAAAGTGTCGTAGTAGAAAATCCTAAACTTTATCGAGTTGACCTTAAGGTAGTGGAGGTGATCGAAACAAGCATCACTACGAAGGATTCCGGGTGAACTGAAACGTAACGTCCTACAGACCGAGATCCACTCACTAGTGTGGTAGCACCAATAGACCCAACACTTCGAGAAAAATATGTCAAGAAGACACATAAGAACGGTGGAGAAGAATTATAGAAGACGAGGACAATCCAGGTCTGGTAAAGACATGAAATACCACGGGTAGAAAAGTACTGTTGAAGGGATTAAAAGAACTTCTCCAGAGATCAGATAGGGTAAGATAACAAAAGGAGATAAAGAAACGTGACTAGTGATTCTTTCTGAAAGAATAGATAGGAACAATAAGAAACCTTGAGACGTAAGTTTACCCACATAGAAAGGAAAAGAGGGAACGGAAATCGAAGAGAAGAAAAGAATCGATAAACATTCCGGAGGAGTCACTCGATAAAACGGAAAAACGTAAAGAAAAAAACCCCTACCAGAACTAGTGACGGAGGACATACTACAGTACTTGGAGACAGGTATCAAGTAATCCGTGAGACAGATAGTCTATAGTAGGGAACTTAGACAAAGAGTGAAGGTGACATATTAGTATTCCCTAAACTAAATCCAGTATGGACTTACCAGATCACCAAAAGGGATGAAAGAAGTTGAGCTCAGACTTAAACCGTTATTCCTCAAGCACTAGACTCGGTGTCAGTCGAGGGCCAGAACAGAAACGACTGACATATCTCGAAGAGGTAGAAACCGACGTTTCTTACATTAGTTAGACTAAAACCACAACTGGTAGACCACTACAGGTACACATCTCAGAAGAGAACACAAAAACCTTCTCCCACAAACGATACTGGTCACACAAGAGAACCGTTTTGAGATAATCACAAACGGGACGAAGTAAGGTGTAAGGTTCCGGTTTAAACGGACAATGAGGTCCACAGAGAACTGAAGGATGAAAACGTAAGGTCAGAGGACATTACTTTTCCGGTAGATAAAACCTACAATCAAGATCTTCCAGAATATCCAGAAGTGTCTTGTCAAAATGAGGTCAAAGAAGTCGCAATGACCAGCCCCGTATCAGAACCTAATGGTACTATAACTTACCAAACGGAACCTTTGTTTGTCTCTAGCGATTAGTAGTCCCTTTGCGTTTAGTTTTAGTCTCACTCTATGGGGGAGAGCGAACAGTCTCACCGATAGCAGTTTGTCTCGTGTTTATTGTTTACAATCACTCCTGCACCCCTTTTCCCTCGGGAAGACGTGACAACCACTCCTACATTAAACCACGTCGGTGACACCTTTTCTCGTACCTCAAAGGAGTCTTCTGAGTTTCACCTTGATGGTATGTTGTGTTCTTAGGGTGAGGACCCATATATAGGTCTTTCTCTTGTTCGGTTTGTTGTGATTAATTTTTTCTGTACAAGTGGGGTCACAAGTATCGTCGTAGTAAATGTTAACAGCTCTATACCTTCGTCAATTATTTCTACACCATAAGTGTGTGTGTGTGTGTGTGTGTGTGTGTGTGTGTGTTACCTTCTCATAAGTCGGTATTTCTTCTCACTTCATTACGGTAACCGTGGTTGTACCTATCCAAACCTCCCACGACACGACTCACTTTACGGTCTGACTCTTTCCGTTTATGACATACTACAGTGAAAATAAACTTTAGGTCACTTACCTCGTTTTTTCTTCGTCGGAGTGTCTATGTCTCTTCCTCGGTCACCAACGGTCACTCCTCTCCCTTCCCCGGCCCCCGTCCTCGTCCCCTCCCTTCTCCCTCAGGTTTGGCGGCCCACACGCTCTCCGACCTCCCCCACGGCGTGTTGGACCTGGTCTCTTTATTTCGGAGCCAGGAACCCCGGTAGGAGGGGACTGGGCTCGCCTCCCCACGCGACCGGTCGTGCCCGTGCCGACAGCAGACAACACGCCACTGTGGGTCGTGAAGGACCCCACCCGTCCTGGCATGGAAGTGACCAACGGCCTCCAACGGCTCAGAACCCTTGACCCTCGTCGGCCTCCCTCGTTCGACCAGTCACCCGTCGGAACCCCGCACACGACACGAACCGCGGGGGGTCCCGGGGTAGTGGGGTCTTCGTAAACGATTGGCAGGCCCCCCGAGCCCGAAGGTCCTCCACCACGGTAGGTCGCAGGTCGGGAAGACCTACGGAAATCGGGTTCCCCGGACAGCAAGGACCCCTCTGTCAACTGTTTCGGGGCTCCCGGCAGGACGACCTTCTGCCGAGCTAGAACGGCGTGGGTCCAGACGTCTCTTTGACGAGTAGTCACACTCAAAGTGTCGTACTCGAAGGACTCCGGCTCAGTACGAGTCACGAGGGGGGGCCCTACCGTGCCTGAGACGGGAAGGTCGAGCGAACGATCCGGGCGACCTGGGGACCTCGAGACTCCCGGCTGGCACTCCGTCCGAGCACGTCTGGGACCTACCCACAGCACCCCAGAGTCCTGCCGGGGACGGACACGCCCACAGTCCTCGGTCAAACGATCTCCACGTCCTCCCCTTCGACGGAGGCTCACGGAGGAAGGGGTGAGGGGCACCACCGGCGGCAACCCAGAGGGGGTCGACCCCCGAGGGGATTCAGGAGTCTACTACGCATCGAGACCCTTCCCTCTCCACACAGACGACCTACAGGGGTCGACGTCGACCACCACCCTCCCCGCCCAGGGGTCCCGGGTCGCACCGACCGTCCGACGTTCTTCGACTGGGCCCCACCACCGGCGCCACGTCCGCACCTACACCCCTTCCACCGACCCCGGGCGTGCGCGTGAGCGTGCGCGGGCGTAGACACACCAGGTCAGACGTTCCACTGGGCGCGGAGGAAGGGGGACGAGACAGAGGGACAGTGTCGGCGAGGTCACCCTTTATCGGGGGACGAGACGAGGGTCTCTGTCCACCAGTAAAGCCTCCTCCTCTGGAATTGTCTTTGGGCGTCCCTTTATCGTTTCAGACTCTACTCCTACCACAGTTTTGCATCTACCGAACAGCTCACAGACACACACACACACACACAGATACAAATATAGACACACACTCAACTACACAGACACACAGACACACACAGTCACACAGACATAGAGACACATATACACACATATACAGACACACAAGAAAAACACACACAGTGACACACATAGACACACACACACAGAGATACAGACACACACACATACACACAGTCACCCACAGACAGAGACACACACACACAGACACACACAGACACACACACACAGTCACACAGACACACACACACAGACACACACACAGAGACACACACACACAGTCACCCACAGACAGAGACACACATACTCACACACACAAACACATAGACATAGACACACAGACACATATACATAGACAAACACACAGAGACACACACACACAGACAGAGAGACAGAGTCACACAGACACACACACACAGACACACACACAGAGACACACACACACAGTCACCCACAGACAGAGACACACATATTCACACACACAAACACATAGACAGAGTCACACAGACACATATACATAGACACACACAGAGACACACACACACAGAGAGACAGAGTCACACAGACACACGTGTTCGCAACCAGGATTGTGTTGAGGAGAGGTGCACGAGAAGAAGGGAGGCCTCTCAGGGACCCCGGAACGTGGACGAGTGGAAGGAAAGGGCCGGGCCCTGACCTCCGAAGGGGTCGGGTCTCCAGTCGGACCCCTGAGTCGTCTCCCTCCGACTCTGGGACTGAGCCTCGGCCCCGGCACGACGTCGACTGGGGCCCGGGACCGGCACAGCCGGAGACCAGAGGCCCCGACGGAGAGGGGTCCCCGGGCGTGTACAGGACCGCACCCCGAGAAATCAGAACAGCCCCGAGTGACACACCTGTCGGAGCAGACAGACGACTGGAGACCGGACCCCTCCGACCCCCGGCAACCCTCCCTACAAACCAGGCTCGCCCGAACCACACCTGTTCCCGAGAGTCGACGGACGGTACCCACCCCGTCCTGCCTCCCTTCTGGGCCGGGAGGAGGGGAAAACACTCCGCGCACCGAGGTCTCCCTAACGCGGGGAGAACGCACGTGAAACAACCGGGCTCCAACGTCGACCGGAGTTCCAGAAAGGACGCGGGGCCCGTTCCTTGGGGTGCGCCTGGTGGTTCAGTACCCGCAGACACACGTGTCCGAGGTCTGCCTCACTTGTGTACGAGGAGACCTTAAGGTTTAACGCTTCAAAAGTAGCGTTAATTACGTTGTTATTCGAACCTTTCCACCGTCAGCCGTAATCTTTTAATTTACTGTGGAAGAACCGCAGAGTACAACCACTCTTCCGGTTGACTAATAAAAATATAATGTTAGGGGTCCGTAACAGTTTAACTAATTATTTAAGCGACTTTTGGGCAAGGGAGAATTATTTAAATTAAGCCCAACAACCCATATTGAAAGGACACTGGAGACTCACACCCGAAAGACCCGCAACTGCCACCCTCACACTCGGACGGACCGTCGGCAGACAGTAGGACCTCCTCGTGCGTCCTCGGCTCCCCTGGTAAGGCAGTCGGGACAGAGGTGTCTTTACCGGGTCCAGAGCTCCCGAAAAACCTAGAAGGACTCACTGAATGTGCGACCCGTCTCGACCTCGGACGTCCCGGTCCACTGAGGAGGGTCGATTCTGAATGGCCGGGTCCGTTCCCCTCGGGGACTTTAACTCGGGTCTTGAGTCTGGACTCGAAAGACCGTCTGTTCTGTTTTCCCCCTTTAAGTGACCCAAATTCCGAGACTCACAGGTAATCCCTGAGTCGAGTCTTCCAACTTTACTGTGGTTGTCCCGACGGTTGACGGCCGGTAGTGTGACCGACAAGGTCGTAGGGTTACTGAGTGGGAAGTCGGAGGTCTCGGTCCGTTCCACCCGTGACAACGAGGGTCAGAATCCGACTTCGGTCTCTCCGGGTTTCTCCCCGGAGAGTGCCCCGCCCCACCTGCACTGGGACTCTCTCCCCAGTCCGGGAGGGTCGGGCCCCCGGCGCCACGTCTCGACGAGGTCCAACCACTCTGAGGTCGTGCCCTCTCCGCGCCCCTAGCCGGGGGCTGTGACGTCGAAGGCCAGGACGGCCCCGGGACGGACTCCTGGGAAGGGGCCGGTGAGGTGGGGTGCGAGACCGTGGAACCGGAGTCTGGCCTACGGGAGCCGAAGGGGGTGTCGGTGCCCGGGTAGTGGGCAAGAGACCCTGAAACCCAGGAAGAAGGGTCCCCGGCTTGAACATTTCCAACGGTAAAGGCAACGGTCAGAGCTCCAGAAGGCTCCGGAGTGTCGTGGTCCCGAATCGAGTAGGCCGGGGAGGGCTGGGGAGGGGGGAGGGGTGCCCGGTGAGGACCGGACACACGTCGGTCGGAGCAAGAAGACCCGACCGGGGAGACAGCAGGTAGAGCCCTCGTGACGGGTGGGGACGGTTCGGGGTCGGAGGTCGGACCAACCCCTTCACCCAGGCCCCGGTGGGCTCCCGAGGTCGTCGGACACCTGTCCGTACGCAGGATGTCCCCGACTCGCGTCTCTGGGGAGGGACGGGTCCCGTCGGCCCACCGACTGGAGGGTCCAGGTCGGAGTGCGGGGTCCGGGTGGAGGTCCGGCTGGGGGACACGGGGGGCGGCGCAGGGGTCGCTGGAGCCGGGGCTGCGGGGTCCGCTCCACCCGCTCCACGGGGCGGGCTCCCCTACTCTGGTCCACCGGGACCCGGGACCCACCTCCACACCTATACCGGGACGCAAATTCAACTAGTCTTGGCCCACCGTCCCGTGCACGGCCACCTCCAACCCTTGCGAAATGCGTTCAGACTCGCCGGGAAGGTTCGGGGAAGGACCACTGAGCGAGTGTGGAGAACGCGGCGGAGCACGGGGACAGGACTCCGGAGCCCGGCGGGTCGTACGTACAGGAGATTCGGCCGTCTCGTGGGTCGTGCCCGCAGTGGCGGCACCCTCCGGAAGTCCTACCTCCCTGGGCGCGGCTGGGGGTCCAGGGAACGCCTCGGCCGCCCGGAAAGCGCGGCCCGGGCCCCTGGGGCCCCTACCGGCACAGGTGCCGTTGCGCGACCGTCGGACGGACCGGAGAGACACGCGCCCACAGCAGGGCAAGACCCCGACACAGGGACCGGAGAGACACGCGTCCACAGCAGGACAAGACCCCACACAGGGACCGGAGAGACACGCGCCCATAGCAGGACAAGACCCCGACACAGGGACCGGAGAGACACGCGCCCACAGCAGGACAAGACCCCACACAGGGACCGGCCCTCCGAAACTCGAGCCCGTCACGACTGAGAGTCAGTTTCTTCCTCGCCTCCGGGGGGTGGTCTCCGGTCACGAAATAGACCGCCCCCCCATCCACGTCGGCCGGTCCGGGGGCGCCCGGGGGGTGTGGGACGCAGGGTCGTCGTACGTACCGGGGTCCCTACCACGTGACTACGAGCCCGTACACAGTCGGGGACCACCCCAGGGCACCCTCGGGGCCGTTCACACACGAGGAACAGGTCCGGACGAGGCGTCGTGCGCCCGGAGTGAGGACGAGAGTCCCTCTCAGACCGACGAGACTGCCCGAAAATTTTACAAAGAACAAAACGAAAAATAACTCCACTTTGAGTGTATTGTCTTGATTGGCGAAATGCACGTACGGAGCCGTAAGTCGCACAGGACGGTGGCGGTAGCGGTACTGCGAGAAAAGTAGCGGGGCCCTCCTTTGGGGCCCATGTGATTCGTCCGTGAGGACAGAGGGGAGACGGGTGGGCCCTCGGGGGTCTGAGTGTGGCACCACTGCGTTTCGGGTTGTCTAGGAGCCAACGAGTGTCAACCTCCGAGTGTTCCTCCCTTTGGTTCTAGAACCGCAACTGGGCCGACGGGTCTGCACGCCTAACACCCTCCTTATGTCCCGTACCAACACGACCCCCGCAGACTGTCCGGCATAGTGTAAGGTAGCCGGCGACGGGTCTCCCCCTGGGTCCGGGCGGACGTCCGCCGCCTGTGTGTCACGTGGGGGCACTGGGTGGGGGTGGGGTCCCCACGTGCGAGCCGGGACGGAGGGGGTGGAGGGACGGGTCTACAGTCGGCACCCGGCCCGAGGGGTGTGGCCGTGTCGTCGTTTGAGACTGGGCCGGGCCCCCCACCCGGCCGCGGGACTGACGGGAGCCCCTCGGGTCGTACGTCTGCAGGTCCCGAAGACGGGTTGCCGAACCGAGGTCCTGTGGACCCCGGAACTTGGCACAGGGCCACCTTTCGTCGGGTAGCGTCCCTTCGCCACCTGGGGTCCCGGGACGGCGGGCCCGTGGGCCTACGGGGCGGGTTCACCGTCGTCACTCCGGACGGCACACTGGGGACCCCGGTCCCCGGAGACGGGACAGGGCGGGTCCCGCCCCGACCCCTGGGTCCGTCGGGGGAGGAGTCGGGACGGAGAGGACCAGGCAGAAGAGGTCCGTCCGAGTCACCCCCACTTCAGGACCGTTTCGAGTGAGACAGAAGGTCGGGTCACCACGGGTGTACACTGGCACGTCGCCTGTCACAGGTACTTTTCGGGGAAACAGACCGGAACGATTAATTCTTCATCGTCGTCCGGAGCCTCCCCCGGGTCGGAGTCCAGGAGAGACCTACAGCCGGTCCCAGGGCCTCCCGACCTGTCGACACCGGTCCCGAACTCACCCTAAGGGTCTCCTCGAAGGTCCGGGCGGGCTCACAGGACGACGGAGACCCCCGGAGGGTCGGGACCAGTCTCACCTCGGCGGAGGAGAGGAGGTTCGGACCTGCGACTGTGCCAGGACCCTCGCCTGGGTCGAAGACTCCGACGACGACGCACGTGTGACCTCCGGGTCCGGCCCGTGACGCGGGCTCCGGGGTGTGAGAAGAGACCCTTTACCCCGCCTCCGACGTCGCCGGCTCCGACGAGGGTCCGGGAGCGGTACTGGGGGCTCCGCTTTTGGGGGTCGTCCCGACGGCAGAGGTGTGACTGAGACGGCCGGGGGACGGGAGCCCGCAGGGAGGGCGAGGGCAGACGAGTCGCACACGTGCGTCCCTGTCCCTGGTCCCCGAGCGCACCGTAGGAACCACCAACCACCCCCAGGGCGGAGGGCGGTACCGGAAGTCCTCACCGTCCCGGCACGGGACGAACCTCCCGGACGGGTCCCTCGGGTCGGCAGGAGGGGGCCGAAGTCGTCACCGGTTTCGACTCCTACTTGACTGTCCAAGACTAGACGAACCTATGCTTTCCGGAGACTGGAGCTTCTTAGGTCGCCTGTGCGCGCCCGACATCACAAACCCGGGGCACTGGGTGTCCGAGCACCTGCGACGAGGTCGGGAGTCGAACCTCTGCGTCACCGCCCTGACCCACTCGACGAGCCGGAGACCCTGGAGCCGCATGACCAGTCGCATTACACTCGCCCTCCGGTCCTCGTGAAAAGGGGCTCCGAGAGGAGGAAAGGAATCGTCCAATTGTCTCCACTCGCGATCCGAGTGGACGGGGCAGAGTGGACTTACCGTCGGGTCGGCATAGGGGTGGTCGAGGTAGTGGCG
This sequence comes from Capra ibex, assembly GCA_006410555.1. Taxonomy (NCBI): domain Eukaryota; kingdom Metazoa; phylum Chordata; class Mammalia; order Artiodactyla; family Bovidae; genus Capra; species Capra ibex. The sequence continues at coordinate 95,227,215 of SJYO01018757.1, forward strand.
GCACTGGAATGGTCTGCACCCCAGGACCGTTCCTACGGACCGACACCCGCCCTACTGGGACCCTGGGGAGGACGACCTGACCGGAGGACGGACTGGGACGTGCCAGGACAGGTCCCTAAGGATTTCGGAGGTTCAAGAAGGCCTCCGGTCCGCCCGACCGATCCATCGCTACCGGACACACATCTGCTCCTTTGACTCCAGGGGCCCTCTTCACCAAGGGACCCGCGACACTACCCCCGCAGGGTGGGTCACAGGGGGGTCACGAAACGTCTGTCAGCGCACTTCGTCTGGCCCCGGGAGTGGAGGAAGGGGTCCCGCCAGACGTGGGGTCAGACGTCCCGTCCGGTCCCCAGCGGACGCTACCGGGTCTGGAGCACGTTCGGTATCCGAGAAGCCCCGACTGGGACTCGACTCTCGGGACCCCATCAAATTTAAACTTTTAATTGTACTTTAGTTTCCTCTGTCTCATTAAAAAGTAAGACGAACTTTCCAATAAACGAAGAGTCGGCTACGAATCACACGACTATGTACTACAGTTTTCCATTTACTAAAATTTGGTCTAAGTTAAATTTAAAATAATGTATAAACATCCTCTGTCTCCGAGGTTCGTAGGGAGCGGAAGAGTACCTCCTAGAAAGTGAAAATTATTGAGCCCGCGGATTACGGGATTAGATAACTAATACGGCAGTACACCGTCCCCGCTTTGTAAGTACGAGGGTCTTCGGGGAGCTCGTAGGCACCTTGGCAGGGCGCAGAGCTTGGCTCTCACCGACTTGAGGACTCCTGTTCCCGGCCCCAGACCAGAACGGAACTGGTGCGCCGTCGACACGGTGGAACCTACTCCCGAGTCGGAGAGACCCGCACCCGAGGGGAGGCGATGTCCCACCGGAGAACCATCCGACCACCACAGGAGGGAAGTCAAGTATGGGTGGGCCCTGGAGGCCCACACGGACAGAAACCTTATCCCAGGAACACCCACAGCCAACAATCCTCCTCCAGTATGACCTCTTCCGCCGGGACTTGAGTCACTGATCCCAGGAACTTCTCTCTTCTCTCCTGTCTCTGGGGCCCCCTTCGGTGCACTGCCGGCTCCGTCTCTACTCTCGCTACATGCAGGTTCGGGGCCTGTAGCCCCGGTGGCCGCTCGCGGCCTCGGCCCCTCTCCGGGTCCTACCTCATCGGGACTGGAGGACACCCGCCCCCCTCGCGGGTGGTACGACAGACCCCGACAGTGCCGCCGGCGGGGTCCCTCGTCTGCGGGTCCCGACCGCTCTCCCGCGGGACAACAACGAATGAGTGAGTCTGCACAGGCCAAGAAACGCTGGGGTACCTGACATCGGGTGGTCCGAGGACACAGGTAACCTAAAGGGTCCGTTCCTATGACTTCACCCAACGGAACGGAAAAAGGTCCTCTAGAAGGGCTGGGTCCCTAACTTCCGAACAGAGGACGAAACCGTCCGTCTAAGAAATGGTGACTCGGGGGTCCCTTCGGGCTCCCACGGGACTAACGCACGATCACACCCTTGGTGACCGTCTCCGGGACCGAGGTCCGTCGTGGCACCTTTAACAAGAGACGTAGGGACGGAGGAAAGGAACTGAGTAGTAAAGGCAGGGAGGACCCCCGGTGTCGAGACGAGACTCGGGGACCAGGTGGGGGCTTGTGGTACCTCGTCCCCTTCCCCGTCCCAGCACGGTCGTCGGTGTCGAGTACAAGACCCCCCGCATCACGGGTGGTGACGAACAACTCTGCTGCATCGAACTCCTGTACAGGACCCACCCTGGGGTCTACCCGTCGTAGGGACCCTCAACCTCGACCTCCCTGGTGCAGACCCGCACACTGAATAGGGACCTCCACCTTCACACCAAGCTCCGACTAGAGTACTCACCGGGACTTAACTCTATCCCCGAAGTGACGTCCTACCTACCGCCCTCTCCGACACCCCGGCTCGTGACTCTACTCTGTCGGACCTCCGACGGAACACCGGTCAGAGGGACCGCAAGGACCTTGCACGGGGCGACGGGTACGACCGGAGTGGGGTACCCCGGGGTGGGACTCGAGACCCCTTCCTCGTCGTCGTTGTCAGTGAAGCTTAACGGGCCCCGACGACTCACGGCTCCCTCCAGGTCGGCGTCCCGACGTGCCTCGAGTGACCTACCGGTCCCTGTCCACCCGTCCTCGAGGTTCTTCGTATCTGTGGCGCCAGACCTTCAAAGGTAGTCCTGGCCGGACGGAGTCGAGGTGACCTAGAGTTCCCGACCCGGCCTACGTCTCCTTACGTTTCTCCCACCCACAGGTCTCCAGTGCTGGGGTAGATATGAGACACAGGCTGAGGGTGGGGTCGAGGACCTTCTCGGGTCACTCCCCCTACCCCCGACACCTGGGACATGAGTCCTCTTCAGATAAACACCCCCCTTGCACTCACACCTACCTTAAAAGGGACCTTCAATTAACAGGCCACTTAAGAAGGGTAGACCCGACATCGTTTCGTCTTAGGTCCCGTTCTTTTGTCCCAACACTCACTCAAAGGAGGCCGGACAAAGTCGTTAATGACGGAGAGCGACCGCACGTCAGGCGACGAAATAAATGGGTCGTCCTGCGACGAGAATTTACGTGTAGACCCGTGAAAATGTTTTATTACACTCACGTAGAGCCCTTGAGAAAAGGGGCTAAACCCAAACAAAATAAACGTGGTAGTTTGTAACTCCCTACCTTCCAAGGTCTAGTGCCGAACGTCCGGGAGTCCCAAGTCGCACGTCTGCGGGGGCTCGACCAGGGACGGCTCAGGTAGCGGGTGAGGCAGGGCAGGGTCCACGACCACCGTGGCAAACAAGGGTCACGGTGTTCCTCTTTCGTCCTCCTTCAGTCGGCCCACAATCAGCAGTAATTCGACTCCTATTTTCGTTTCTAAGAGACGTCGACACAAAGGTCCCGCAGAAACTACTCGCCACAAAAATGTCTACACCCCAAGACCCCTAGGCCTCGCCGGGACACCGTCGCGTCGACGCCTGTGGAGGACTGGCACTCCGGACCCGTCACCCGACGCTCTTTCATGACTATTTTGAGGGCGGACCTCGTCAGACCAACCGTGACCCAAACAGTACTTCGTAGTGCGAGTAGTGACCACCGGAACCGGACACAGACACTCGAGTCCTACCACAGACTCTGGGAGGAGCGGGTGGTGACCCTCTACCAGACACCGACACCGACGAGTAGTACGGTAGAGACAAAGAGGAACCTCATCTCACCCCGGTACCCGAACCAGCTACTCCCGTGATCTTGGTAGGTCTCCCTTTTCTTTCAATTCAGCGAGTCAGTACGGGCTGAGACGTTGGGACACCTGACATCGGGAGGTCCGAGAAGAACAGGTACCCTAAAAGGGTCCGTTCTTGTGACCTCACCCAACGGTAAAGGAAGAGGTCCCCTAGAAGGGTTGGGTCCCTAGTTTGAGTCCAGAGGGCGTAACACCCGTCTGAGAAACGGAAGACTTAGGGCCCGTTAGACCTTCCTTCGAGACAGGGTCTTTGCCTCGGGTCCGAAGTCTCGTCGCGGACCGCCGACGCCCGAGACCCCCCGCCCACCCTCGTCCCCCTTCGTCCCCGGGGAGGTTCACGAGGGTCCGAGACCAGTGAAGGACGACGGAGGGGACCCCCTACTACCGTAGACTGGTTGTCACCACAGTCGTCGGTCTGGAACAAGAGGCACTTTCTCGCCCCACTCGTCGGGTCTCGGCTACGCCCTGACTACCCCCGAGACTTCCGTTCCGGACAGGTAGGGAGGACGGGAGAGTCCCACCCCGCCCGGGGGCGGGGGTTGGGGTAGGTCGGGGTCAGGCCCCGGCGTGGTCGACCGTGGCAGACCCAGAGACAAAGGGAGAGATCGTGCCCGAGACCGACTACTTTGAGGTGTGAAGGAAGGTAAACGACTCTACTACGATGTCGCACTCACCCGTGGGATCTCCTCTCCTCCCGGGTCGAGACGGACCGTCCACCCGAGTATAGAAGGACCCTCGTAGTGGGGGAGTTCAGGGTCACTTCCACTCTGCGAGCCTCTGAGTCTCTGTCTGTCTCGCGTCCTTCCGGACCCTTTGGCTCACACAGGTCCCCCGTAGACGGACGGTGGGGTTGACTCAAGTCCCGTCACTCTCGTCTCGTTTGTCCACCGGGACACACCGACCTTCACCGGAAGTCGCTGGGGACCCCGGTCGAGTGCAGGGCGGACAGGACGCCCACCTTTTGGCCGGACGGAGGACTTTGGTCCTCGTCAGGCTCCACGAGTCTACCGTCCCCCGGCCTTCCCCGACCCCTGTGTCCAGCGAAGGAACGGTCGTCCCCTGGATCCCGGTCGTCCAGAAGGGTCTCCCACTGACTCCGACGGGACCTGTCGGACCCCCCGCCTAAGTCGGGACCCGGCGTCCGGGGGGTCTCGACTCTGGGGACCGAGCTCCCAGCCAGGAGACTGTGAGGACGAGCCCTTGAGGGACAGGACCGCGGGTCGACAGGACCGCGTCGTCGGCACCGGTACACGGAAGTTTCGACGCCTCAGTCGTGCCGTCCTCGCACCGACACCGGTTCTCGCGGCACACCCGAGGAAGGGCCGCCCCGAGTCTCGGGCACCAAGCCCCCAGTCCCGAGTCTCGGAGACCAAGCCCCCCGCCCCAGAGACGCGGAGGTGACCCCCGTGGCCACCGAAGGTCCGGGTAGAGGACGGGACACGGGCCCGTCGGCACAGACCTTCCACCAGCGTACTGCCCAGGTCGGGCATAGTCTGGGCTATCGGGCAGTCGCGACACCACCCTGACTACCCTCCACATTGGTCACTCAATTCGTCGAGGACGACTTCCGACCTGACCGTCGTCCAGGCTAGTTGTCCCACTATCCCGGGTACCCGGGTCCGGCCCGGCATGCCACCTACGACCACCCCTGAGTGAGTGGGACCGCCCCGGTACTACGGGTGTACACCGGAGTATCGCGTCGGGAGTCGGTGGGGTCCCCCGAGTCTTCACGTCGGGGACCGGGTGGGGTCCCTCTGCATCCCGTACCAGAAACGTGACTTAGAAACGCACGTTTTCGTGGGCAGAGGGATCGGGGGAGGAACAGACACGGACGAAGGGACAGGGGCGGAGACAGAGAGACAGGGGCGGAGACAGAGAGACAGGGACAGAAACGGAGGGACAGGGGCGGAGACAGAGAGACAGGGACAGAGGGGGCAGAGAGAAACAGAGACAGAGAGAAAGAGACGCAGTAGTGGTGGCAGTCGTAGTGGGTGTCGTGGGTCTCGGAAGGGTGGGGTCCTAGAGCCGCGTATCTGAAATCCTCTTGGGGGGGTTTTAAGTCCGGGAGGAGGGGGGAGGGTCCTCAGGGAGCAGGGGTCCTGGACGACTCGGGTCGTGGGGAGTTTGACACCGAGCGCCGGGACGGAACAGCATGTCAGGTAGACCACCCGGTCCTGGTAGAGATCGCCACGTCCGCATAAGTGAGTCTGTCGGGGGCGAAGCACCGGCCGTCGAGACACTCCAGTCCGAGTGCACACTATGACGAAGAGGAGGGGTCTTAGAGTGCAGGCCTTAGTCCGAGACGCGAGCGAAAGAGATTTCTAGTCTCTGAGCGTGTTCGAGACGCCCGGGGTGCCACAGTTCGTGTCGTAGAGGCGGACCGACACATTGACTCTTGAGTGAACCGTCTACCGACTGACAGGAATCCGCGACCTCAACATAGGGGTCTTGAGTCCTGCCCCGGCATGAACCGTTCTCCCGACTACGTCCCACTGGCCACAGGAGTGCTCTCGGACACACCGCCCCGACAGTGAGGGCACCCGGACGCGGGCCCGCACACATCCACGTCCGACCGTCCCTGTGCGTCTACCTGTCGCTAGGGGCCGCGGTCCCCCCTTCGGACCTTTTCTACGAGGGAGTCCTGGAGCCTTCCTCGGCCAGCCGGTTGTGTGACTAGAACCCGAAGGTCGGACTCGGTCCCGCCCAGACGACAAGTTCGGCGGACCGGACACCCGACCCGATCCTGTCGCGTCCTGTGCGTCCAGGGAGGACGCAGAGCCCAGTCGACAGTGTCCGACAGGACGCTGGTTCTCGTCTCGCGGGCAGGAGAGCTCACACCGGGACCTGTCCGACGGAAGACAACCGGAGGTAGGCGAACAGGTAGATAGACAGGTCGGGTGAGAGGTCTCGGGACTGTGGAGGCGGAGAGGGGTGGGGCGGGGTAGAGGGGACGGCACCCCTCCCGACTGGGACTGGGGCACTCCTCGGGGGACCCGTCGACTGAAGGAGTCCACGGTGGGACGTCCCCGCTCACCCCACCCCGAACCCCGTGTCCGACCCTGGCCGTCTCGTGGGGTTCTCGGTGTCCCGTCCCGGACCCCTGGCGTCGTCCCGAGTCTTTTCTCCACCCGGCCCCCCTGCGTCTCGCCTTCCGTCCTCCGCCGTTCTGGGGAAAGGACTGACCGGCCCTAAGTCGGCGTCACTGTCGGCGGGGAGTCTCTGTCCTCCCTACAAGTACGACCGTTGTGCCTACGTACGACAGGTGAGGGCACACCCGTGGTTGTGCTGGGTGCATGTGAGCGGTTCGTCCACGGGTCGGACTGCAAGCGTGAGCTGTGTGTACGGGCGTGCCCCCTGGGGCGCCGGCTCCGGACCGCAGGTCGGAGGAGCCAGTCTCCGCACCGGTGGGCGACGGCGGACGTCCGAACAGGACACTGGACGCTCGTGGGGCCCCGCAGGGCTGCTTGCCTTTTACCGGAAAGTCACCGCCCTCGGGGTATGGTGAGGGGCCCCATGTCCCCCGACAGACGACTCCTGAGGAAGGGGGTCCCGGAGTCACCGCTGGGTCGGAGCCTTCGTCCCGAAGGGAGGACCCCCACCTACGGCTGAGACTCTTGGTGTCGGGAAAGAGGAAGTGACACGAACACCCCAGGGGGTAGGAACCCAACTCCTACGTCCCAGGGAACTCGGAAAGGACCGGGGACCCGGGTGCGGTAGTGGACCCCCGGGGGCTCCCCGGAGGCAGACCGACTCGAGCCGAGGGACAGTCTACTCTCGTGGTTCGCCGGGGTTCCCTCGGGACCCCTCGCGACCGGACCGACGACCGGAGCCTCCAGAAGTCCCTGGGGACGTGGGCGGAAGGTCCCCGACGACCCACCCTCCCGAGACACGGTGGTCGAAGGACCATGTCCACCCGTCGTCCCGTGCGGACACTCCCGGAGTGGGTCCACTAGGGCCCACTATCTCGGAGGCCGACACGCACGTGGGCACCCCCGTAGGGACGTCGGAGGGTCCTGGGACCCCGTCGAGGGTGACGCCCCGGCAGCCCACCTCGCTGCGGACTGCGTCTCGAGAGGCACCCTTCTCGCCCTCGTCCACGCTGCCGGGTCGGAAGGCCCTCGACCGTGGGCACCGGGGCAGACTCCCACCACACGGCTCGGGACTCGGGACTCGGGGGCCGGGACCCGGGGCTCCTGGCCCAGCCCGTAGCCGCACGGGGAGCGAGGGGAATCGGGACACACTCGGCCGGGACGCGTCGCCGGACGTCCGTGGGGGCCCCCGTGGCGCGTAACAGGGAGGAAGGGCCAGGGCCGTCCTTCTCCGTCACAGGACGCTTGCACAAACGTACCACTAGTGCGACAGTAACACTTCGACCCTCCGAAATAACACCCTTCTTACTCTATTAGTACAACCATCTACGACTTATCTGAGTGTTTCTAACGTTCTACCGTGAAAGTAACCTTCTCCCCTTAAGCAAATTTTTATGCGACAGTTTTATACAACAAGATTTACGACTCAACTACCAAGAAAACAAAACGAAACAAAGAACTTACACAGTAATCTTTTTTAATTGTCACTGTAGTTGTCGCTCTGCCCGATGCGCGAAGACTTTCCCTCTGTAATAGGAACACTGAAACGCCTTGGTAAAGAAACGGAAAGGTATAACGGAGGGAGCACTCCTTCCGGAGAGCATTGAAACCATAAATAAGTAGAACATCTTCAGCCTACACACGCAAACCTCTTGAGTCCGGAGTCTCCCGGGGAGGGTCCCAGACGTGAGGTGTGACACCCTGGTCCAGGTCGGAACCCCTAGAACCCGGGGTCCGACCCGACACGCCCGGTGAACGGGAGAATCGAGAACAGGGTCTCCCGCCACAAAGTCTCGGACGTCGCCTCAAGGAGGAGACTGTGTTCTCGTCCACTCGCTTACGTAAACACAATGCACCTGTGTCTACAGACAGACGTAGTCACCCACTGCTGACTTACCTACCTACCTACTTACGCCCCACCGGTCCCTCGACACCGGAGGACGGGTCCTTAGGGGCACTCGGAAGAAAGGGCCTTTCGAGGTACCTCCTACACGAGAGCGTCACAACCCGAGGTCTCGTCTCTGGTTCCGAGGGGCGGGGTAGGGAAGTCTCGGCGAGAGCGGGTCTTCGAAGAGGACCCTTTTGGGGCCCTAGGGTCTCCGGTGTGTCCTGGGTCTTGTTCCCAGTCACGGGGTCCGAGCCTCGTCTCCGCCCACGGTGAGGTCGACGGGGGTCCGGCAGGGAGGACAGGAAGGAGGACGGACCTCCTAGCCAGTAGGACCGGAACCTTGGGTCTTGGAAGGTCTTCCGTCTGGCCCCGCACCGAGTCCCTTCTCCCCGTCGTCTGACACGCTTAGTCCCCTCCCAAGCCCGGTCCGGTCCCGGGGAGACGGGACGAGTGTAGGGGTCGCGCGGGACTAGGCCTACGACGTCACCCGTCGTTCGTCGGGGGTGGGGTCGCAGTGGGATCGGTGGATGGGGGGCCCGGACTCCCCTCGGGCCGGGTACCGAGTCTCCGGCGTCACCGAGTCTCCTCCCCTGTCCCTACGTGCTAATCCGAAGTCAGGAAACAGACCTCACTCTCTCTCCGCATCCAGTGACGTGTGTCAGTCCTTTGAGTCTAGGGGCTTCTTCGTACGAGCCCCGGGGTGGGGCGGTGCAACCCAGACCGGGTCACCCCGACTGACACACGGTCCGGGACCCGGGAGCGGTCTAGGGACGTCCCTCCCACCTGCAGTCGTGGTGGCGGTCTCCGCTGCACACGCACCACCGGAGGCGAGAGGACGGCACGCAGACGCCCCCCACTCGGCGGGTCGGAACCGACGGAAACGACACCCCACAACCTGTCTCCGCCCGGAGGGACTCCCGGGCCCCGACCGGCACGCACACCACCGGCCACGACCCCCCCAACCTTCGGTGAACCCCCCAACCCAAGGAGGTCTGACTTTCGTCGAACACCCGTCGGGAGGACCCGAGGACCCTTTTCAGCACACGGACCAAAGGACCCCATAGACCCCGAATCCCCCGACAGTCCCCGGGGTCACCCGTCTCGCAGAGAGAGGGAGTGCCCGTGGACCGAGGATAAGGGGACCTCCGGGGCCTCAGAGGCACCACCCTCCTTCGACTCCAGGGTCACACACACGTGCGCACTCACACGTAACTCTCGCAAACACACACGCACTTACACGCACAAACACGTACCTCATACACGTCTACATCCCGAGCACACACGTCACGCACACAAGTACCCTCACACGTACCCGGGCCGGGCGCCAAGTCCCCGCGGCAGGGTGGGGTGCCGAGGTTTCTCGGGGACGGGGAGGTGGGCGGCGAAGGGCCGGCACGGAAAGTCGGGTCCCCGAAGTCGACAACCGGACCGACGACGGGGACTACATTCCTCGGAGGTCCTCCTCCGACATCCCCTCTTCCAAATTTGTGACTGAGACCCCGACTCAGTGGCTAATGCGTAGTCCAGTGGGTGCCAAGTCCCTCCCGCCCCCTGACGGGAGACGGGTGTTCCTCGGACCCGGTGTCTCGTACTTCAGGTGTGCCTACAGGTGTCCGACCCCAGTGCCCCCGGGGGAGAGCCCCCGAGTCGGGCCGAACTCACACTGGATCGCTCCCAGTGTCCCGGGGAGGACAGCCCTCCGTCTCACCCCGCCCGCCCGTCTCCACACACCACAGGATGAGTGTGAAGGCAGAGCTCTTACTGAGGTCCCCGTGTCGAGGTGTGCCCGGCGACCCTTCCTTCGTACCACCGGGGCACACAGAGTTCGCCCGGGGTTGGGGGCCCGGCACCTGGTAATCGTTGGCCCGACGGCTCACCGTCCGCTCGCTTCGAAGTAGATGACGAGGGGTGCGAGGTAAGGACGGGCTCGACAGGGACAGGCAGGGACCTCTTCGGCAGAAGGCACTCTGTCAGGGACGCCGACTTTTGCAACTCCCGGCGGCTGGATCTCCTTCGAGAGCCTGGCACCTTTCCGACCACGACAAACAGGTGGACGGCCCCTCCACCCCCGTCCGCCTCCGCGACGAGTCCGGGACGGTATGTGCACAAGGGGGGGGTGCCCCGGGGAGGGACCGAAACAGACGACCCACGCTCCGAGGGCGGGGCCCGGATACAAGGGCCACCCCGCGGGGGTTCCTGTGGGACCGGTCCGAGGGCCGGACCGCCTCGCCTGCGTCCCCGTCCTTAGCTCGGAAACAGCACCCTTCAAGACCAGGACCAACACACACACTTACACGCGTCCACACCGAGGACTCTTCTTCCCTGCAAAGATGTCCCAGCGCACTACCACTGGCAGGGTGACCTGCACGGCACTGAGTCTTCTCGTACAGAAGCGTGTGTGTCCACAAATATAATAGCTCGGGTCCGTGCGCGTACACACACCTATGTGTGAGTACTCGGGACACGTACGTCTCTCCGTCGTTTCTCGGACCCGGTGGAAACACACTTTCACTTTCACCGAGTCAGGACAGGCTGAGAAACGCCGGGGTACCAGATATGTCGGGTACCCCAAGAGGTCCGGTCTTGTGACCTCACCCCTCGGAAAGGGAAGAGGTTCTCCAGAAGGGTTCGGTCCCTAGTTTGGGTCCAGAGGGCGTGACGTCCGCCTAAGAAATGGTCGACTCGGCGGCCCCGTCGGGTTCTCAGGACCTCCCCCATCGGATGGGGAAGAGGTCTCCTAGAAGGGGTGGGTCCTTAGCTTGGTCCCAGAGGACGTAACGTCCACCTGAGAAGGCGTTGATTCGATAGCCCCTTCGGGGTGGAAACACACCCCACTTGGTAGACTTGACTCTCGACGCACCCACAACCAAGTAGTGTGTGCGCATCGTCTCTATGTACACACGCTTCCGACGAACCTGTCTTGGAGCACACTCACACGCGACTGGGGACACGTGTGCGTGGCGTCGCCGGTGTGTGTGTGTGCACACGTCGGGGACACCCGTCCCTCCGGGGACGAGACACTAGGTGGACGCTCCGACTGCTGCTCGGTCGTCGCAAAACGTCGTAGACCACCAAAAGAAGCCCCCTTGAACCCTCTCTGTCGCAGACACACACCCACTCCCTGACCCAGACGCGTAGCGGACGTCGGGGAGGTACGGGCGTACACGTGTGTGCGTGTGTGTGCGTGTGTGTGTGGGTCCCGGACCTGAGGGGGGATGGGGTGGGCCGAGTCCCGGTCGCCCGTCGGGTCCGAAACGTCCCTGAGTGCCTCCTCCGTACAGGAAGGACCCCGAAGGTGAGGGAACTCGGTCCTTCGCTCCGCAGAGGAAACGAGCGGACGTTCGGGTCCAGCCATACCCCTCGGGGGTCGTCGACGGGAGCACCACGACTGCCACACACTCGACTCTCTCGGGGGCCACTGCTCGTCTGCGCCTCGGGGGCCCGCGGATGGACTGCGTAGGAGTCCCCAGACACCGGGCCGCACGGCGCGGGCCGTGAAGTGTCCCCTTTGTGCCTGAGGTCGGACCAAGAGTTGTACATTGTAAAGTTTGTGGCGGGTTCCTCAATTGAACCCCAAAGGAACAGTCGTCGTAGGACAGGAGTCGCCGACGACGGACGGACCCACTTGCGCCGGCCCCCCTAGTTCCCTCGTCAGGGGCCCCGAACGACCAAGGCTCCTCAAGGAGTCCGGCCCACACCACCCCCAGAGACACCTGCGGAACACCAGAGTTCCACCACGTGTCTACAGTGACAGAGGGTGACGAACCGTGAGGACGAGCACCGGACGAAAACATAAAGGTCCCTCGATCCGAAGGCTCCACCGAGTCGTTATTTATTAGACAGACGTCACGTCCTCTGGGCTCAAGGCAGGGACCCAGCCCTTCTTGGGGACCTCCTCCTTTACCGCTCGGTACGGTCATAGGAACGGACCTCTTGGGGTACCTGTCTCCTCGGACCACCCGAGGTCGGGCACCCCAGTGTCTCTCAACCTGTGCTGACTCCTCGACTCGTGTGTCGCCCTTACCCAAAATACAATAACTTCCCAATAGTGGCGCTGTCTCCCTCGGCTGACACACCTCGTGACCCCTCCACACTCCGGACGTGTCCGGAGTGAGCCTCAAGATCCCACCAGAGGTCCCGGCGCCCCTCCTCGGCGACCCCGGGCGTCCCTTTCGGGGAGCACAAACAGAGGGAGAAAGAGAGAGACAACACCCAAGACATTGTGCACGTCACGTTCAGACAGAGTCCGCACTTATCTATGTGTAGACACCCCCGTGTAAGTGAAACCCATCGCTCAGCCTGTGTCACGGACCCCGCACCCCGGAGGACCCGCGTCCGAGACTAGTCCGGCCCGACCTAAGGCGACTCGCCTCAGGGGCCCCGGGAGGCACTGGACGGCCCATTAACGACGCAAGTCCGGGACGAAAGAACGGTGTATTACTGTAAAGACACAGAGTGCCGTCTACGACCGAGACACCATTACTTCCGTCCCGGGACCTCTCCGCCGGTCTTTCTGGGGCCACCCGGGGGTTTAACCAAATAAACGGTCCATTAGTCTCCGTGTCTTCCGCGGCATTATCCTGAGCCCGAGACCCTATCGGACACGCGCCAGCCCGGGGAGCCCTGCCCGGACCGCCCGCCGGAGGAGGCTTACCACAGTGGCACGGGGGCTTTTCTTTTCGGCACACTCGAGGGAAACCCGAGGACCGGACTTTGTCTCAGTAGCACACCTGAAAAGGACCTCTGCCTCGACGCAGCTCTCCCGCCGCAGACTCCGACGTCGAGAAGAAGGGGCGGAGGGCGGAGAGACAAGGCTCGGTCCTGCTGCCGGAAATCCTTTCCACACTCGTGCAATCCTTCACTATTCCTTACCTCCAGTTACCGGTAAGCCCCGTGTCGTGCACCCAGGGACGGTTAACGACCCGACCGCCCAGGACCAGAGCGACAGACGGAGGGTCTGAACCCGTCCCGACAGACTCTGGGGCCCACCACCGACGCGAAGACGTTTCGGGTCCGAGGAAGTGGACATCGGACCGGTTGGCCCCGGGGCCGGGGACCTCCTCTTCGGTCTTCGTCGTCCAGGTAGGGTGGGACCTGTCGGGGAAGCCTCCGACGTCCCCCGTCTACGAACCCCTCCCGAGACGGGGTCCTCCACCGTGAAACGACTTCCGACCTACTGTCCTTTGTCCAGAAGGTACCCCTGTGAGTCGGGAAGGTCCTCACTCCAGTGACCCTCTCCGCCGGAGGTTCCAGTGCCCGGGACGTAGAAGTCCCGTCTTTTTACGTTTCCGGAGTTCGGTTCGGGGCCCAGGGACGTGTGTGCGGGTGTGTCGTGTCCCGTCCCCGGGAGCCAGGGGTACGTCCGTAGGACCCGCCCACCCGTCCCTCGGGGGACAGAACACGTTGGCCCCTCGTCCGTCAGTCAGGACCCCCACCTGTGTCGGAACCAAACGGAGGTGCACGTCACCTTGGAGACCTCCTTCCGACAGCCTAAGTCGGAGACTTCCGAGGGCCCCGACGACCTCTAGTCCCGCACCCCCACCTTGTCCTCGTCCCGGGCACCCCTCCGTCTTCCCTGCCAGTCCCGTCGACCGCCACGAACCGCTCCCCTCTTCCCCCGGGAACTCCCCCCACAGGCACGGTAGAGTAGGGTCGGGACGAGTCCCGACGGGTCCCCCAGCATCATCGACTCTGTGAGGGCCAGTCTCCCCTATTCTCGAACTGTGTGGGGCCGAATTTGTCGTCTCCCGGCAACCGTGGGCCGGGTTCCTCCCCTCAGGTCCAGGTCCCCGTCCACCCGACGACCACAGGGTGGGGGAACCCACCGAGGTGACCCCGGGGTCACTCGGGGGATCGTCTTGGGTCCGGTCTCGGAGGGGTGGGTCGGGCCCGGACCCTCTGACGTCCACAGGACCGACCTGGTCGCGCCCCGCGTTCGGGCAAGACCTTGACTCCTGACGTCCGTCCTGCACCTCCCCCGCCTGCGCGGCTTCGACCACCCCGGCGGGGCCCCGTGCCTGGTCCACGGGGCCTTGTGCCGACGAGTGTCGTCTTTGGACCCCTGGGGTCCTCCCCGGCCCCTCCGCTTGCGACGGACTGGAGGTCGTCTCGCGGGACGGACGCCGGGGAGGATACCGGAATTTGTGCGCGAAACGAGAAGGGCACCTAGACTCCGGGGCACACGAACGAGGGTCGAGAAGAGGCTCAATGACCCGGCGTTCCTAGAGCAGTAAGCGGTCCGTAAAGAAGAGAGTTCTACCACGGGAAGTCTTAAGTCAGTGATTGAACGCGCCTGAGCGCCGGGGTCGGGGAGAGACTGTCTCTAGCCACCGAGGGCCACAGGCCCAACCAAGACACAAACGGACCCCCGGGCAGAAAGCGGCGGTAACTATCTTCGTCGACAAACAATCTTCGGCCGCCCGTCACGGCCCGGACTACCATCAACTACACACCCACACTGCGAGACCACGACTCGCACAGAGGGTGGCCCTCCACCCTGGGCCACGACTCCCCGCCCAGGGGTCTGGGAGTACGCCTCTCTACGCCCCCGACGCTAGACCGGGGACACACCCCCCGGGGGGTGTCCGCGAGGGGCGGCCTCGGAGGACCTCGCTCACGTGCCCGACCCCTGGGGGACGGGGACGAGGACGTCCCTGGGCGCCTAGGCAGTGGGACTCTAGACACCCGCACACACGCCCTCGGGTCCTACCACTCCTCGAGAACCACGAAAAGACCGGCCTTCTACGTCTGAGCCCCCGGAGCCCCGACGACGACAATTACTACTGTGGGGGACAAACTGGGCCCGGACCGGAGACCGGGTCCACGTTTCAGAGTCCGTCTGGCGGACCACGTGCACCAGTGTGAATGGACAGCCGGCCGCACTCCTACCTCCACGACCCCCAGGGACGTCCGCCGGACACAACCCCGAGCCGAGGGGGGCGGAGCAGAACCGGGGTCTGAGTGCCGGGAAGTTCCTCCCCGGGACGAGGGTCGGACCCCTGCCCGCCCGTCAGTCCGGCCGTCGACGGAAACGCCAACCCCCGTAAGGGACGTTGAGCTCACTGGGCCGCCCCGGGTGCCGGGGTCCTCCGCGCACAGGTGACCGGGAACTCGCGGAGGCCGAGTCGGGTGAACGAGTACGACGCGACCGTAGGACGGACCGAGGTCGGGACACACCCGACGGGTCCCGGGGACACTGTTGCGCGACGAGTGACCGTCGAAGTCTGTCGTCCGAGACCGGAGCGCGAGTCTCTTCTCCGACCGCCGGACTCTCCGCCCCGCAGACAGGAGACGGTCGAATGTTCCGCGGAACCGGACATAACGCAGTGAGGTCAGAGACGGAGGCTGGAGCGTCCCTCTAGAGACAGGGAACGGAGAGAAGCATACTCCTGGCCAGGGTGACCGAGCCCGGGGAGGGGTGAGATCCTCCCGAAGCAGAAGTGGTCCGTCAAGACGTCGGTGGGACAAACGTTTACTTCTGTGAACCTGAGGCCCCCGAAGGCTCCCAGTCCTGAGCTTCTATGAGGAGTCCCCTACGTTGAGTCGGACAGCTCCACCGGCTGCAGAGACGACGAAGGAGCGTGTCGTGGTGGGAGAGACCGACAACCCTCCACTACCCCTCGCAAAGGCGACCTTCCGCTGTAGACAACTGAAAGTTTGTTTCGACAATGAGAGTCGGGACACATTGCCCAACCACCACCCCGGGACGAAGGGTAAGGGGTCCCACACCCCCAGGAGTACTCGGTTGGAACCCCCGGCGTCGAAAGGGTTGTTGGGGTGACGGTCCCGGAGTCGCCCTGGGGTCGGAGTCCCACACCTCCACTTACTCCCACCAGGGTCCTCCCCTTCCCGGAGCTTCCTGTGCCCCCACTACGAGTCAGAACGAGATCCCTTCCACCAACACGGGAAGGAGACCAGGGAGGGACGGGGTGGTGGTGTACTTCGGCACACGTTCCCGGCCTACGTCCGGCCTCGGGGTCCACCCGGGACCCGGTCCCCACCGGTGGGTCGGGGGTCCTCCGGGTCCACGGACGTCGGGTGGGGGTCCTCCCCCTGTCCCGGTCGACGTCGGGTCGGAGGATCCACGACCCTCGGGACACACCGGCCGTGTAGAGACAGGGCGAAACTCCCCGCGGACCCTCAGCGGGGCAGAGGAGGTAACGTGGAAGGACGGACCTCCCGCTCGTCTTCCGTCGCAGGGCCGGGTAGTGTCGGGGAGGGGCTGGGGCCACTCGGAGCCCCCCTGCCGAGACGGGGGTCCTGGTCCGGCCCGTGGACGGGGAGAAAGGCCCCCTCGTAGTCCAACGCCGAGGGACAGAAATCACGGAGGAAGCCGAGACGTCGACGCTCCTGACTCACCGCACTTGAGAGTAATGGGTTGTGGGTAGTCAGTTCTGTGAGTCAGAGGGGTCCCGCCCTCCAGCCCGGGGTCAGTAAGACACGTTATTGTAAACACCTTGCATTTCTGTTTTACAAGTATTTACCTAGTATTTTACATTAGGACGGGCCCTTCGGCCGGACTCACCTGTCCTCCACTGGAAAGGTCAAGGAGACCTCCTTTGCAGTGGGTCCTCTCGCTCACCTCCCCAGAATGCAGACTCCTCTCGGACGGACGGACGGACCGCGAGGGACTGAGTTCCGGTGGGACGGGTTGGGACGGGACACCGGTCCTCGGCAGACCTGCCTCCCGTCTTGGAAGCGACACTTAGTCCTCACCGCGACCCTGTGTCGGACTGTCCGAAGGCCGGGGAGAGGAGTGGCCGCCCGGGGTAGGAAGGGAAGGACGTCACTGGGACGGGACAGGACCGTCCCAACAATAACGCCGTAGACCCCGCCAGACCCAAATGAGTCTACACCGGGAGTCCCCAGACAATCCACCCGAGACCGGTCCTCCCGCCGAGGGAAGGTCGACCGTAGACGCCCGGGTGTTCTGTATGGGGAGTCCTCTCCAACCTTAACGGGGGTCCTGAGGTCGTCTGGGGCTTGACGTCCCTTCAACCCGGTCCATAGTGTGACCCCCGACCTGGGAATCGTCGGTCCGGTCCGAGCGGAGTCGGGGACCGTGAATTTCCCCCGACCTGACCGGGACGGGTCCACCGGGTGCACGGCCCCTTAGACTGTCACTACCAGACCGGACGTGGCTCGGCGGACCGCCGGACTACAACCGTGTCTCCCAAGACTCCGGTGAGTCGGGACCTGACACGTGGTCTGGCCGGCTGGGCCACACGTCACCAGAGTGGGCAGTCCGGTCCTCGGTCCCCGTCCCTAGCCGCCGGGGGTGTCCTTCTCGGAGGTCACCCAAGGTTCTAAGGGATCGCGGAGGTTCGGGGGTCCAAATGGGCCTTGAGGACCAGACCCGGACTGTCGGAAGAGGTACGGAGTGGGACCCCCCGGTCACCCTCGGGGATGGGACGTCTGCCTCCAGAACAATCCCGACACCTGGGGGACGGACGACAGGACCTCCTGAAGGGTCCCTGCGGTATCTGGAGGCAGTTCCACTGTAGATCCTCCGTCACAAACACCTTCGAGACGTGACCTGCGATCACACCCGGAACAATTTTGCTCGTCGGTACGGCCGCCCACCCCTCCGACACAATTAGCACATTTGTGCGCGGTCGGGGAGGGCACAAGGACGTCGACGTGGGGCGGGGGGAAGAGACTTCGGGGCGAACCTCCAACGTGGTGCCGGGACTCGCAGGGTCCCGACGAGACACCCAAAAGAAAGGAGTAAGACCCGAGTGGACAGGGTCCGACGCCCCTGAGCTCGGGTCACACGGTCGTCTCAGGTTCCAAGTTGGTGTTTGGGAACAGCACACAAGCCTGCCAGGGACCTCTGGGAACTCTCGGGGGGTGGACGAGAGTTCGAGAGTCTCCTGTCCCGCGGACCCCACCCCAGGAGGCAGAGGTACTACGGCGGGTAGCCCCACGGAACGTTCGGGCCCAGACCCTCCCCTCGGAGCGTGAGACCAAGACCGAGGAGTTCCTCGGCCCCCCAGTCTCCCGGTGGGCCCGGCACACGTAGGGGACCACGGGTCGTTTGTTGTGCGGGTAGGAGGTTCGTCTCCGCAGAGACACCAAGACCTCTCTGGCGGGGCGTCACGACCATAGTCCGACCAACCAAGGTTCTCGGCGCCGGGTCTCCTCCCGTTGACTTCGTCGACAAGGCGACGTCGAGGTCCCTTCCGGACCCTACCTCCCCGGGGTGTGGGTTCTCGAGGGGTCTACCCAGGTTTGGTGCCACGGTCGTAGAGGCTCCCCTGTCGAGACCCTAGGGAGGCAGGCTTACGGCTCCCCCGAGGTCGCCCCGTGGGGGGTACGGGGGGTGCCGTCTCCTTCCCGCGGGTGGGGGCACGCGTGTTTCGTGTACTTCGAGGGCCTCCCGACGTTCGTCGGTCAACCGGTTTGAGTCAGGAGCAGAACAGAGGCTTCTCAAACAAAAAGGTCTGAGACAGGTTCAGACAAAATTAGGTGGTTTTCTCCTCGATTCAAACTATTTATTTTCTTCTAATTTTTACCATCTCTTTTTACACAAAGAGGGGGGGTGTGGGGTCGAGGGTCCTCTGTTGACGGTTTTAACTCCGCATCTTTGTTTTTATCTTTACTAGCTTTGCGGACTACCACAGAGACAAAGTTTACCTTTCCGTCGTGCAGGAGGTCGGCTCGGGGAGCGTCGGACCCTCGGTGGAGAGTCGGCTCGGGGAGCGTCGGACCCTCGGCGGAGAGTCGGCTCGGGGAGCGTCGGACCCTCGGCGGAGAGTCGGCTCGGGGAGCGTCGGACCCTCGGTGCAGCGGGGGACACGAAACATACGAAGTCCGACCCGGAGGGAAGGAGACGGTGCACCCCGTACCCCCCACGGGGTGACCTCTGGGGAGTCGTAAGACCTTCTTCCCTAGGGGTCCGACAGGGGAGCCTCTACGACCGGGGTGTTAACCTGGGCAGGTCCCTCGAGAACCCGCACCCCTGTTGGGGGGCAGGGTCCGGAAAGGAAAGTTCTGCGTGGACACTACAAGGTCTGTGACTCCGCAGTCGGGACCCACCCTCGACACACTACTCTCCCGTGTCCCCTGGAGCTTGAACTGTGGCCAGTGAGTCGACGTGGACCCACCGGACCTCTGAAACAGATTCACCAGTGTCACCTCCACCGTCGCTGACAGGAAACCTTCGAGACACAGTGGGCGGTCGAGGCAGACGGTGAAGTGCCCATAGTCGAGGAACTTGGAAATCCTGGGTGAGATCCGCCACCAGGAGTCTCACCCCAGACGCGGAGCGGGTCCTCGGTCAGTCTTTACGTCCGGGACCCGGTAGGTCTGGGGGACTTACCTCTGAGGGTCATCCTGGACCAAGGGAGTAGAAAGGGGTCCCCCGGACTACGTACACGTTCCAACTTTCAGCGACGGGACTTCACCTACACAGGGGGTAGGAGGCGGAAGGCCCGTCCCTGTCAACTCTTTCAACTATACTCACTTGAACGGACTGTGGACTACAGAGCAGGTGCTGTGTTTGCCCTCGTCCTGTTCCGAGAGACGAGCAAGTCCCGACTTCGTCCGTGGGGTACAGGATACAGGTGCGGCACACGTACGAGGGAAGACCTAGGAGGCTGCGAGAGGCTGCCCCCCTGGGACTTCAGAGACAGGGTCCCCTACTGCACCAGGGACCCCGACGGCGGGCCACCCCGGTGAAGGTCCGACTCCTCCACGGTTCTCGTCGGGGACCACCCAAGGGGTCTGCGCGGTCCAGTCACGAAGACCCCACCTCTAGGGACCACACCTACGAGTGAAGGAACGAGTGTTCACTTTCATTGCTCCTTCTGCGACCCCTAAAGTCGGCGTAGAGGTCTCTGGTAGACTCTACGGTGAACAGAGGGGTGAGAGGGACCGGGGAGCGGGGGACGGAGCGTAGTGCCTCTCACTGAACTGCCACTGGGCGGGGAAGAAACCCAGCCGAACCGAACCGCAGAGTCGGTCGGACGAAGCTTTGATTCCCAGACGAAGTCGATCGACGACGGGACGTCGCGACCCACGGTCCGGTCGTCGAGTCACCGAGTTGTACCGTCCGTCCGCAGATACCCAGCCGACCCACCAGGGTCGACACTCAAACCCTAGTCGACGACGTCCCGATTGGACCTGGGTCTGGTCCTGAAGTCCTCTCTCGACACCTGGGGGACCCCAGGACGACCCGAGTCGTCCGGCTCGGGGTCGGAGACACGACGAGCCACGCACTTCGTGGTCCCCGGGTGAGGTCCGGGGACCCGTGGTGTCGGGGACCGATTGCGTCCGGTGGGTCCCCGTGTCGCGGTCCCTCCCGCCCCGGAAACGGAGCCACAGGTGGTGACGAGGGTCGAGAACGGGGAGGTAGGTGAGGGGACCCCCCGGACAGTCTGCCGTCCACGAATTACGTCCGGACTCCAGGTCGACCCTCGGCCAGCAAAAGAGACTTAAGTAACAGAAAGACCCTTACTCTACTGTGTCGCAGCAGTGGCGGCGCACCTCCGAAGACCGGTTTCGCTGGAGGAAATATCTTTAGTTTAACTGGGGTTCTTCTCAAAAGTTTACATTTAAGTAACCGTACTTTGTCGTCACGGGTAGGGTAGAATTTAACAGAGACTTTACCTTTGTACGTCTCAGACAAGGGTCGGCCTCGCCCAGAGTGAGAAAGACGGTTTACGTCCCGAGTGACGGGTGGGGGTGGGTCTCGTCTCACGCAGACAACAGAGGTCTCCAAGTCTCTCTGAGAACCGGTTCCCCAGACCCTACACTTCCAGGGCGGACACGTCGGCCGGCTAGGGCTTCCGGTGCGGACGCACAAACATCGGGCACCGCACAGGGAGAGCGGGGTCTCGGTCTCCACGTGAGCGCCGAGGTCTGACACGAGCAGGACTTGAGACCACGGAGTCGCGAAGACGCACGGAAAGTCTTTCCCCGGGAGAAGACTTAAATTTAGCACAAGTAGCATAAGTGTGTCACCGTAGACCTCTGTCCCTGAGTGGTGGCGACACGGCTCGTCCGATGTCCTTGGGTCACGGGACCGTGAGGGTTCCCAAACCCGACCGAGAGTAGGTAGATTGACAGGCGAGAGGACCTCCGCTGTGGGGGACTGGGTCGCAAGACCCCCTCCCTACACCGGCCTCGCCTCGGTCCTACGTCCGTTGAATCCCTGGTGGCGCACCACGACCCTAGGCAGACACCGGGAGTGACTTGCCACTTACTCGACGTCCGGGGGTGGGTCCACACTCCTGGCCTGTAGTGGTCCCTGGCGTCCGGGCGCTGGCGGCGACCGGCGCACGGGAGGCGCGAGCCCGTCAGGGCCGTCGAGTGACGTGTGGTCCGCGCTCAGGTCCGTCAAAAGAGCTCACTGAGTAAGTACCGACGACGGGGGTGGTGCTCCGTGAGAGTGTCGGGTAAAGAGGGCTCCTCCCTACCTCGGTGTCCCACATGTATGGGGTTCGTGCACACCGGGCGACCAGAGTCTTCGACTGTACCCACGGTCGCGGTACTCCTACGGGCGTCCCGGACGACGGCGACCCGTCCCGGAGGGGCCCTGGAGGGCGACGGGCCAGTAGTGTGCGTCACTGTCTTTGGGAGGGTCTTGACGACCTTCCTTCCAGGATTTTGCCGGAAACCTTCCTGTCACGAGGGTCGGATCCCTCTGGAGGGGTTCACAGACGAGGGGGAGGCCCACCCGATATCCCTGCTCGGGGAGTCCTCTAGTACGGTAGAGGCTGACCGGGCCCTCCGGACCTTTTGTCCTGAGGTCCGAAAGGTCAGGTCCAGCAGTCTTTGCGACACCGGACGGACACGCGCTCACCTGTCTTCGTCTGCGGAGACACCCGACAAGGTTGGCGTCCGTCACTGACACCCCAGTAGCGTCGGGTGGACAGCAACGATCCAACTGGCTACCGGTCGGACGGGCACAACAGACCCCCCTGCGACCCGGTACGGTCCCCTCCCGTGTCGACTGAAACCGAAGAAAACATCGTGCTGAGTGTGTGTGTGCGGTGTCCCGTGTCTCGCTCTCTTTCCTCCCCCACCTGTCCTCCGACGGCACCCGTCACTCACGGGTCGCACCGCACGCAAACAGGGGACGCCAGTGACCAGACTGAAGTCTACGGGGAGCCCTCCCCAAGACCGTAAAAGACCGGGGACTCTACCTACCTAATCGCTACAGACGACTCCCAGTCTACCCCCTTGGTGGGACCTCGGAAACGACGAAGTCCCGTCGTCCGTCCGCCCAGACCCTGGGACCTGTCGTGGGACCGCGGGCCGACTCCGCCGGTTCCACCTCAAACCGGTGGCCGAAACTAGAGGCTCTCGACCCCCGACGGGTCGCCGGGACCGTCCACCTCCCCGACTCGGACGAATGGGCCGGCGGAGGTCCAGGTCCCACTCTCAGTGACCCTCCAGCCCGCAGAGGGACGTCGAAGGGGACGGCAGGCGTCTCGACTCCGGGCGTCCGCGACCCGTAGCCCGCCAAGGGGGACGAGTGAGAGCGACCCGACACCCCTGCTGAGACTCGTCGCGGTCGGGCAGACGGGACGACACTCTGCCCTCAGAGACGCGCCGACGGAACCTCTGCCGTGTCCCGGGGAGGGCTTGGGGAAGCGTGGAAGGTGCCTCGACGCCCACCCTGCCGACTCCAGGCCCGAGGGGCAGGAGGAGAGGTGGCCCTTCTCCGCACGTAGCCTACCTCCCTGAGTCGCACCTCTGAGGGCCAAGACTGAGTGTGTGAGACGAGCTCTCCTCCCAGAGGAGAGTTCCTCCGGGTGGGTCGGTAGAGGGGGTCAGGGTCCGACCTCCGGAACGACCCGGACCTCGGACCTACTTACGTAAAACCAGGTTCCGGGAGTCGAAATCCCCTGTGGAGGAGACTGACAGAGGAAGAACCCGGACTTCGTCCTTGAAGGTCTGGTTTCACACAGCCCTTGGTCCCCTGAGTGAACAAACACGTCTTTGGTCGACGACAACTTTCACGAGGGAGTTCAGAGTCGACCACGACCCCGGACCCCGGTAGCACTCCTCCCAGGTGCGTGTGGCGACTGGGGGGCAGGGACACCGGTGACGACGAGGAGGTTCAGGGACAGGTCACAGTAAGATTCGGGAGGCACGAGATCCCCTGTCCCCTGGGCCACTGGTCCTGCACGGAGAGACCGGACTCCCGGAAGGTCCCTTTCCCGTCGGACACGGGAGAGGTCGTCAGACCCCGTCCCGAGGGGCGGGGGGAGGTTCCACTCCGTCCCCTGTCGTCGGACCGACCACGAGACTCGGGTAGCTCTTAAGGCGAGGTCTTGAGGAACTATAAACTGAATTTCAAGTCCAGATTTATATCGGACACCCGATGCAGTGTGGCACAGCAGACCCTCCACACACACACACCAGTGCCCACCCACATCATCGTCCACCCGTCCCGAACGGATAGGAGTGTAGGCGGGACGTCGTAGAACATTCCTCTGTCTGTGGACGTCTGGGACCCCCGTTCTACAACGACTCCCACGGCGAGGTCGTCTCGGTCCGGCGTCGAACCGGTGGGAGTCCGCCCCCGCTGGGGGTGGGGTCGGGCGGGAGGTGAAGACGGGTACACCTCCGACACCCCCCGTCTCGACGTCCTACCCCCGGAGCCCCGGTCGACTCCTGCGACCTCCCCTGACGTCTGTCGGACTACTTCTCGCACTCGGGGCCACCCTTCCACCGTGGCGGACCCCCGGAGCCTCCTTTGACCCGGGAGACTCAGAGATCGACCGCGACTTTCCCCAGTCGCTACGGCACCCCAGGGGCACCGGCTGCACGAGTATCCGGGACACGGGCCCCCGGCGCACGGGCCACAGAGATAGGGTAAGAACCCCCGCCCCAGGGACTCTCGAGGTCGGCGGAGGGGGAGGTAGTCTCCTCGAGGGCCCAGTGTCCGGACGGGGGGTCCCAGTGTCGGTCCTTGGACGTCACGGGTCCCGTGAGGTAGACCCAGAGACGGGTAGACTCTCGGAAGAACCGGTCCACCACCCCTGACGATAGGGTCAGGGCTGCCGGTCGCCCGACCACGGGACCCCTGAACGACCGAGAAGGTCTGAGAAGAGCGGTGGAGGTCCCGGGTTGTCTCGGTGTTCCCGCAGGTGGTCCAGCCCCTGGGTCTCGGTCAGGTAGACGGGTCCGGTCACGTCGGAGGTCGTCCTCCCTCCCCACAGGACCGCCCCGACTCGGTTGGGAACCCCTCCGGCCGACGAGACTGGTGACTTCGTGCCGGTCCGGCCGGAGACATGGGGGTCGGTAGCAACACGGGCCTGTCAGGTGGACCCTTGTGACTCTCTGAGACGGGCGAGTCATCCCCGACCCCACACTTAATCCAGGACGACCTCACCCCGTCCTCACCCCTCGACCCCCGGACCAGAACCCTTCCCCGGGAGCGACACGGGACGAACCCTTGGTCTACGGAATTGTACACTCCAGAGGCACCGACATTCCGGTCCGAACCCTTCTCCCCGCCGACCGACTCGCTCAGAGGACCCAGTCGGAGGCCGCCCCGACCCTCGGCCCTCTGTGGCGGACCCCCGAGACTCGATTGTGCACCAGGGGAAGCAGAGGTCCCCCGAGAGGGGCGTCCGACCCTCCGGGGTCCCGGGAGGAGGACCCTGCCTCGACAGACCTTTCACCGGTGTATGTCCGGCTGGGCCGAGTTCCAGGACACTGGAGTCTCTGGACTCGGGAGGCACGGGTCACCGGGGGTGTTTCCGACCTGAAGGACCCGGGAGTCGGCGCATGGACCACGACCCCCCGGAGGGACAAGACCCCCTGGAGACAAGACCCAGAGCCGCCGGGGAGAACAGGGTCCCGTCCCGTCCCGGAACCGTCGGGGGATCGAGGACCCTGTCCAGACCTGAGTGTACCGTCGGGACGGTTCGAGGACCCGGGACGGTCCGACGTCCGGTCTCCGAGACGTCCTCCCGTGTCCGGACCGGAGACGGGGCCCTTCTGGTGCGCCCCGAGTACGCAGGGACAGCCCCCCTCGCCGACCAATGTCGGGGGTGGGGTCTCCACCGGGGAGTCCGGTCCGAAGGTATCTCGAGCCCCAGGGCCAGAGACCCGTTTCGACCCGACCTCCCACCCGTGTCACTGGACGACCGGTCCCTCGACCACTGGGTCCGCTCCCGGGAAGGGAGACCCCTACTTCCCGGGTCCGACGTCGGCACTCAGTCGGCTGGTGGTCTACCCTCGCCAAGACCGGACTCGGGGTAGCGGGGTAGGCGGACGAGGGGAGACGGTCTCCCTTATCCGCGTGCGGACACGGACAATTTGAAACGAATGTTCCTGTCTGGCACCGGGACACACCCGCCAGTAGGGTAAGGCCCTGTCTGTGTGGGTCCCCTGGAGAAACAGGCGCCTCCACCCCCACGTCAGCCGAGTAAAGTCCCCGGTGCCCCCGGGGTGCCTGCCCGGCCGTCACGACTCAGACCTCCTGCCTTACACGACCTCTCCAAAAACCGAAAAAAATTTTTAGACATTCAGTCTAGTGTACCAAAGGTGACTTAACACAACGAGATTAACTTAACCAGACTTTAATTGACCTGAGCCGAACCAGAGGATGTCTCCGTTCGCCCGCACCCATTCCAAACCCGGGTCCGAACCGGGGACGGGTCCCTCCCCAGGAATACCTGGTCCGAGGGGTCCCAGAGGAACTAAGACGTAGGGCTACGGGCCCCCGAGACCGGGCCGGGTCGGTAGGACCCTGACCCTGGGAGAGGACGGTCGTCGACTAGGAGACGATCTGGAGCGGACACTAGTCCCAGAGACGTAAGGGCTCTGTGTACAAGTGTGGTCGGTGTAGGGTCGAGGTAGGGAGACGGGGTAGGACCGGGGTCTCCTTCCCCTTGGTGGAGAGTCGAGTCGGGGGTCTCGGGTCCCCTCGAGTGGAAGTGGAGGGCGTCGTGAGACTCACTGTCCGCCTCCCCCTGTACGGGAGTCCTCCCAGAGGACATCTAATTGAACCGAATGAACTAGGTAACTAAAACAGTTCCCAGGCAAATAGTGTGACTGTTGATCTTTTTGGAATCCATTTACAAATAGCACGTGTGACCCCAGACGGGTCGGTGTACCGTGGGTGAGGGTGGGGACCCGAGCCGGCGCTCCTCCCTCCAGCCGAGTGTGGGGGCCGGACCTCCCCCAGCGACGGGTCAAGACGAGAGGGGGACCCCCGGTGAGTAGTGTCGAGGAGCCGAGTAAGCAAGTAAGAGGGCCGTAGAGTTCTTGGAGGGGCGTCCGGGACACCCCTGCCCTTTTTGTCTCCACGGTGGGACCCACCTCCGGCTGGTCGTGTCCCCACAGTCCCCCTCTGGCGTCAGTCCGTCTACCCCTCTTCTCTGGGACCCCCTGTCCGGACCTGACGTCACGCAGAAGGAGACTGTCCGCAGGGTGAGTCTCCCGAAGAACCCCCAGGGTCTTGGGCCGGCTCTTCAGCCGTGAGTCGACCACAATCCCGGACATCCCCTGTGTGACTCGGGCGAACCCAGACCCCCCGTGCGTGACTCGGACGTCCCCGGACCCCCCTGCGTCACTCGGGCGGTCCCAGACCCCCCGTACGTCACTCGGACGGTCCCAGACCCCACCTGCGTGACTCGGCGGCCCCAGACCCCCCCGTGCGTGACTCGGCGGCCCAAGACCGCCCCCTGCGTGACTCGACGGCCCCAGACCCCCCGTACGTCACTCGGGAGGCCCCAGACACCCCCCGTGCGTGACTCGGACGGCCCCAGACCCCCCTACGTCACTCGGGCGGTCCCAGACCCCCCGTACGTCACTCGGACGGTCCCAGACCCCACCTGCGTGACTCGGCGGCCCCAGACCCCCCCGTGCGTGACTCGGCGGCCCAAGACCGCCCCCTGCGTGACTCGACGGCCCCAGACCCCCCGTACGTCACTCGGGAGGCCCCAGACACCCCCCGTGCGTGACTCGGACGGCCCCAGACCCCCCTACGTCACTCGGGCGGTCCCAGACCCCCCGTACGTCACTCGGACGGTCCCAGACCCCACCTGCGTGACTCGGCGGCCCCAGACCCCCCCGTGCGTGACTCGGCGGCCCAAGACCGCCCCCTGCGTGACTCGACGGCCCCAGACCCCCCGTACGTCACTCGGGAGGCCCCAGACACCCCCCGTGCGTGACTCGGACGGCCCCAGACCCCCCTACGTCACTCGGGCGGTCCCAGACCCCCCGTACGTCACTCGGACGGTCCCAGACCCCACCTGCGTGACTCGGCGGCCCCAGACCCCCCCGTGCGTGACTCGGCGGCCCAAGACCGCCCCCTGCGTGACTCGACGGCCCCAGACCCCCCGTACGTCACTCGGGAGGCCCCAGACACCCCCCGTGCGTGACTCGGACGGCCCCAGACCCCCCTACGTCACTCGGGCGGTCCCAGACCCCCCGTACGTCACTCGGACGGTCCCAGACCCCACCTGCGTGACTCGGCGGCCCCAGACCCCCCCGTGCGTGACTCGGCGGCCCAAGACCGCCCCCTGCGTNGGCGGCCCCAGACCCCCCCTACGTGACTCGGGCGGCCCTAGACCCCCCCGTTGCGTGACTCGGGCGGTCCCAGACCCCCCCTGCGTGACTCGGCGGCCCCAGACCCCCCCTACGTGACTCGGGCGGCCCTAGACCCCCCCCGTTGCGTGACTCGGGCGGTCCCAGACCCCCCCTGCGTGACTCGGCGGCCCCAGACCCCCCGTACGTCACTCGGGCGGCCCCAGATCCCCCCCTGCGTGACTCGGGCGGTCCCAGACCCCCCCTGCGTGACTCGGGCGGCCCCAGACCCCCCTGCGTGACTCGGAGGCCCTAGACCCCCCTGTCGGTACAACAGGTCCGAAGGCAGGCGACCTACACTCGCAGGCCCGTCGTTCCTGCACGGGGACCACCGTCCGCCACCCGTGGGAGACAGACCTCGGGGAGAGGGGCTCGACAGGTGTAGGAACTCCCGACGAGTTTCCAAGGGGCCCCCGGACGTCCCCGGAAACTTTTTGACCCCTCTGTTCACTGAAGACCTGCAAGACTTTTCGGGGTCCCGGTCCGTCCAAGACCCCCTTTCGCGGACCCTCGGACCCGACACCGAAACTTTCACGTCTTCAAACTGCCCAATCAAATCAAGTAGTAAAAAAGGGTAATTATTTTTAATCCTATTCTTTCTTTAATAGTATTAGGTTGTAACTGTTACTTCGAAAGGGTAAATGAAGAGAAAGACCCTCCCAAAAAAAAAATTTAGTTTTACTAAATACTACTTATGTCACGCATAATTTTGAAAATTGGACCATGGAAGGACTTCATTTTTTACAAGGGTTGTATAATGTAAAAATTAGTGTACTCAATTAATGAGAAATCCCTCCGAAACGTTTAAGACCCTTCCTCTCATAATGCCTAAAGTTTCTTACTCTCCCTTTGACAGTAAAATTACTCTTACGTTTACTCTTGACAATTCCAAGTCACTTCCAGTATCGTCGAATTAGTAGTTTAATAATACCGGTAAATAACGGTCATTGTTTACTTATAATTTTGGATAACAAAATTGTCTAGTCTGGTGGTTTACTAACAATAAAGTTTGAGGGGGCCACAAACCCCACATTAAGCTCTTAATCGTTTACGACCCCTGGGGAAGTCCGGATCTTGCGGGAGGGGGTAGACACACGAGTGTTGGCACACCCGTGTGAACAGGGGTCTACAGGCTCAAAGACCCGACCCGAGACGCCTCTGCGGCACCCGTCCACAGGGTAGGCCAGTCACCTCTACCTCCGTCCCCAGACGAGTTCATCGGCGGTCGTAGTCTCCTCCCCGGCCCTCGAGGGGTAGTGGTCCGGGTTCGGGAACCCGTCGGACGGTGGCAGGTGAGTGACGACTGAGGGTCCGTGACGGGTCCCGGACCACGTCCGTCCGCCTGTCCCGAGACACTCACAGACTCCCGCCGCACGTCCGACGACCGAGCCCACTGACGCCCGAGTCCCGAGAAGCACCGGGACGTCGTACCGACCAAGACGTCCCTCGTCTTGGGAGGTGGGGCCTGTACCGGGGAGGTGGGGCGTGTACGTCCAGCGGGAGGACGTTCCAGTCTCGTCGGGGGAGGAGAGGTCGTCACGGTCCCCGGGTCTCGGACCGGAGACCCCGGAGCCCCACAACGAGGCCCCCACCCCTAGTCGAGATCGAGCAGGGCGACCCGAACAGACTGTAGGAAGGGAAGCCCGTCGCGTTCAAGGTCCCGCATACACAGAAGTCGTCCCGGGCAGAAATGACCTCCCCCTCTGTCTCTGTTCGCCTTCCTCCGCGAAGTGGGGTCTTCACGAGGGCCCGACACCCCGTGGGGTCCGGGAGTCGAGGGTCGCCGGACTCGAGAAAACGAAGGTCTACTGGGGAGTGACTTCCCGAGCCTCTTGGAACGGACTCGGGGCGGGGACTCGGGTCCTTCGACCCCTCCCCCGGCGCCCTCTGGACGGACCCCGGCCACCGGACCTCAGTGCGGGCAGAGAGGTCCTCGTCCTCGAATTCCCCCGCCCAGTCTCCAATCCGCAGGCCCCCCGACCAGTCTCCAGTCCGCAGACCCCCCGACCAGTCTCCAGTCCACAGATCCCCCCGACCAGACGCCAGGGGACGAACACTCTGGGTGGGGTCTGGTCTGGACGTGAGAGGAACGGGTTCTCTAGTGGGTGACCCCCAGGTCCACGAGCCTGGAGTACAGGACCGACTCTGGACTGAGCCTCCGAGGAGTCCCACCAGTCCATACAACCCTCGAAACTTTCGTACTGGAACCGCTGGTGGACACCTTCCAGACAGTGACACTCAGACCCTCCCCGTGTCCTCCCCCAGACCCCATCTCCTCTACTCAGACAGAACCGGTGACCCCCCGAAGGCCCCCGGGCCCCCTTCTCCTTCCCCGGGAGCCCCGTACGAGGGTCGGGGACGGGAGTCGGGGTCCGGGTCCCGGCGCACCTCCACCCCACTCCCCCGGCCGCGGAGGGCGTCTCGCCGGGGGCCCCAGACGACGGGAGTCGGGGTCCGGGTCCCGGCGCACCTCCACCCCACTCCCCCGGCCGCGGAGGGCGTCTCGCCGGGGGCCCCAGACGTCCGAGGGGTCCCCCGCCGTGCGACAGACACGCAGAGCTAGGACGCGCGGCGTCCCTCTCCGTTAATTTACATTATCTACGGCCCCGAAGGTTTTAATGTAATAAATCTTCGGTATCGAACGTGTGTACGTGTGTGTACGATTCGACACCTATTAATTATCTAAATAAATTTAGTCGGATACGGTAGACATAAGTAGGCCCCTCCCTACGTAGGGTCCGTCCGGACACAGCTCTGCGGAGACCAAACACTTCCCTTTCGACCCTTAGGGGCTCCCCCTCGGCCCGACCGTCCTCAGACCCCCGGTGTCCCGACTCGAGGGTCCCCGCTTACCCCGGCACTCGGACGTGTCACCTGCGACGAGGGCACCTGTCGGTCCACCCCACGTCAGCCCCCACCTGGCCCTACGCCAGGGAGTCGCCACGAGCTCCCCTGTCTATGTACCACCCTAGTCGGTGTCCCTGCGCTCCCGGGGACGGGCGATGCAGAGGGACGGGTGACCAGGGCCGAGGCACACGTCGGGATCCCCCGGAGGGCAATCGTAGACTGTCCTCCGTAGAGTCAGCCCGTCCACCAACAGTGGAAGGAGGGTCGAGACCCACGACCGGTGACGACCCTTCATCGGTGTCCAAGATTTTCCTGAGAGAGTCGAAGGACGTTGGACCTGTGGTCAATCCAGGGTCCTGCGTGTCCGTGGAACGCACCCATGGGAGACTCACCAGTCGGGTCCGGACACCACGTGTGCCCCCACGTTCGGGTCCCCGGGGTGACCAGGAGTACCGGCCGTGTCTTGACATAGGCCCGCGGGTCCGACTGCCGTAGACTCAGACTCCCAGGACGGGTCTAAACTTCGCCCCCCCAGAAAGGACGCTTCCGACACTAGTCGAGAAAGATAACTACCCCGACCCCCTCTCCCGGCACACCGCCCCCCCCCCGAGACCACCGGGTAAACCGTGGTACGGGCCACCAAGTGCCCGTCGAAGGTACGAGGACAACACGGACGGACGAGGGGTCTTAACGACTTTTCTACGACCCGGTCGGCGTGGGGGGACCTCGTAGGGGTGGAGGGTGGCGTCGGAGGCGAGTGGACGCGGTCGACATGCCGGGTACAGGAGAGGGGGCTTACGGGAGAGGGGGCTGTCGGGACGAGACCTACCACGGGACCCGGGACGACACGGGAGATACTCTAGTGTGCGAGAGAGGAACCCCCGGCCTAGTCGACACAGGGGGTGGGTCGGAACGTCTACGAGACATCTATGTCCCCTCCCCACTCGTCAAGTCTCTTAGCCCGGGGGGTCCGGTCGGACGCCCCACCCTCCGGTGACACCCCTCGGGACGCACAGACCCCGACCCCAAAGAGACTCTCGGTCCGGGACACCGTCTTTCCGACCATACACAAACGATATCACAGTGGAAAGACTCCTCTGCCCACACTCTCTCTGGGGACTACGGAACTCCCCTTGGACCCTAGGGTCCGAGTTCAACCCGGAATTTTAGAGTCTTTTGTTGGTCGTGTGGGGGGACCTCCGCCGCACCCCTCAACGCACGCACACCACCCGCCGTCCTCCCCTCCCCGGGAGCACCGACCGGAGGACCCGACGGGAGTCGGAGACTCAGGAGCGTCCCACTGGAACGGAGGAGCGCCGTGACCCCCTCGAGACTCGTACCGGTCGCACGTCGCTTGTGGGAGCGTCGCACTCGTTCCGGCAGTCCTGGCTCTTGGTCCACCTCGGGCCCTCGGGGTCGCGCGGGCTCCCTCGACCGACGGGGCGGCCAGGACCCCCTCGCCCACACCCTCTGTGACGTCTGGGGGACCGCGGGGACTAGCCGAGACCCCCAGTACATGGGGCTGATCGAGCCGGGACACCCCTCTCGTCTCCGGGCGTGTCACTGACCCAGGGGCTCCTTCGTTCGTGTACCCCTCGGTCGGCCCGTGGACACAGGTGCCAGTCCCCTGGTCTCCGCTCACGACCCCCCAGCACCGGCTCACCGTTGCGATCTCGGCCGTGTCACTCCCCGCCACCCCGGCCTCAGTGCCCGCCTGGCGCAGGGGTCTGAGTCGGGCTCTGCCCAGAAATGTCTACTAATCGCTCCGGTCTCCCCACCCCGGGGTTAGGGCGTCCTGGTCACAGGAATAATCTTCTCTTAGTCCTGTGTGCGTACGAGTCCCCCGGCTGGTGGACCCCCGCCCACCTCCCGTGCCACAGAGGTCGGGTCCTCTCCGGCACCCTTCCCGGCCGGACCCCGTGGACCTGGAGTCTAGGGTCGGAGGAGGTGACGCCCTGTCACTCACACACTCCAAGTTCAGCGGGGCGGACCGGACACCGAGGATCTCCCTTCGTATGGGGGGTAAGGAGGTCGTCTTCGCAGGTGGAGATTGGGCGGGGTCCGTCTCCCGCGGACGGGTGGACTTCCCAGTCGTGTCCCAGGACCCCTTCGAGTCGCCCCCCTGTCCTTGAGGACCTACCTGCCTGCCTGTCTGCCTGCCTGCCTCCGACCGGCCAAGGGCGAGGGAGGGTGGGGGCGTGGTAGGGCCGCCAGTAATGACACAAGACCGAGAGACGCCGACGTAACATTACACTCGAATACAAGTTAAACGGCCCTCGACCGTTTAGCAGCGGTCGAGGAGCCACTGTGTGTGAGTAAACGAGGACCGGGACCCACAAAGACTTTCAGCGCGCAAAAGGTGGTCCGTTTAATTTAAAGCTGCACTTCCGCCGGGAGAGGCCTCGACTGTAGTACCCACGATTAGTGGGAGCGTGGAGAGCCCCACGGCCTCGGCCTTAGCAGACGTAAAGGTTCGTCGGGTAATGAAAGTCCCTGCACCGGAGGTTCGGGTATTACTTCAATAATCAGTCTCAGCCCCGGGTATACCCAGGAGAGGTGCAAGGGAGACCCCGGTCGAACTCCCGTACTCCCACCGACCTCTCCTCAGAAACAGGACACACAAATAGGTAGACCGGTTCGTCACGAACGAAGGACTGGTGATGCACCTCCACCCAAGAACCTCACCTCCCGTCCGCTCCGGGCCTCCCGTACACCCGTCCATTCCTGGCGTCCCGCTCGTCCACGGCCTGGTCCGACCAGTGAGAACTCCAGGTCTCTCTGGGACGGACGGTCGGTGTACCCGGTCTGTCTGGCCTCTCCGGGCCAGGTGGACACCCGTAGTTGAGCCGGTGACCCGAGGCTCCCACCGGTACACTCACCGACGAGCCCCGGCTCCTATGTCAACCCTGCACAACACATACCTGGTCCAGCACAGGGGTCTCAGTGTCCCACGTCAGGGCTGGGGTCACACTACCTGACCCCCCACTGCTCCGGGACGTCACCCCTGGGGCGACCCCCAGCTCCCTCTGTCGACACACGTCGGTCGGCCCCGGGTCGTCCTCTCGGCAGAGGGCCTTGGTCCGGTCGTCGTGGGCCTGGAGCCCGGAGGTCTGTCCACTCTTCCCGTCCGGCCGGTAGGCTCGGGGGCAGACACGGCAGACAGTACGTCGGCCGACGGGTCCCGCCACCGAGACGCTGGGCTGCACCCGGGGGTCGTTGCCTAGGCCAGGTTTCGGTCACTACTACCTACGAGAGTCCTCCCGCCCGGACTAAGGGGTCCCTCTTCTCCTGGGGGGGGGGTATTGGAGGTCCGTTCGTCCACTGACCGGAGATACTGAGGGTCCAAGAGTCCCGGAGTACGACGCCGGGGACGTCTGACGTCTAGCCAGAAGACCCTGGATCCCGACGTGACAGGGCCCTTGGTCCCGGCCAGACTCGACTCGGAAACCCTCCTCATTCCCTGTGCCTCACCCCCGGTCCGCTCCGGTGCCGCACTTGTCCTTCCGCCCACTCCGCCCTGGCGGGACCCCCACTGCCCCGTGACCCCACTAGCCTCGCTCCGGGGTTCCTCCCCGGCACCGAGATTGACGGTCGGGTGACGAAGGACCCCGGTCCAGGGGCGCCACGACGTCCGACCAGGGTCCGGCCGGGGGGTCGCGGGAGGAGTCGTGGACTAGGCAGTCCTGGGACTGTTTCGTGGGCACAAGAGTAGGACCACGGGGTAGTGTCTCCGGTGCCGGGCCACGGGCCCTCGGTCTCCCCGCCCGCGCACTCGTCTCGCCCCCGTCGGGGCCCCCTCGCGGTGGGTCGCACCTGAGCCCCGGGGTCGTGAATCGTCTCCCACGCGGGCTCTGGGCTACCCCCGACACTGTCGGCAGGACCGTGGACGCAAGAGCCACCAAGGACCTGTGTACCCAAGGCAGGGTTCGGGTGGAGACGCAGGGCCCCTGCCCGGCACACACCCTCTGTGGCCCGGGGCCACCCGCACCGCCAGGGTCCTGAGTATCGCCGTAGTCTGCACCCAGGACCCTCCCTCCGCACCTACCCCTGCACGCATACTGCGTGTGCCTCCTGCGGACGGGTGGGAAGTAGCCCCGCGACAGGGCGGGTGCACCGGACGGGACAGGGCCCCAGGCACACAAGGAGCCGCCAAGACGCCCTGCAACTACGGCGAGGTCCGGACAGACCCACCTCGTGAACCTCATAGGAGGCAGAGTCTCCAACTTTGTGTCTCGGACGCCACCTGCGCTGTGTACCTCTCGTCCCGGGAAGAGAGACGTCCCGACGCCCTCGAAGGAGTGGCCCCCAGGGATGTCGTGTGTCGGGGGACGACCCAGGGGCACCAGGGTTCTGTCTTACGACCTTGGAAGGCAGACGGGGCACCTGTCACTCCGGCTGGGTCTTCACTCACCCCCGACGGCCACAGTCGACGAGCACAAAGAGGGTGTGGCTCGACTTTTCACGTGGTCTGGGAGCTCCGGAGCACCCGGTCCGGGCGCGCCTGTGCGCACCGGAACGAGACCAAGTGCTGGCGCCGAAAGTCCGAGATGGAGCCCAGGGTCCACACGAAACCTGACTCACTGTTCCCGGACCACAGGTGTGACCAGGACGGGACGAGACGTCTCCGCGGGCGGGGAGACCCGAGGACCCGTGGGCCGACCCCGGAGACCCCTACCCCCGCCTGGCACCTACTCTTTGTCCTCGGAGCAGTCAAACATTCGGACTCTCAAATATCTCGAAACTGTGGGTGAGGGAGAGCGCGAGGAGACTCTCAGTCGTCCGACTGGGCTCGACCCTACTACCTGAAATCAATAATGGCTCCACCTCTACCAGGGCGACCTTTCAAGGTCTGCGTCGTCCACATTATTTCGTGAAAGCGGTTGTTCCGCGGGGGTGTAAAAATTTTAGTTATTCGGTAAAGACTACGAGACTGCGCCCGACACTGGAATAAATCGGCGACTACACGACCGACAACCGTAGCGACGAGTCCCAGTCCAGGGCCCGGAGCGCGAGCGACGTGCGACAGGTCCATTACAGACAGAGAAACGGCCCCCTGGACCCTCCCCCGGTCCCCACCCGAAGTCGTCTACCGGAGCCCCCAGGTCGGGCCGTGTCGGGGGCAAAGAAAAGTAGTCCTTAATCGTTATCATTGATGGAGAACCTCTTCCTTTACCGTCGGGTGAGGTCATAAGAACGGACCTTTTAAGGTACCTACCTCCTCGGACCATCCGATATCAGGTACCCCAGCGTTTCTCAGTCTGTGCTGACTCGCTGAAGTGAAGTGGACCCTGGCTCCGTCCTTGACCTGGTCTGAGCCCCATGTCTCCTATGTGGTTCACTTCCGGCCGTATAACGAGGGCGACGGCGACGACAGTTGTGGGGGTTTAGGAGTGGGACCTCAGGGAAAGACTTTTCACTTCACGTACCCTACGTCCTTACGAGGAGTCGTCGTGACCCCTGGGGTGTCCCACCGGACACCGAGACCCCCCACCCGGTACCGACGTCGAGTCGTCCTTGGGATCGGAAGGGGCGTCTCACCCTCAGTGTCGGCTCCTCTACCTCGGACCTACACCCTGCCCCTGGGGGCCCCGGTCCAGTGTCGGAGCTCCCGGGGTCTTGGGGTAAAGACCCGGGAAGGGGAAGGTCCGCACCCAGACCAGTAGTCCCCAGTCGTGCCCCGGTTGACGAAAAGGTGCTCTTCTCCCCCAGGGAGGGTTTGAGACGCCTTGAGGGGTCCGGGGGTCCCGGGACGGGAGTCCGCCCACGTCGGAAGACGAGGAGAGGACTGGACCGGAGAGACGTTCCGCACCACGACCCCCGGGACCTACCTGGCGTCCGACCGTGGACCCGGTCGACACACAGGGTCCCCGTCCTGGGAGAGATCTGACCTACGACCCGACCTAGACTGGAGGGGAGGGGGTCGGTCCGACACCGACGACTGGGAGTCGGCTAAGAGACTGTAAATCGTTTGTCGCAGCCGACGGAAGAGCCTCAGAGTCGGTCCGAAAACACGTCCGAGGCACTCCTACGGGCGTCTGTTCCCCGGCTAGGAGTGGGGCCCCCAGTAAACGTGTAAAGAGGTCTCCCGTACCGCCACCCACAAATCCAACCTTCCTGTTTCCGCTTGACAGGACTCGGAGCTTACCAGACAGACCGGGGTGGTCGTTGAGCTTCCTACTCGTGACTTGAGAAGTCCCCCACCCTCTTCGACCGGGTCTGAGGACTCAGGGACCTACGTCCTGCGACCCGTCACTACGGGGGTCACAGAAGAACACCACCCCCGGACGAGCAGGACCTCCGTCGGAGTCCACTCGTCGAGAAGTGTCCGGGTCCCCGGCGACATACGAGTCTTCGCCGAAGAGGACCCTCGTCCTCTCCGGACCGAGAGCGGCGGAGAACGGGGGTGTGGACCTCGTTAAGGGGTGGGCGACGTCCCTACCGACGGGAGGCCCGTCGTCACCAGGGCCCTGTAGACCAGAACGAAGGTTGAGCGGTCCGTCCCAGCGTCCTCCCAATCGAGGACCTACCTGTCGAAAACACCGGGGTCTCCAGTTTCCGTTCCTCGGGGGGCCCCATCCCGTCGCCGACCCACCACAGGACGACTCACACCGCCGCCGAGAGGGCGGGTCGCCAGTACCCGTAGGGAACGGTCCTGGTGCAACCCGAGGAAGGACATCCGAGGACTCGGACCATCACGACCCTCCCGGCACGTCTGCCGACGGGTCGACACGAGGAATCTTTCCCACGGGACGACCCGCTACCCCAGAACCGGACCCGAGGGGTTTCGGCGGGTTCTGTTCCTACCCAGACGTGTACCCCGCCCCACTGACCTCTCTCGTCGACGCCCCACCCTCTGCCCACAGTCCTCCCTCCCGGCACTCAGCCTCCCTCCGGGGGTTAGAGGCGGACCTCGCCGACTCGAGGCGGACCACCCCGTCTCCTTCCGACGGGGGCCCCCCTTCCTCGTCTCTGACACCAGGTCCCGGACCCGTGCAACGCCCGTCCCCGCCGGCAGGACCTCTTACTTCCGGCCGGAGGTCCCCGACCAGTCTCCGGCCCAGGCCCCACCGACCCGACACCTAGTCTCGCTCCGCAGGCACACTCACCAATCCCTGCACAAACCGAGGAGCCCAACCAGGACTGAACCTTAGTCCTTTTCTTTGTTCCCTTCGCCTCCCAGTGACTACCGGCATCCCACCCGACCGTCAACCTCGAGGTGACAACGCACACCAGACCGGTTACAGGCATACTACGGTGGACGGAGGATCACCGACCCGACCCCACGTGCAGTCCCCAACCTCGGACCCCACTACCCTACCCCCACCTCGTCCTTGGTCGGGGACGGTCCGACCTTACAGAGACCCCCTACGACCCGTGCCAGTCCCCGTCCACCCTCTGACCGACCTCGGGGACCTACCCGGGCACCTGGACCTGAATCCCGCCTGAGCCCTTGTACGCTCCTGGGTGAGACCTCCGGTCCACGTCCCCGGACGGAACCACGGTCGACGTCCCTGTCCGAGGGTCTACACGTGCCTTCTCTACCAGGGTCTGGGCCGAGGACAGTGGTGTCGCCGCCGACCCTTCGGAGACCAAGACCGGACTCGTCGTCTTCCACGAGTCAGGGTCGTCGTCGATGACCTCGCGAGCCTTCCGGTCCGGTCGGGGCGTGGTGACGACCGAGACGGACGAAACTCGGTTTAGACCGTAAAAAGGAGGGAGTCTATCTCCGGAAAGCCAGACGTATCTTCGGAGCAATAAGACCCCAGAGTCGAGGACCTTCAGGAGTCGGGACAATCTCCTGAACGGTGGGTGGATCGGGACACGAGTCGGAGGTCCTTCGGGGAAAACCGGGATTAGTGTCGTACAGGGAGGCTCCTGACCCTGACGGGTCCTGGTTACAAGTAAAGGAGGTCCTCTTCAAAGTCCTCTTTCTCAGACCCAGAGTAAGGACGGACGTACGAGGAACGAACCTGGTCTCAGTCTGTGTCCATCCCCTACCCACCTACATGTCTACCCACCTATCTTCCTACCTTCCTCTGTATCTACCTACCTAACCACCTGTCCATCTACCTACCCACCTACTTATCTACACACTATCTATCTATGTAATATTACTTACAAGTCTATCTACTTATCTACTTACCCAATTACCTGTCAACCCACCTATCTTCGTTTATACCTATCCACCTACCTACCTATCCACCTACTTACCTACCTCCTGTCCTACTACCTACTACCAACTCACTTATCTACCCACTACCTACCACCCAACTACCTACATGTCTACCCTCCTGTCTCCTACCTACCTACTTATCTACTCACTACCCACGGGTCTACCTACCTTCCTAACCACCCACCTACCTGTCTGCCTACTTGTGTATACACCTGTCTACATATCCTACACGTCAACCCATCTCTCTTGTTATCTACCTAATCTACCTATCTACACACCCACCTACCTACCTGCCTACTACCTTGTTTACTACCTACCTACCTACCTGCCTACTACCTTACTTACTACCTACCACCTACCTACCTACTACCTTACTTAAAACCTACCCACCTACTACCTTGTTTACTACCGACCTACCCACCCACCTACTACCTTACTTCCTACCTACCCACCCACCCACCTGTCTACCTCCCTACTACCTACCACCTACTTCTCGACCTACTACTCCCCACCTGACCACCCACATGTCCACCTACACTACCTACCCACTTCTCGACTTCGTCGAGACTCCTACAATGTCGGAGAAACCCACCACTCCCGACGGTCCACCGGGTCGGGATCGGGTCGGGGACGAACGGACCGAGCTCCGTCCACGACTCGAGGACTCGGATAAAGGAGTCGTCAGTCACCCCTTGCAGACGAAGTCCTCCAGTGACACTCCTGGCGAACACTATTCCCCGGACCCCGTCCCGAGATCGACACCGGCACCAGGGCGACGGTACGACCCCCGACAGGACAGACGAGAAACGGGTGGGGACACTGACCCTCTGAGTGCGACCAACCACGCCGTCTCGGGTAACGGAGGAGGACGGACGGCACACCACAGGGCGGGGTGCCAAGAGGACGCTGGCGGTGGGGACGGACCTTCTTCCGTGACGACAACGACAGACCAGAGTCTCCGAAACAATAATTATTTCTCTCCGAGGGGACTCAGGACACGTGGAGCAACCTGTGGGCGTTACACGAGGTCCACAAGACTCCTACACTGAAAGTCTAAACCTCAACCCTGTAGAACTTAAACTGACATAACGTAGTTCCTGAGAAGTCGTCCTCGACTGACAAAAATTTGCTTTGGTCTTGGAGGGACAAACGAAGGATCTCACCGGCGAGTGAACCTACGAAACTCGGCCGGCGTGAGACCGGACGAGGTCGGGGGCTCCCGGGCCCTCCCCTCGTGTACGCATCGACAAGGTCCCTGGGCCTCGTGGTCCGAAGGGGGCACCCGTCGTCAAGGGAAGACCGAGTAGTCCTCTGTGCAACTCGCTTCCCCTCCATTGTCCAAGTGGATCCCACATCGTCACTCCCCATGGCACACGTCTCTGGTCCGCCCCGAAGTGTCCTCTCCTGCCCCGACGTCGCCAGCCCCGTCCCTGGCCTCGGCGTGTCCGCAACGACGTTCCGGCCTCTTCCCCTCGGCGACCCGGGGGCCTTCGACAGCAACGTCCCCCGTGCGGACGAGGAGGTACTTCGGGTCCTGGGGGTGGGTGGAAGGGCGGGGAGGGGTCGGGAGTGGGTCCACAGCGTAGGAGACTCAAGGAGGAGCCGCGGACCGTGGTCACCCCTCCAGGCACCCCACGTTTCGAGGTCCTGAGTCGAGACGAGGGGTTCCCCGGACCGGTGTCGAGTTCCCTGACCCCCTCCTGCGTCCTCCTTCGGAGTCGGGCGCCAAGGACGGACTCGGACCGGCTACCACTCGAGTCTGTGGTCCCGGAACCGTTCCGCCAGGGGCTCGTCCCTCTGCTCCCGGACCCCCGAATGGCACTCGCCGGCACCCACGTCCCCGAATCGCGGCCGGACACCCACTGCCCTTCCCCCCAAAGTGGCTCTAGTGTGCGAAGACCCCCACGACCCACGGGTGTCTTCTTTGCTCTCGCTCTTTCGTGAGGGCTGGTGTGTCCAGGCTCACACCACCTCTGTCGGACCGGGGACCGGGGCCGGCAGGACTTCGGGGTACCTCTTGTCTGTGGGTGCGACCGGGGGCCGCAGGGACGGCGGGAGCGAGGGGATCGTCGGAAGTGCAGGCGGTGCAGGGAGGGAGGTCGGACGCAACCGAGACGAGCGAGGACGAGGTCTCTGTACCAGACCTGCGGGGGCGGGTGGGGGGTGTGGCCCATATTTCCTGGGTCCTCCGTCGGGACGACCCCCTAGACGGGAGGTGTGCCCTAGTGCCGAACTCGAGTGTCGAACGCAAGGCCCCACTGAGGTCCGGTCGCACCGGGTCTGGTAGAGCGACCCCGAGGGCGTCGCTACGGGCACGGGGGTCGGAGGGACTCCCAGCCTACATCGGGGAAGGTACGGACGCCTTCCCTCGGTTCAGGTCCTCCACGGTAGACGGGTTAATCGAGATCAGGCTCAGGGCTCGTGAGCACTCCCTAGCTCCCCGTCTCCCGGACTGTCGACCGGCCACCAAGGCGTCGACGACTGGACTCGAACCCCGG
The DNA here is from genome assembly GCA_006410555.1 of Capra ibex. Lineage (NCBI taxonomy): Eukaryota > Metazoa > Chordata > Mammalia > Artiodactyla > Bovidae > Capra > Capra ibex. The sequence goes on from SJYO01018757.1 coordinate 95,268,533, forward strand.
GGGCGAGTCCGGGGATCGGGAAGAGAATTCGATTCCGGTGGGGACCGACGACCGGACTGGGGAGGGGTCGTGGTGCCGGGAGGCGTCTCGTCCTCACATAGGGGTCGTCCCTAGACTCTCCTCGTCGACCTGCACCCCAGGTAGGGACGGACCGGGGTCCCACGTATTCAGCCGCACCTTCGCCCGTCGGTGTGGGGATCACGAGTCGGAAGGGCAGACGTCCTGCCCCTCGGAGCTTGTCGTGAATCGCGCCGGGAACCCGTGTCAGTCCCGTGTCCACGAGTCCTCTGGTCACCAGCGCACAGGAACGAACCACCTGTGTGTCTGGAGACGAGTCTCCTAGCACCTCCGGGATCCTCACGGACCACTGGCGCCCCAGACCGGACCGGACTACTGACTCCCCACGGACGTCCACCGCCCCCCGACGTCAGTGGTGCCACATCTGTTCCGACGCCGCTCGTCCTGGGGTGAAACCCGTGTGTGTCCGGACCAAAGGCCTACCGACGGAAGAGGACTCCTGCCGGTGACACCAGGACAAGGTCGGAACGACACCGAGTCGGCACTCCTGTCTCAGGATCCGAAGCCGCCGTACTCCTGACTCGACCCTAAGGGCTGGTACCGGGGTGGGAACGACTCGACGGGGAACCGGGGGGAGGGGTGAAGAGGCACGGGAGTCGGTGAGTCCCCGGTACACGAGACCCGTAGTCAACCCAGGTCCGTGGGGGGACAAGACCCTGTCGACCCTACCTACAGACCACCATTTCGACCCCAGACGGTTCCTGTGGCCCCGGGACCCCACCCCCGCCCCCCTACCAGTTCGAGTCCCAGGGGAACACTCATCCTGCCGGGGAGGAGCCCTCTGTTCGGGTGGGAGTCCGGCGTCCACGCAGGTCCCTTTGGGACGAGAAACAAAGGTACGGGTGAACAACACATTTGATTGATAAGAACGACAGACCCCGACCCAGGGAATTTCGTTGGACGTCCGAATGGGTAGGAGTGTCACCACCAGGGAAAGGTCGGCAGGGAGGTCGGGACCGAAGCCAGGGTCCACCCCTACTCCGGGACTGAGACCCGGGTCAAACGGGAGGTCCGGACAAGAGGGGTGGACCCGGGTCTTCTCCGCCTCGAAGTCGGGTCTTAGGGGAAGGAAGGGTGTCGTAACCGCCCGGCTCCGACGCGACCCAAGTGGACTCAGGACCGGAGGTCGCGAAGGGGCTGCACCGAAGGCGACGGACACCGGAGGGCAAAGGAACAGACCGTGCGAGTGACCGTTGAACCAGGGAAGACTCTTGAGACCTGAGGCCAGAGGACCGGGACTCGGACGGTCGACCCGGGGGTGGACGACGCAGAGGGACCAGGAGGGGGAGGATCTGCACACTGAGGGAAGGTGCGCCCCCCGAAGAGAGGCGGTCGGCTCCGGTCGGGAGGTCGGGGAGGACGAGAGCACCAGAAATCAACAACCTCACACAAGTACGAATAAATCTTTGTCTCGACACTGGTAGAGACAAAAGAAATATTGACAGTAGAGGGAGATATTTACGGCGAAGCAGGAGAAGTTGTTCACGTCTGACAATGCAATATACCTGTCTTACGCTAAGTAAATATCATAAAAATATTATGATCCAAAAGAGTTTAGGTCTCCAATTTACAGAGTGTACAATCCTTTTTTGTTTAGTTTATTGTTTACCTTTCGTTCTAAGACGGAGTCAGAAAGGGTGTGGGACTGGAAAAGGGGTCCCTTTTTTGACAAGTAGTAGACCCGGAAGGGCGACACTAAAAATAAATAAATAAAAATGGGTTACAACACCGACAACTGAGTGACGAAGACTAGTCGGAACAATCCTTTACCAATCTGTCCGTACTGCCAAACCTCGCTCAAGGTCCCGTCCCGGACTCGTGGAGGGTGAGACTCGGTCCGTTTTAGCCTTCCGGGTGAAGTCATGGTGACGTGGAAGGGAACAAAGTATATTAAAATAAAATTTAGTTCCAAATTCTACACACAAATGGGAAGATGTTATTTGTGAAAAGACTCAAAACAGACGAACACCTAAAATTTTGATTGGCTCTCCAGTCACAGTAACTGTTGTGATGAAATATTTACAACAAGTCGTCTCTGTCGTTTACACACTGGTCGTGATACTTCTTTCGGCACACTGCAAAGTATCATTTCCACAATGGTCCATTTCCGCTCAGAAGGTTCCCACTCCCGGATGACACAAAAATCCGTGTAAGTAATATCGAATCAAGTGTAGATTTCTTAGCTTATACGATCCATAAGAAGTCAGGGTGTAAGGGTGTGGGTCGAGGAACTAAGGAAAAAGACGACCCTGCAGTGGAATCCAGTAAAAGGACGACACCTGTGTACCGGTCAGTTGGCTTAAGAACACGTGAGAGTCTACCCCTTGGCACAACTATCAGATCGACCCATATTTTTAAGATCCACGGTTTTGAAAAGAGAAATCGTGGGTTACTGGACGAGGCCCCAAAAGATCTTCGACACAACGATTGCCTTTGGGGTCGCAGGTAGACACAGACTGAAGGGTCTTGTATGCAAAAAAGAAGAGAAGTAAGACGGTCGAAGAGGCTCAGGGAACGTAAAGAACCCAGGACCAGACTTAGTCTGAATAGGACTCAGACCCCCGACGGTAGGTTCCTACACACAAGCCCACAGGCTTAAAGGATCAGAGACAACGGAAAATGGAAGAGGAAATTTGAAAGACATCTATCTACAAACTGTGGAACGTGCAGAGTCGGACATGGCTGGGAGGGTAGATAAATATAGATGCGAGACAAGGAGTTCCGTGGGGAATTAAAGGTGCGGACGAAAGGTGAGTACGGGCAAAATGAAGAGTCCCATAGGGGACCTCGGGGCTCAACCAATCAGAACAACTAACAGTTCCGAAGGAAGAACAAAAGAGAGGGAAAAAAAAAAAAAAAGGGGGCGCCATTGAAAAAGAGAAAGTGATCACATCTAAGAGAGTTTAAAGAAGATCTTACTACGATGAACTTAATAATAAACATAATGAAATGAAAAGAGACTCAGTAATCACTAAAGGTAGGGGGTGGGGGCGGGTCCCCGTACACAATTCTCATAAGTACAGGACCCAAAAGGCAGAGAAAGACGTTTGTGGACCAGCGGGAGGACCGGTCCAGGAGAGAGACGTTCTTACTCACAACTTCACCAGTGACTACAGCGAGAGGACAACCGGGTCGTCCCAAGAACGAGCTGGTCCTCTCGACTGACATCCAAGGGACCCTTCTGTGTCCCGTACACCTGCCGAACCGTGGGAACCTTCCTCGTCACCTCGACCACCCGTTCGTTTCCGGGTACGACCGGACTACTACCGGCCGACGTCGGACCCCTACAAACGCTTAGAGGGAGGGTCCCCTACCAGGACGGAGACAGGAGACGGGGATGGACGACACGTACTGGTCTCTACAGGTGAGACGGGAAAGACAGAGAGAGAGTGTGAGAGGGAAAGAGTCCTCTAGTACTCTGGGGTCCAAACAAACAGGGCACCCGGAAAAACCGTTAGACCACTGTGAGTGCTTTGGGAAGAGTCTTGTTGTATTTTTGTATGTTCTAATGATTCTTTTGGTTAATATAGCTTTACGTCAAAATAGTTTACAACCCTTTGGATAAAACTATGTCATTATACAAACGAAGGAATAATTTTGTAATGTATTTTTACAGACCGTCACCCTGTTGGTATTAACCTTCAGTCCCACTATAAAGTTCGATAGACGTACTCGACATTACACTATACTTCTAAGGACGTTAAAGACCATCACTGTCTTTAGTGTCAATGTGGATTTGAGAACACAAATGACGGATGTACCGGTTGACTTCCCTTACAGTGCAAAGTCAATCTCTGTGTCGTTTGTTTTCCACACAGAAGGTGTGGGTCAGGAATGGAGGTCGGGAGACCCGGGGAGGGGTCCGTCCTCCGAGGAGAGAGAAGCCTGTCGTGTGAATGTCGAGACCGGACTCGATGGGAACGGACTGTCGTCGAGTGAGGTGTTGAGGGTGGACGCTTCCGGACCGGAGACGAGGAGTCTCGGTACGAAGGAGGAGACCCCAGTGCATACGACCGAGACCTCGGGACCTGAAGGAAGGTTGTGGAGACCGATGTCGTAGAAGGGAAGAAAACTCGCTCACCGAGGTCCTGATGTGCGGGGAAGGACCGGACTTCTGACAGGAGTTAAACTCAGGGTCAAAACCCCCCTCCCCGCTAAGGGTCCACCACGGTCACCGTCTCTTGGGTGGACGGTTACGTTCTCCGTTACCTGCGCCCGAGTCAGGGACCCGGTCCTTCTGGGGGACCCCCTCCCGCACCGTCGGGTGAGGTCATAAGACCGGACCTCGTAGGGTACCTGTCTCCTCGGGTCGTCCGATGTCAGGTAAGTCGGCGTTTCTTAACCTCCGCCGACTTCACTGACTCGCACGCATGTGTGCGGAAACACCGAAATAGCGAACAAAACTGCGCAGAGAAACTAGTCTGGGACCCACAGGGGAGGACGCCACACACACCATAAGTAAGTCTGTGGAACTTGAGTGAGGAGTCACCGTGCCGGGTAGGGGAGACACCTGGACAGTGCCCCGGGGGTCAGCAGTGACAGTGAGGAGGTTCCCGTGGTCGTTGCGGTGTGCACAACGAGACACCTTCGGGGCCTCGGCCTCCTATTAAACCAGGGGTGCCGTGTCGGGGAGGACAACGTGAACAACTTTTATTTAAATGTGGTGTCAAGAGAAATATTTGAGAGAAGAGAATCAAGAGAAATATCTTCCTCGAAGCTTTACCAATCAAACATTTTGAAGAGGACCCCTTACCTCTTATGAACGTTAAAAGTTTTAAAGGTCATCATCGGTGGACTGACCCGTGTCTCCTACAGTCTCCGACCGGAACGAAAGACGAACTCCGGGGAAACCCCAGGACCCCCCGACACACATCACTCGTGGGCCGCTAGGAGTTTGGAAGACCTCCCCCTGTCGCGTCGTGCTCCACTCCTGACTGGCGGTCACTGGAACCACCTCCAGTCCGAGATAAGACAATCGTTCCCGCCGAGGGGTCTCCGACGACGTCCCTCCCCCCAAGGACGTTTCACGGACCCCCACTTTCGGTTCCTTCTCCGACAATTTCCTTTACCCTGAGACTCCCAGGTACGTTCCGCTCTCTCCTGGTGCGGGTGGGTGGGGTGGTGGGTGTTCGGTCCCAGACTCAACGAACCGGACAGACTCCGACGTCGGTGAAGAGGTCCATCCCCGAGTCTCGACCACAAGCACAGAGCACCTGGTAGGCGTCCCTCCCCAGGACCGATCGTTGTGTCGGGTGCACGCCCCAACGAAGTCCCCGCCGGAGGGGAGGGTGGCCCCGACCGTGTCGTCGAGTCCGGTTCATCCGCCGCCGCCGTTGGAACCACGACCAGATCTCACTGAACGACAGACACAGGGGTTCACACCCACCTCCCGGAACTGAGTGGGCTGAAGGTCCTCGTGAGGGTCCTCGTGAGGGTCCTCACCGGGGAAAGGGAAGGACGTGTAGTTACAGGGACGTCCGTCTTTCGTCGAAAGACCCCGGACGAGAGGTCCGGATTCCGAGGGGTCCTGTGAGACCCCCACCCTGGGAAAGGACACGGGGTGGGTGGGGTGTGCCACCCCCAATCCTAGTCCGTCTCCGAGGGAGAGACTAGGGGTCGGTTTCGAGAAACGACCCTTAAACCTTAACGTAAACTTTAAGTTAAGTCCGTTTGTTGACGGAACTCCGGATCTATGACCGGAGGCCCTGCGACTTGACCCGTGTCTATGGGGCCGAGGCCCTGAGTCTCAACCACTCCTTTTGCCCGACCATCGATTACGGTCGCGAAGGGTCTCCGCCCTCCTTCGGCCCGGTCCTTGCTGGGCGAGGACGTAGCTCGCGTCGGGGCCCGTAACTGACTCGCGGATGCGCGGCTCGGGCGACCGGGCTTCCTACCGTGGATGACCCCGGCCTTACACGTCGCTCACACAAAGGTCCTGCTCCACGTCTAAAAGTCTTCGGCGGCGCCCAGTCAGGACCCGTCACCGCTGCGGACCCGGCTCCAGGGGGGGCCCTCGGCGCCTCGCGACACCCCAACCCACGTGGTCCCAGAGCTAGGGGCGAGCCAGCCGGGGCCGGAGCCGGCGGAGACGTCACTCCGGGGACGCGCGGATCCACCTCGGGCTGGGCGCCAAAAGCCGGCCTGGCCGGAGCGGACTGGGCGGCCGCGCGGTCCGCCCCCGCGACGTCCCGCCGTTCCCAGGGGACCCAGGGGAGGCGCCGGGTCACGCGTAGCCGTCGAGCCGCCCGGCCGTCCTCGCGTCTGCCGCCGCCCGCGCCCGGCCTCAGGCTAGCGGCGCGTCGGGGAGGGCGGCAGGAGGGTCTTCCTGGCTCGGCTAGCCCGCCGCCCGCGCGCGGTGCCCGGCCTCGCCGCCGCAGGGCGCCCGCTCCGCGCGTAACAGCGGCCGGGGTGGACAGCCGCGCCGGCGGTGGCGGCGGCGGTGGCCGGGTCGGCCCGTCCGCCGGGCGCCCTCGGGCCCGGCCCGGAGCTGGCCGGCGGCGCCGCCTCCGCGCCCGAGGCCCTCGCGCCTCCGGCCGTGGCAAGCTCCCGGTGGCCCGGTGCGTTCAAGAGACGGACGCCCGACCCGGGCCGGCGCGCCCGGGGCCGCCGCCGCTACCACGCCGCCGGGGCGCGGGCCGCGCGTCAGGGCCGGGGCGCGAGCCAAGAGGCGCCGCCGCCGCCGCCGCCGCCGTCGCGCCGGGGGACTCGGGGCCCGGCCTCGCTCGCGCCGCCGCCGCCGCCGCCGCCGCTCTCCTTCCGTCGCCGCCCTCCGCTGTCCGCTGGCCGCCAGCCCGGCAACGCGTTAGGTGCCGGGCGGCAGGCTCGGGACGGCCGCCGCGCCGAGGCCCCCGCCGCCGCCCCGACTAAGTACCCCGGCGCCGCCGGTGGGGGGGCGCGGGCCCGAGGGCCGCGGGGCGTCGGGCGCGACCACCGGCTCGCCGGCCTCGCCGCCGGCGGCGCCGGGCTCGGAGCCACGATTGGAGGGGCGGGGCGGGCGGGGGAGGGGCGCGGGGGCGGGCGAGGGGAGGGGGACGGGTTTTTCTGTGTCGGGCCGAGGGCCTCGCCGTGGAGGTCAGCGCCGCCTCGCGCCGCAACCGCGCCTACCTCCCGCGCTCGCCCGCCGGCGCCGCCGACGTGGGGCGCCCCGCGACTACGCCGCGGACCTGGAAACGACGAGCTGAACCCCCCGCGGCCGGCTCGCCCGTGAGGCGCTACGTCGAGGACTTCCGCGAGACCCGTGAGCGCCCCCGGCGCGAGACGACGAAGGAGCAGGACGACTAGGTGCGCGTCAAGGACTTTCTTCCATTAACAGGGGGGCGCGCGGTCCGAAGGTCGTGCAAGCCGGCGGCGGCGACGCGAGCCGGCCCGGTCGGGCCGTGGTGACGCCCCGGAGCCGCGGGCCGCGCGTGGGACGGGCCGGGGCGCGCCTAGGGCGTCGGCGCGAGTCGGGGCCCAGGCTCCACCGCCCGCCGCGCCTGCGCCGCCGGAGCCACGAAGACCGCGGAGGCCCGGGGCCGGGCGAGGCCCCGACGGCACGGCAGGGGAAGGGGCGTGCCGAGCACCCGTCGCCGCGGGCCGGAGACAGGTGGCCGAGAGCCATCTACCGTGGGCGCGAGGTGCGACCGCCCGGTCCGCGCCCGGGCCCGCCTCCCTCGGGCCTGCTCCGGACGCGCGGGCGTGGGGCGAGAGGCGCGGCGGAAGGCCCGCTCGGGCCCCGGGCGGCCGAGACCCTCGTCCCCGAGCGGGCGGTCTCGCGGACCGGGGCGTGGTTCAGGCCGGGGGCAGGAGGGACGGACGAACTCTCGTCTCGAGCCGCGACGTCACCTAGAAAGAACCCTGAACCAACTCAGCCCGTTCAACTACCTTCGTAAACACCCTCCCCGCCGGGACGTGGAGGACAGGTCCCTTCCTCGGGGCCCCGAGAGCGTCCCGCCCACGGCGGGGCTCATGGGCCCCGTAAGGACCCTTGAACGACCGAGCCTCCGGGCCCGAGACCTCCCGTCGGGCCCACGTGAGCCGAGTCGGGCCGACGGGAACACCTTGTCGGCCGGGCCCCTGAGTGGTGACGGGACCACCGGCACGGGAGCGGGGGTCCGGGGAACAGGGGTCCTGACGCGCCACGGGGGGGTGGGGGTGGGGCCGGCCGTCCCGTGCGGTCGGGTGGAGGTTCGGCGGCACCGGCCCTCGCGTCCGCCTAGGAGCAATCGAGGACCGGGAGTGTTTCCTGCCCACACGTCGCAAGTCGACGAAAGGTCGGATTAATTACTCGACGGAGACCGAGAGGCCTTCGTCCATCCACACCCTCCGGTCCGACGGGCAGTGGAGGAAACCGGACCACAGGTAAAGGACGGGAACCAAAACCCAGGTCTGGGACTTCCCTCTCCTCTGACGAGGGGGTGGTACCCCCACGACGACGTCCGGGTCCGGCGGGCATCTCCCGACCCACTCAAAGGCTACTTGACCTCCGGGCGGGAGGTGGTGGCCGGACGAAGTCCTCACCGACCGAGACGACCACAACCCACCAGGGACCCCCGATCGTTCGGTGGGTCCCCGACTAGGGTCGACGCGGGAGACGGTCCCCTGAGGCCCCGGGTGGTTCACTTGGTGTCAAGGAGTGGGAAGGAAAGGTGGCCCGACACGAAAGTCTCCCTAGAGAACTTTCCCCCTGAGGACACTTCAAGTGATGAAGATTCCACCTTTCCCGGTCCGACACACACACAAGGGGGCCCCTCCCCCAACAAGACACATCTCTGTCTAAGAGCCACTAGAATCTCGGCAGCACCACTCTCCCCCTCGAGACTCGCGGAGACCGGCTCGGGGTCGGAAGGCAAGCGGGCCACCCTTGGCTGGACAGGACGACAGAAGTCTCCGGGACGGCAGGAGGACTCCGGGGTGCAGAATTCCAGTTCTGCGTACAAAACTAGCTGTCTCCAAAGATAGAGAATCTAAGTTTCTCAGACCCACGTCCCGTCCCGTCCCAAAGTCCCGGAGTAGAACGAGCCTCTCCCACGACAAAAGACTCCTACCCAATAACCTCTCGGACCGTGTCTTTGGAGGCGCAAATGGGACGAGACCCGTCTTTGGAGGCGCAAATGGGACGAGACCCGTCGTTGGAGGTGCTCCGCGAGTGGCGAGACCTTCGGCCGCATCCTTGTCCCTCCACCCCGCACCCGGGCCTCGTCCAGGCACGAGGCGTCCGAGAGATCCCTTCAAACAAACACGCGTGTCGACAGATGTTAGGAATCTTCGCGGCAGACAGGTAGGACTTTCTTACAGTGTAAGGACGAAGGGTCCAACCTCGCGGGACGCGTGGCAGAGAGACTTTCCAGTCTGACCCTCGTTCGTGGGACGGGAGGGACTGACAGGGGACACCCCAGCCCTCGGGACCCGTCTACGACCCCCGGTTCCCACCCGGGTGGGACCTACGTGCCCTGGGGGCCCGGGAGACCGACGTCCGGGGTCCGGTGAAGGAAGGTCCGCGTGACCGGGGTCCTCCCCCCCTCGCACCGCCCGCCTGTCTGTTAACACTGAACAACAGACGCCTGCCCACCCTCTCTCGACAAATTTACCGGTAAAGGGACTTAGACCGAAAAAGTCGCCACTTCTTACCCCCGGGCCCCTCGGCGAAAAGGTGTGAGACGGAAAACACACGTCTACGCCCAGTAGGGCACCGATTAGGCACGGGGAGACCGGTCAGACAGAGGGTCACAACCGCTTCTACTTATCCCGACACGTGATCTCTCTCCGCATAACACGAGGGACTAACGTCAGAACCGGTCCGGCCAGAAACACTCTCGGAGGACGGGCGACGCCGGTCGGCCCGGCCCGTGGGTCTCCCGCCCCCTCTCTCCCGACGACGGACCCCACCCCCGACGCCCCTGGACCCGTGGGGACGGAGGAGGGCGAGCGGGGAGCCCTACGGGACGGGCAGGAGACCCCTCGAGCCCGATCGGAACCGGAGACCTGTGTCGGACGTGGACGGGCCACAAACACTTGATCAGGTCCCGCCCCACCCCCCTCACCAGACCCCTCGACTAAAGTTTACGTCGGAGAATTAGTTCCCTGTCTCCCGGGCGTACCACGACACGGGGTTCTCCCGTCTCCCCTCTGAAGGAAAATAGAGGGATTACTGCGATCCAGAGTCTTGTGCCGGATTCCTTCGCCGTCCTTAATCCTTTTCTTTTTTTCTAAAAGGTAGAGGGAGATGGTTTCTGAACTTCCATAAATAGAGGGTCGAAAAGTCAGTGGTTCGTCTAAGTCCGGGAGCCCGGCGACGACTACATTGGCCTCGTCATGGTAGGCGAGAACGGACGTCGACACCCAGACTCCAGGCGGACGTGGAGGGAGAGGAACCCCCGACGTCTCGACCCGCCGCCCACGCGCACACTGAGTGTCGGAGACACCCTCTCGCACAAAGCCCTCTACTCACACATGGAGGCCTGTGTGAACGGCACCTGGGCCGGAACTAAGGCCTCCAGGAAAGACTTAGCCTGTCGACGAGACTCCCTAAGGTGAAACCAAGTAAATCAATCGCGGAGTAAGACCTTCTCTTCGCCCTGAGACCCTCGGGTCCCGACCGCCCCTCGTGCGAATGGGGGCCGTCGGGGAGACGCCGCAGGACACTTACCGCACTGAGACGCGGCCCACCAATAGTGACAGCCGCAGAGCTCGAGTCCTCACTCGGGTCCCCATTGAGACCGAGTATACATACTCAAATAAAATTTTTCACCTGTCTCCGGACTTTCGTGTCGAGGACCACGAGTCCCCGGGTAGTCTTTACATGGACACCCTCGTCTCTTAGTGGGGCCATTGTTGCGTGTGCCCCCAGAGGGCCCGTGACTGCGCACGCCCGTTGGGGGGCACCCAACCCTTCCTAACACCTAGGGCACAGTTCGAAGACTCGTGTCTACTCAAGACCCCGGGTCCGACACGGGTTTACCAAGAGTCTCCGACACTATTACTCCTCCCAGTCCTGTCTCCGGATCCCGACCACAAGTTCAGTCGTCTTCTGACTCTGCGAGACACAAGGTCTGCGGAGGCTGGTGGGCGGGCCTGGAGGGTCGTCCGGTCCCCGCGGGTCGGGTGACACGGACGGACAAAGAGGACCTCGGAGGTCGACGTGCGGCTCCCCGGACCGGTACGACGGAAAAGAGGGGAGTCGTCTCCGGGAAAAACTCCGGTCCCGTCACCCCGGCCGACCCCTCGTGAACCCCCGGAGTAGCTTCATCGGGCCGAGGAGTAACGGCACATAGTAGTAAAGGTGCACCGTTTCTCAGACTTTGGGCGTGAGTGACATTGCCCTCGGAGCAACGCCTCGCGGACTGTCGACCTGTTTCACTTTCGCCTCTCCCCGACCAGTGCCCCATGGACGGGTACACGCCCCCGCGGCCCCGGACCGGTCGACGACAGTGTGGGGGCCCCGGCCCGTGTCCGCACGTCCGAACCCTCCCGACGGGCACCGGCCTGAGAGGCGGGAGTAGAGACCTTCGAGAAGTCCGGGACAGAACCGGAGGTGGGACTCGTCCGTAGTGGCACACTCGAGGTCGAGGTCCCAGGCCAAATGTCTGGACATGCGTGGTCCGACAATGTGGTCCGGGAGACGGGCGGGACCCCTGCGTCGGGACACGTCCCCGCGGTCGTCGCTCCCCCGTCCCACCCCACCGGTCCAGGGGAGGGACGCCTCCCGGCGACTCCGGACGTCCTCCGTCCCCACGACCCAGGGGCCGTAACCTCGAGGCGACTGAGACACACACACATACACACACACACACACCTATACCACCGAACGACAAGTCAGCACTTCAGTGCAGGCTGAGAGACTCTGGGGTACCTGACGTCATGAGAAGACAGGAGGTGACCGAGGGCCTCGAACGAGTTTGAGTGCAGGTAGCTCAGCCACTGCGGTAGGTCGGTAGAGTAGGACAGCAGGGGAAGAGGAGGACGGGGATCAGAAAGGGTCGAAGCCCAGAAAAGGTTTCTCAGCCGAGACTCGCAGTCCACCGGTTCATAACCTCGAAGTCGAGGTCAGGAAGGCAACGTATAAGTCCCGACCAGAGGAAATCCGACCTCTCAAACTGCTATACCTACGCAAGTGATTCGTGAGAGGTGTCCACAAGACAGGGATCCGTGCACCTCACGCACTCTATGTGACTCTTGGGCGAGAACCTAGTCCTGCGGCGGGGAATTGGAGACGCGACGGCCAGTCATCTGCCAGTGTCCTCTACGTCTCCCGTCACACTCGACACACTGTCTTTCGTCGTTCCAACGGAGACACGCAGACGCACATTGCACACGACGACAAGTGTGCGCAAATCACTTACCCGAGTCTCGGGACCTCTCCGGGCGTCACTGGGACCTCGGGAACGGGACGACACGACCACCGGTCGACCGGGCGGCACTGGCGAGGGAAGTAGCAAAGAAGACTCAGACAAGGGACACGCGTGGTTCCGCGAGTGCGTCCACTGTGTTTGTACCCTTGTGTCCGTACCCACCTGTGTGCGTGCACGTCCGTGCGCCCCCCCGTCGTGGGTCGGCCCTCGGTCCTTCGTCCCCTCTCCGGGGACCCCAGGGCGGAGACGGGGGTCGTGGGACCCCGACGGAACGGGCCTCGCCGGTGCAGGTCGCTCCGGGTCGCTACAGGTGCCTGTCCGGGCCCAGCGTCTCCGGTGTCTCCGGTCTCCGGCTCCCCTGCACCCGGTCGCACACGTGAGTGACAGAGAAAGAGAGACGAACCTGGGCCTCGGGCCGCCGGGGACCCCAGAGTGTGGATGGGGGAGAGTGTGTAGGGCATGGAGCGACTGGGTCGTGGACCGAGCACCGAATGTGTACGAACACGTTTCCCGGAAACCTTGACCCTTCGACCCACCTGTACACTATAGTCCGTTCAGGGACCTGGTGACCCTGGGAGTCAGAGGAGGAACCGTCTTACCTGCCCTAGTGTCTGGACTCTGAATCCGACCAGGTCGGGCACAAAGGACTCGACTTCCCCTACGACTGGAACCTCCCTCGGGGAGGTCCCTGAGTTCGACGTCGGATCCAGGTGTGGGTGAGGGACGGGGGGACTCTAAGGAAGGGGCCCAGTGGGGGGGACTCTAAGGAAGGGGCCCAGTGGGGGGGACTCTAAGGAAGGGGCCCAGTGGGGGGAGCTCTAAGGAAGGGGCCCAGTGGGGGGGGCTCTAAGGAAGGGGCCCAGTGGGGTAGACCCTCTGGAGTCGACACTGGCGGTCGTACAAGGCCTGCGACCCAGAACGAAGTCCCTCAAAGGTCCCTCCCTGTCCCGGGAGGTAGAGAGGGAGTGTTCCTGAGACTGGTGGCTGGGTTGGATACGGGAGGTCTTGGCAGAGATTCCGTTCTCCGAAGGGTTCCCTCCACTCTCGGGTCCTGTCGACTTTCCCGTCCCCTGTCCGGGTCGGGACGTCCGGTGGGGTCCTGGGCAGTCTGGCTCCCAGAGTCGGAACAAGGATCGTCTCCGTCAGGTCCTTCCTCGGTCTTCGTCCGGACCCGGGACTCTCGGACCACCCGACCCCACCGGGACTCGGAGGTCCCTAAACCTCCGGCGACTGGTCCGAACTTACTTCGGGGTGGGGCTCGGGGTAGGACCGCCCCTCCCGGGTAGGGGTGCACCGGGGCCTCTCAGGTCGCGTCCTTCCGGCTCTGGGCGGACGAAGGATCGGAAAGGCATCAGGACTCCCGTCCTTCGGAAACGACGGACGGACCCCGACTCTACGACAGGTGCTCGACCGGGTCCGACGGCCGGCCCTCCCAGTGGGTGACGACCGACGGGCCCCGACCGCCACCTACCTCCGACAAGAACCGGGTGGGTCAGGGGACCGTCACTGGACTCGTCGTTCTTCCCGGTCGGGGCAGGAAGGTTCGTGGCCACACACAAACACCTCGACGTCGCCCACCAGCCCCCCTCTTCGTCCCAGCGGAAAAATCGTCTCCTTCCCGTCTACGAGCGTCCACCCCTTGGCCCACACGCAGGGGGTAGTGGACCGACACGTCCCGGTAGACGAAGGACGGTAGGTACGCCGGAGACGGCGGTTGGCAGTCACGGGGCCGCCGGGTCCCGTTCTCGACCCGACACACGAGCCGACGGGACAGGGTACGATAGGGACTCCTGCGGCCGTACGTGGGACGGCGGGAGCCGACCCACTGGAACTACCACAGGCACCCCTAAATGTCCACCAGGGGACACCTAGTGCACCGGGAAACAGGTTTGTGCTGAAACGTCCTCACCCTCTCTCCGGACGGGACACGGGGTCGGGGAGACCGGTGGCCCCTCGAGCTCCCCATGGTGGGTCCGGTGGGGGTGAATGTCATCCTTCTAGGGTGTGCACTAATCTCTTTCACCCAGTGTCTGAGTCTGGCACGAGGCCCCTGGGTACACTCCGCAGCACCGACTGGGGGTCGGGGTACCTGCCACAGCGCACAGACTGGTCTGGCTCGGTTCCCGACACCCACACAGTCACCAGAAGTGTCGGGTGGGCACCCCGTCCACTGGGGCCCAGATCGGAAAGGGCGGGTGCCCGGGTACAAACAGACAACGGGAGGGTCCCACGTGCCCTCGGGAAAAATAAGAAACGCAGATTAGGAGGAATCCTCTACCTCGGACGGGGCAGACTACTTTTGGGACGTCCACACTCCGGTCCTACGAGAACCACCAACTCCAGTCCCGGTCCTCTGGGACCTGGTAGAGTCCGGAAGGATCCCACCCTACCCTGCCAGTCCCACCACGGAGAGGTCAGCGCACCACCGGTAGAGATCCCGTTACACTGGGTCCCTGTCAGTCCCCCGTGGAGCCCGTCCGAAACCCCTCGGACCGGTCGGAACTCTCCCGGTGGAAGTCATGTGACTCGAGGGACCACAGGACCAGTTATTACTGAACCGGGAATAACCCGGACCCCACCAGTGGGACCTCCGGAGTCGGGCGGTCGACACCGGGAACACCCAGGGTACCCGTGACCGAGGGACCGAACCCCCTCACTGGGCTCCAGAGTCCGACCTACCTGCCGTACCACCACGGGTGGAAGGGGTGGGACGTCCTGAACCCCACACTGGAGGCGTCACCTCGACACTGGGACCCCACGGTCGTCGACCAGACTCGGGACCAGAGGGCCACACTATCACCCAGGCCGTTCCCCGACTCCGACCTGGAGCACCCGCCGGGGAGACGGCGACGGGGGACAGGGGTCCCGGGGGCCAAGTCCGTCCTCCGACCAAGACCTTCCAGTGACTCCTGGGACGTCCTTCAGGGTCGACCGTGGTGTGTACGGGTGGGAGTCGGGAAACAAGAAGGGTTCTCAGACCTCCTCCCACACATCGGAAAGTTAGTGTGCCAGAAAAGTTTCAGTCGGAGACGGACCTCTTCCACCCAACATAGTCGGTCAAGGGAGAGAAGAGGTTGACGTCCTCGTCGACTCGTCCGAGGCGTGCGAAGTGACTCTGTCCTTGGGGTCAGAGTGACTACGAATCGATACGAAACGTCCTCGGGGGCGGGGCGGTAGCAGCACTCGGGGCGAACGGGCCCTCGGGGACGTGCCGGTGTCGGGGGTCCCGGCTAACGGACCCGCCGTCGGAACGATCGGTATCCCCGGGTCCCACCACGAGTGTAACTCGTGGACATCATACGACCCGTGCCCGACACACGACCACGGGCACCCTGGGACATTCACTGCTCGGCCCGAGGACTACTTCGTGTGTCGACTCTTGACTCGTTACCGAGGGGTCCCTGTCACGTGGGTCTTAGACACCCACCCGGACCAACCCCTCCTCCACACTAAACGTCCACTCCAATTCCGTTCCGAGAGACCCACGGTAGCAGGACCTACCCCAGGTGGGACGTAGGTCTCTCTTCGCAGGAATCTGGGTTCTCTCCGGTACACTTCCACCTCGTCTCTACCTGCTACACCGGTGGTCGGTTCCCTACAGGTGCCGAACGTCTCCGACCTTCTCCGTCTCCCGGGAGGGGCCTCCTAGGTCTCTCACACACCGGGACGGGTGTGGAGTCGGAACCTGGACACCGAAGGTCCTGACCGCCCTACTCAAAGGTCCCAAATGAGAGTAACAACGACGCCGGCGTCCTTTGGTCGTCCGGCGTACGCCCACTACCTCCCCGCGCACGGACCTCCTCGGGCCGGTGTACACGGCACTCACGTCCGCAGAGTGGTGGAGACAGGGTCCCTCCGGGTCTACCTGTCTACGAGGCAGTCACAAGTCCGGTTCTGCACCAGAGGACAGACCACAGACCCGGGTGTTTTCGTTGCCGGTAGCTCAGGGTCGAACTCCGTCTTCGTCGCAGAGGGCCGCCACCCCCAACCCCCGCCAGGCCTTCAGGAGTTGTGCGGAGGCAGGCATTTAGTCACAAAGGGTTTCGGTCCCGTGCATCCGACACGTATGCTCTACTGAAATACACCCGAACCCACCCGTAAAAAGTAAAATTGCCAGCACACAAATAAAAATACCAATGGAAGATAAATGCCGGTGTCCCGACCGAAGAACGAGTGTCTTCTACCTCTCAAGGAAGGGCTGGTCTGTCCCTGTGAGCACCCCCCCAGCGCCACCTCCGTCACTCGGGACCCCCGCGTACAAATACCTCGTAGATGACGCGCGGCCCGGACCGCTTGTCCGACTCGGTCCGTCGTCCTCCGACCACCCGTGCCCCGACTCCGAGACCCGTCGTCCCCGGGGCCTCCCAGTACGTACGTCCACTCTCGGCAGAGTCCGACGCGAGGTCATCGGCACCAGTGAAGGAACCACAGGTCCGGCTGACTCTTGCTTCCCCGGAGGGAGATTACACCCTGCACGTGAGGTGCCTCCTGCGACTTCTCTCTCCACCCTCCAGTCGAAGACCCCTGACGTTCTGTGTCCTGGTGTGACCTCCGAACTTCTTACTTGTGAATGACAGGGGAGGAAAACGTCCGGCTTTCAGGTCCGGCTCCGCAACGCCCCCACCCTCCAAGGAAGGTCCGGCGAAGTACGAAAACCACCGACGGCCGTCGGGACCGAGAGGGCCCGAGCCCCGGGTAGAGAGGTCAGAGACGGACACCGCGCACCGGAGGAGGACGAGGCGAGAGTAGTCCTACGTGGGAACGCAAAGTCCGGGTGGGCGTAGGTCTACTGGAACAGGACTCTCGAAGTGACATAGACGTTCCTGTAAATGGGGTCTCGTCTGGTGGAAGGTCCCGAGACCCATCTGGATGGCCCCAAGACCCATCTAGATTGTTCCAAGAGTGAAGGTGACATATTAGTATTCCCTAAACTAAATCCAGTATGGACTTACCAGATCGCCAAAAGGGATGAAAGAAGTTAATTTCAGACTTAGACCGTTATTCCTCAAGTACTAGACTCGGTGTCAGTCGAGGGCCAGAACAAAAACAACTGACATATCTCGAAGAGGTAGAAACCGACGTTTCTTATATTAGTTAGCCTAAAGCCACAGCTGGTAGACCACTACAGGTACACACCTCAGAAGAGAACACAACAACCTTCTCCCACAAACGATACTGGTCACGTAAAAGAACCGTTTTGAAACGGGACAAAGTAAGGCGTAAGGTCCCGGTTTAAACGGACAATGAGACCCACAAAGAACTGAAGGATGAAAACGTAAGGTCAGGGGCTATTACTTTTCCTGTAGAAAAATTCCACAATCAAGATTTTCCACAACATCCAGAAGTATCTTGGCAAGTTGAAGTCGAAGAAGTCGCAATGACCAACCCCGTATCTGAACCTAATGACACTATGACTTACCAAACGGAACCTTTACTTGCCTCTAGTAAGACAGCAAAAACTCTAACGTAGGTTCATGACGTAAAGTCTGAGAAAACAACTGGTACTACCGATGAGGTAAAGAAGACTCCCTAAGGACGGGCGTCATCATCTATATTACCAGTAGACTCAATTTAAGTGGGTAAGGTTAGGTAGAATCAAGTGACTAAGGATCTTACAACTGCAAGTGAGAACGGTAGAGGACAAACTGGTCAAGGTTAAACGGAACTAAGTACCTGGACTGTAGGGTCCAAGGATACGTTATAACGAGAAATGTCGTAGTCTGGAACGAAGATAGTGGTCAGTGTAGGTGTTGACCCATAACAAAAACGAAACAGAGGTAGGGAAGTAAGAAAGACCTCAATAAAGAGGTGACTAGAGGTCAAGGAGAAAGTCATAGGATAGTAAAACGGAAAAGTATGACAAGTACCCCAAGAGTTCCGTTCTTATGACTTCACCAAACGGTAAGGGAAGAGGTCACCTGGTGTAAGACAGTCTGGAGAGATGGTACGGGCGGGTAGAACCCACCGGGACGCCCGTACCGAATCAAAGTAACTCAATCTGTTCCGACACCAGGATCACACTAATCTAACTGATCAAAAGACACTAATACCAAAGTCACACAGATGGGAGAACGTTGTGGATGGTAGAATGAACCCAAAGAGTGTGGAACCTGCACCCCATAGAGAAGTGCCGATAAGGTCGTTTCGTGTCGGCGACGAGGGATGGAACCTACTCCCCGTAGAGAAGTGACGACGCGGGAGACTGGAACTTACACCTTATCTGTAATGCAACGGTTGTTTCCAGGTAAATCAGTTCCGATACCAAAAAGGTCACCAGAACATACCTACACTCTCAACTTGACACTTCTTTCGACTCACGGCTTCTTGACTACGAAAACTTGACACCACAACCTCTTCTGAGAACTCTCAGGGAACCTGACGTTCCTCTAGGTTGGTCAGGTAAGACTTCTAGTCAGGACCCTAAAGAAACCTTCCTTACTACGACTTCGACTTTGAGGTCATGAAACCGGTGGAGTACGGTTCTCAACTGAGTAACCTTTTCTGACACTACGACCCTCCCTAACCCCCGTCCTCCTCTTCCCCTGCTGGGTCCTACTCTACCGACCTACCTTAGTACCTGAGCTACCTGCACTCAGACTCACTTGACGTCCTCTACCACTACCTGTCACTCCGGACCGCACGACGCTAAGTACCCCAGCGTTTCTCAGCCTGTGCTGACTCGCTGACTTGACTTGACTTGACTTGTCACAAGACCCATCCGGAAGGCCCCAAGACCCGTCTGAAAGGTCCCAAGAACCATCTGGAAGGTGCCAAGACCCATCTGGAAGACCCCAAGACCCGTCTCTTCCTTTACCGTTGGGTGAGGTCACGAGAACGGAACTCTTAGGGTCCCTGCCCCCTCGGACCACCCAACGGCAGATACGCCAGCGTGTCTCAGGTTGTGCTGACTTCGCTGAATCGCCGTCGTCGTCGTCGCCGTCGTCGTCTGGAAGGTCCCAAGACTCGTCTGGAAGGTCCTAAGACCCATCTAAAAGACCCCAAGACCCATCTGGAAGGCCCCAAGACCCATCTGGAAGGCCCCAAGACCTATCTGGAAGGTCCCAAGACTCATCTGGAAGGCCCCAAGACCCATCTGGATGGAAGTCCCAGGTGACAAGGTGAGTGGTGTACCTCCGACCTTCTACTAAGTGGACACTGGCCCGTGACTCCGGTAGTGGGTCCTGGTCTCCAGAACGTCTGGAATTGCATCGTTCGTGGTCGGGGGAAGGTCGGACCCGGAAGGGACACAAACCCTAAGAGGACCCCCGACCCCCGAAGGAGGACGACTCGGGGCAGTAAGAAACTACCTTCCCCGTCACGGGTCTCTAGGGACGTAGGACGGGAGTCTCCGGGACCAAAGGACGGGAGGACCCCGGTCGGCAGACGTCCGACTCGACTGGCGTACCCCGGTCCTGAGACGAAGATAAGTACCTGGCGTGTACAGACACACTTTCAACCAACAAAAAAGAAAGGAAAGTAAAAAATTTCTTTTAACACTTTCGGTGAAACCGTACCCACGGACCGGAGGGGGTGCCGTGCAAACTAACGTGAACCTTATCAGCCAACGGTCGAATCGTCAAAGGGCCGTGCGACAAGTTTTACACAGACACTGCAAGTGAGAGAAGCGAACGCTCAGTAGGATTGTTCGACTGAGTGCCAGCTTGGAGCTCATGAAGAAAAAAGAAAAAAAAGTAATTTACACACAGAACCGTAACTCTTGTTTGAAGACCCGTATCAACAGAAGGGTGACTCCGACCCTTTCACACGTACTCTTCCCCCCCCATGAGACGGACTTCTTAGAAGATCTTCCCTTTCACCAAGGAGAACCCACCCTTCGTGGTAATTTCCGTCTCTGACCCCCCGTCCTCTCCCTACGGATACGGGGTAGTGTCCGACGGGGGCCCCAGGACGAGGGGGTCTTGGAGTAGTCTGCCGGAGACTGCGTCGGCAGGTGGACCTCCCGCCGGCCTCTACGGCGTCCGAGACTGGGACGTCCCCCTCCCGTGTCTCCACACCCTCCAGGACTCCCGCGGGAGTGACACCTGTCTCCAGAGGACGGCCGAACCCCACCCCTGTCCCTGGGTCCTCCACCGGTGCCCCTTCCAGTCCACTCTGATCATCAGCCCTCGCGGGAAATCGACGACCTCCTCACTGGCCCCCACACCGCGACGGACACCAGGTCCTTATCGGTCACAGGGGGGTGGACGTGCACACCACCCGAGGGACCGCCCACCCTCACGAGGGTGCCCCCAGGACCCCACTCGAGAGACCCAGGACTCGACTGGAGGAAGGTCCCTGGTCGAACAGGTCAGGGCGGGTAGAGACTGAAGGCGTGGGGACTCAGGACTCACCCTTGGGTACCGAAGAGCCAGGTCAGCCCCGGGAGGAGGAGGGCCAGACACGGACCTGGGCCCCACCCCCGCCCCAGTCCTGTCGTCCACGGGGGTTCGTAGGGCTCCGAGGCCCTACCACACACACACCTCCCCGATGGGAACGAGGCCGGGGTGGGGCGGGCCCCAGGGACGGCGGAACCCGATTTCGAAGAGTTGTGCCGGGGACCGACCACCCGTCCCTCAGCGGCCCCCGGAGGAGTGTAGTAGGACGGGGTCTGGAGCGCACCGACGTACGACCCCCGACTCTCCGACCTGGACCGGGGACCCGACACCCCGCGTCCTCGGCGTCCCAGTCGTCTTAAGGGACCTCTTGAATCGTCCTGTACGTCCCCTCCCTCGCAAGAGGCACGAGAAAGGGGGTGGGACTCCGGCGGACACAAAGGGCGCGACTAGAACCCCTCAACGGGAGAACCCCGAGCGGCCCGTGTCGGGAACCTCACTAACGCATACTTCAGACCAGACACGCACCTCTCGGTCGGGAGCCGCAGGACCTATGCCCCCGCAGGACCCTCGAACGACCCGCTCCCTCCCCTCTGTCCTGTTGGCACAACGGACGTCGGTGCCAACCCACACAGGTGTGCCTGGGTCCATCCTAGGCCTCACCTGGTCCGCCGGCCGGGTGTCTCAGCGGACGCACGTACCACAGAGGACGCCCTAAGGCTACCCTTGAGTCACAAGTGTCCGACCGACCCGGGTGTGGGCACAGGGGCCGTCCGAGCCCCGAACAAACGTTTTCCTCGGAGTCCTGGCCAATGGGGTCTATGACCTCCACCTCCACGACCTCCCGCGGACGACCCTGGCTCACGGGGTAACATGTCTACCCTTTTGGCTCCCGGACCGACCCCTCCCCGAGCGGGTCCCACACACCGCGAGTTGCTTACTGCAACCGTCCACAGCCCTCACCCAAAGAGTACCCCTCTGTCGACGCCGACTTCCGAATGTCCCCCGACAGGGGGGTGCACTGATCACCCCCGAGGTCTGACCGAGTCGTCGGACCCCCGGACACGTCCACCCGACTCCCTACCCCGTTCTACCGACGGACCCAGCCGTCCCGACTCAGACCGATCAAT
The DNA here is from genome assembly GCA_006410555.1 of Capra ibex. Classification (NCBI taxonomy): domain Eukaryota; kingdom Metazoa; phylum Chordata; class Mammalia; order Artiodactyla; family Bovidae; genus Capra; species Capra ibex. The sequence continues at coordinate 95,290,403 of SJYO01018757.1, forward strand.
GATCCGGCTCTACGAGGTAGCCTGGGAGACCAGTCGCAGGGGTCCCTGGCTTCCCCGGGGCGACGACCTTCCTGGAGCACGAGAAACGAGGGTCGGGGGACGGGGGTACGGCGGGGTCCCGTCCACGGCTGGTGTCCCGGGGTACCCCAGGAGAGGTGGTCGGTTGGACCCGCGGTAGGTCGACGCCGGCACCGGGGGGCGGGTCAGACATTCTCCCCCCTACGAGGACCGACGGGAGTCGACACCACTCTCAAGCCCTCGCCCTCCCCGTCGTGAGTGGCGGTACGGGCGAAGCGTATGCGGGAGCTAGGTGCGACGAGAAGAAAAATCGATAAAAACAATAAAAAGAACAGATGGGGTCAGGACAAAGTTTCTCGGAACCAAAGGATCCTCCGACTACCACCATTTACGGTCCTTCGTCCTCGTAGAACGGTCGGCGACACTCCCGGCGTCTGGGAGGAGTCCGGGACCTCCGCCAGGAGGAGGGGGGTGTCTCCCCACGGGCACAGGGACCCCGGGACCCCTGAGTGGCCCTGCTGGGGGTCCCCGGGGACGTCGGAGCCCCCACCGACCCTGGGCCGGTCCGAACCGGGACGCCCAACGGGTTCTCTACCGTCTGGAGACACACAGACTGGGGAGATCTCCTGGGTACTCTACTCGGCCCCCGTGTGTCCCAGCCCCCACGGAACGTCCGGAGTGTACATGTCCCTTGGAGAATCAAAAGAGGCACTGCTCACGCACAGATAGACTTATGTCCGACCGTGGACCCCTGGGTGTAGAGGAGGGTTATTAGCCCTCCGACGACACCCCCCAGGGGGTAGGGCAGTCGTCGAGAGAGCCTGTAGGGCGGCGGAGACACCCACAGGTCTCTCGGGAGCACCAGGGACGGCGGGTGGACCCGGGTCGCACGTCCGTGACGACATCCACTGCCCACCTGGGGGCCTGTACCCCGAGGCCGGTGACTCTGGTGTCCTTGTGCGAAGTCGGCGAGTAGGTCGGAGCTCCACCCCGACCTCCACCCGACTCACGGGGGCCCGCACGGACACGGGGGGGTTGGGACCTCCTCGGGAAACCTAGGGTCGTACACTCGCGAGGGAGCCGGTGTCCGCCGAGCCGGCCTCCGGACAGGTCTCGTCGGCAGGGGCAACCGGGACCTGCGTGTTCGGGGTCCAGTAGCTCAGACCTTAAGTCCCAAAGGCCCCGGGGCACGGCCCGTGCACCCCTCGGTCCGGCGTGAGACGGGGCCCCGGGACTCACACAAAGGTGGTCTCGTGGACGGAGCGGTCGGAAGTGACGGGGTTGGCGTCCCCTAGGAGAAGGGCGGAAAGACCCCACCGTCCCCAGAGCCCTCCTCTGGTCGAGGTCGAGGTCCCCCGAGGGACGGGGGGTCAGTAACAGCGGAGGGACCCGTGGAGACAGAGGCACCGGGGCCCCACCGTCACCGGTGTCTGCACGGCAGTCGGGGTCGACCGCACAGGGTCCTCACTTCCGCCGACCACCGCACTCCCACCAGGCCGGCGTACCTTTTCGACCCCTGCATCTACGTAAAACAGGACTCCTAGTCGTACAGTGGTGGTCGTCCTTACTCCAGGAGGTCCCCCGCCTCGGGTCTCGGTGAGATCCAGCGTAGGTTCAGGTACCCCCGGCGTCTCTGGTACCACCCCGAGAAACCCGTCCCCCCACCCCAGAGTTGTAGTCACTCGTGGTCACTTAGAACACGGGGACCCTCGGACCGTCCTGGGTGGAACGAGGAGCGTGACCAATTAATCACAGACGTTCCGGGGGTTGTAGAGGTCCGTGATTAGGAAATTCTTGTCTCTGTCAGAAGTTGTCGTCGACTCAAGGTTCGCCGTAGGTAATTCTGAGAAGGACGTGCCATAGTACATCGGAATAATTCACAGCTCTAATACGCTTTTTTTTTTAGCAATGTACACTATTACGTTGAAAGGCACGCTAAGGATGTCCTGTAAGTAATAGAGGGTAAGCCGAGATAAATTCGAACTAACGCCCCCTTAATCACCGTAATGACAAATTTAGAATTGAAAACACAATTCTTTCGCACAACGTTTCGAAGACTTTACATAGAACTTTCGTCACGGACCAAAGAGACCAAATTGTTCCCTCGCTCGTGTTCTCTAAAGTTTCGGGTGATTAGACATCTATAAAACCAGCGCACGGTCGTCTAAAAAAAAAAGTAGATTAATTTTTTTTTTTTTTTTCCACAACAAAAGGACTTTCAATAACTCTATTTCAACAAGGTCCCTCCCGGTCCCCTGCACCCCGCTGTGCCGGAGACTCTTGCGCCCGACCGGAAGGACAGACCAGTGGCTCCCACCCCGGGCCGCGACCCGACCCCACCCCTTGACCGGAGTGACCGAGGTAGGTTTCCGTGCAAGACCTGCACGGAGGTGTCTACTTACCTATTTGCTCCAGAGCCGCATGCTCCCTTATAACGTGTCGGAAGTTCTTCTGCCTTAGGGTTACGGACCGTGTTGTGTCAACTTGGGACTCTCGTGGCACACTGAGGCACCGGGTTCGGTCTGGGTCTTCCCGATTAGTGCAGACTGACGTGGCTACACCCCGGGGACTCGTCAGTGTACTTCCATCTGCCGCCCCCGGGGCCCGACCCCCGTCCCTCCCCCTCCCGCCAAATTGCCCCTGTCTCAGAGTCAACCCCTTCCACTCTTTCAAGACCTCTACTACCACCTCTACCAGCGTGGAACCACAGTTCGACGAATTACGACCACTCGACACACGAATTTTAGCAATTTTACAATTAGAAGACACTCACGTAAAATGGTGTCACTCTTTTTTAATTCCGTGCAAGAGTGAACCCAGTTTCCCGTTCTTGGTACATCAATATAATAGTGAATTTTTTTTACACTACAGGGGAAAAATGTTCCCGTCAAAATCCCGACCTCCGCTGAACTCGTCTATCTTTCCCTGGCGGTGTGCGGAAGGGCGGCGTCCCACGGACGAGGAGCGGAGTGGACCTCCCTCCACAGACAGTGCCCACCACTCGACTCTAGGGGGTCAGTGAGAAGTGGGGCCAGGCGCCAAGACGGACCCCGGGACAGCAGAGCGACCGCACGCGAGGCACCGGACCGTCCACCTGTCGCTGGGTACAGGTGACGACGCACAGCAGGCCGCGCCGAGGGGACGAGGCAGCAGTGGAAGAACGAGACGGGCGACCCGCGACCGGTGGTCGGTAGTCCGACGTCGAGAACCCGGGTCTCGGACGGAGAGGGTCGGGGCCGGCACCGGTACTCGTGAGGGACCCCAGGGGACCCCAGGGGACCCCGCCCGTACGCTCCCAGGAGCCCTGGCGGGGAGGAGCCATTGGTCCGACGCAGAGATAACGGGACGAAACGTCACACCGTAAATACCGTTTCCTGTTCTGTGGCGACTCTACGGGCGTACAATCAAATGTTGGAGAAAAAAAGAAATTGTGGTCCTTCGCCACGAGTGTCTCGAGACAAGGGACACTTCGCGGTCATTGTCTGGGCGGGGAGGGTCCTCTCCTGCGGGGAGGGGAGACGAAGAGGTGGGTCGGGAGGGTGGAGGGAGACGGACGAGGGGTGGTGCAGGGGGGCAACACGGGGGTGAGGGACCCGACCACCTCCGAAGCGGGGGAGGAGACACTAAGTGTGACCTTCTTTGGGTGGTCCGACGAGCAAGCCGGGGACCCGAAGGTCACAGAGACGAGCGTTTGGGGAGGGGGGTGGTGGGAGCACACACACACGCACACGCACACGCACACGCACTAGAGGTCCTCACCTCGGTCGGTCCACACACGTCTCTCTCCCCAGTGTGCTACCGCTGACTGACTGACTGACTGACTTCAGCGAGTCAGCACGGGCTGAGAAACGCCGGGGTATCTGACGTCGGGTGGTCCGAGGAGACAGGTACCCTAAGAGGTCCGTTCTTGTGACCTCACCCAACGGTAAAGGAAGAGGTCCCCTAGAAGGACTGGGTCCCGAGCTTGGGCCCAGAGGGCGTAACCTCCGTCTGCGAAATGGCGGACTCGGGGGTCTCTTCAGGACCATTTGGGTCTGGACTGGCCTCGCTCGGGTGTCCGACCCCGCCCCGGTGCGACGCACGACGAGCCCGCTCCGGGTGGGTCGGCGACCGCGCAGGAGACGCAGTGACCGGGTGACTACCGTCACAACTAGAGCGGGGGTTTGTGACAGTGCCTTGGTGGCTTTGAGTACAAACCAGTGCACAGACCCGCGTCACCGGGTCGGTCCACCTGGCACTTCAGCCGGTGACACCCCTCCACACAAGTCCCACCGGCACCCCCGGACCTCCCCCTCCGTGGTTAATACCTTTACCAAGCCCCGACTGCCGTCCGCAGGGACTTCCTCGTAGAGGACCACTACCTCCCAAGCCAGTCGTGGACCCTGTCCCCAGTAGGCCCCCGGACCACTACCCGAGTAGGGGTCTGTCCACAGGAGTGCCGTCCGGTCGTCCCCAGTCTCCAGTCGTCCGCAGTCCCCCGGTCGTCCCCAGTCGTCCACAACCCTGGTTGTCTCCCGGTTCCAGTCGTCCCCACCCCAATCTCCCCAGTCTCCAGTCGTCCCTAGTCCCCGCCCCTTCGAGCCGAGACGACTACTGTGTCGGACACCCGACCCTCGAACTGCCGACCCACGGGCAGCTTTCAGGTCCCGTCACCTCACGGGCCGTCCGCCGAGAATCGGGGAGTGGACGGTCCTGTCGTACGAGTCGCTCGTCGAGGGTTCCGCAGACGTCAGGTCCCATCCCTCGGAGTCACCGGAGGGCCACGCTTTCGCGGAACGGCAGAGGAGGAGGTCCGTCCAGACGAAGTCGACCCGTGGGACGGGCAGCCCTGACGGTAAGAAAGTCCCTCGGTAGGACAGTAGCTCCGAGCGTCGGGACCGCGGGTGGGAGCGCCGGTCACCGTCAGACGGGGCTCAGGAGTCCACAACGGGCTCCACGAGACGAGTGGAGCGACCCAAGTCTTCGGGACGGACCCCCGCCTCCGTGGTGTCGAGTCGCGCGTCCACCCCGCGAGACGCGGCCAGTGGGTCCGGAGCGAACTCCGAGAGGGGGTAGTGCGCGAAGAGGAGCAAACCCCGCCGGAACATCACGGGACAGAGACGGTCTGAGGCCACGTTTACTTTCTCGTCACTCGCCCGCCCGCCCGTCCCCCGGACATCCCCACCCCTGTCGGGTCTCGACCCCTCCTCCCCACACACACGTCCCTGTGCCCCGCCGTCGGGTCCCTCCCAGGGCCGTCCACCCGGGGCCCATGGGCGGTACACGAAGTCGTGTCTCCGACGAACTTCCGGAAACGTCTACTTCTCCGACAGCCACCGGAGACGCCGGTGTAGACAGGATAGGTCACTCCGTGCAAGCGGGAACCCAAAGTACGAAATTTTCACACACACACACACACACACACACATGTATATGTGCACACGCACGTCAGTGTATAGAAATGACACCACACACACACACACACATGTATATGTGCACACGCACGTCAGTGTAGAAATGACACCGCACACACACACACACGCACACACACGCACACACACATGTATATGTGCACACGCACGTCAGTGTATAGAAATGACACCGCACACACACACACACACACACACACACACAAACTCGTCCACTACTTAACCGTATCCATTGTGAAAATTGAAGTGCGTCTCAAACCTTCTTTCTGACGTTCTGACACGGGAGCGCCCGTGGACGGGACCCGTGTCCCGCATGGACCCGTCTTCCGGGACTCGACTGGGCTTCGTCGAGCGTCTGGGCGGTCGGAGAGACAAGGACCCACCCTCCGAAGAAAAGGATCTTATATCGAAAATAGCAGGCGCCAAGGGTGAGAACCGAGGCCCAGGACAGAACGTCCAGGAGGACACCGGCCCGACGGTAGACTCGTCGTCGTTCCTCTCGGGGCTCCCCGGGTCGGTGTCGAATCACTCGTCCACCCCACGAGACACGTCCTCTCCGCTACTCCCGAGTCTCCGGGGGCCGACATCCAGGACACAGACTCCTGTGCGCTCTACGCCCCGAAGGTCCGTCTACCGACGTCAGACAGTCCAGCCAGAGAGAAGGTTGTTCGCTAAAAGTGGCATTGCGGAGGCGAGGGGTCTACCAGTCGTTGCACGTGGGGCGCCCCTTCGTCCGGGAGCCGGAATCACTACCTGCCGGGGGTCTACAGTGGTCCTCTTACGTAAAACCCCGTCCCACAGGACTCCGGCCCGGGGAGACGGAGAGCCGACGGCCCCAGTAATTTCAGGTCTCCAGTGGGTCGAAGCCCCAGGAACCGTCTCGTCCTCCAGGTACCGGTCCGTCCCAGCACTGCGTGACACCTGTACGGACCCCGCCGGGACCCAGTGTCCTGCCAGGGCCGAGGAGATAGACTGGAGGCGACTGTCACGGCCCTACACCCGAGTGACCCCGTGGACCGGGGTACCCAACTGCAACCAGGGATAACCCGTGGTGTCGGACAGGTGCGGGCGCACCACGGGTGACCCACGAGGAGTCACCGCTCGACGAGCTCCAACAGTACCTCTGTGTACGTCCCGACTTCCGCCCAAACCGACACCTGAGAAACCCGGACCTTACCCACCGAAGGACCATCTCCACAGGGAGAGAAGGGCATGACAAGGGGAGACACGACTGTCACACGGTCGTGACACTCGACCCCGGAGAGGTCACCTGAGGAGGACTCGGGGTCGGGATCCGACCGTGGCCTCACTCCCCACCTCCCTTCCGGCCCCGTCCCCTGGACACTCCTTCGTCAGCCCCGAAGTCCTCACCACCTCCGGTAGCCCTTCTCTCTCCGTTCCCCGTCTCGGCCGTCGCCCTCGCCGAGTCACCGTGGACCGGTCGGGTCGTTCGCGCAGACACTATGACTACCGCCCGCACTACCCCCACCCCCACTACCCCCACACTACTACCAGTGACCTGTACTCAAACTCGTTTGAGACCCTCTACTACCTCCTGCCCCTCGGACCACACGACGTCACGGACCCTAGAATTTCTCTGTACTGAGGCCCTGTTTCGTTGTTACCACTAGTACCACTGCCACTACCGACACCCTTGGTTGGACACAGACCCACGGAAAGTAGGTGGTGGAGGAGATTAGGATTCTCGGGACCAGCTGACTTCCGGCCATAATGGAGGCAAAATGTCCACTCCATAAACTCCCAAGTCTCCACTTCATGGAAAGGGTTCCAAGTTGTACTTATTAACTCGTCCGGAGTTTACAGTCGAACTCTACTGACTAAGGTTTTAATCTGGGAAAGAGTAAGGTTCCGTGTGTCACCTTTATTAATATTAGACAAATCAACCGGACTCACCGTCCTCTCCGACGACCACAGACCTCGGGACTCCTCAGTCATAGACCTACACTGACAGGACCCGGGGCGGGTGACGACCCCACTCGTAACGACTGGGACCCGACTTCACGGGTGTTCCGGTCCGGGTCCCTCGGCGATCCGGGTGTTCCGAGTCCAAGACCCAAGTGTCAGGACCCGTCACCTGAGCCGTCGGAGGGAGGGCTCATCCCACGACCCAGACAAATACCCTCTGTCTCGTCCCGCCACCAATCCCCTCTGAGTCGGGACACCGGACGCTCGGTTGTGTCCAGTCTGGAGTCCTCCGGAGTCGCGAGAGCCCGACGACCCCCTACCGACCCCTCCGGGGTTAACGGGAGACGTCTGAGACGGCGCCTCGGGGCCCGAGTCGGAGACCCTGTGCACACGGGACACACGTCCCTTGGACGGGGTCTTTAGGACGGAGTCCCTCGGGCAGAACCCTGTGCACCTGTCGAGGGGACCCTGGGACGTCCCAGCTCACCTTCACCCTTGGGCAGACCTCCGTCTCCCCCTCCCAGGGAACCGTAGAGGTTGTGTCTCTGAGGTGAAGGGAGGGGTGGTGCCCCCGTCCTTGTGTCCACTATGAGAGTTTCGACTTCCTTCCACCCAAATACGACATCCACGCTGTGGGGGTCCCAACGGGACCTCTGGGCACAAATGTTTGTGCCTACACACACACTCTGTGTGTCTGACCCTTGTGCCGACTTCTCGGTCGGTACCGCCGAAGGAACCCACCGCACTAATAGACACTTTGAAGAGAGAAGAGACTGAAAGAGGAAAAATTCATTTGTAGCACAAATGCACATTAGTGTTTTTGCGTCGTAATTTTTCACGGAAGCGGCGACGGAGACGAGAGCCCCAACCGGTAGCACAAGGGTTCCCCGCGCGGTGGGGGGTGGACGTAGGATGGACACACGGGCTCGTCTGTGTCTGTGCACCCCGTCCTACTAAGAAAGGACACGGCAGCTTCGACGTCTACGTCTCTCATCTCCCGCCCCCTCCCCACGTACAGACCACACCCGTCTCAAAGGAAAGCCCTTCTACTCTGCCAGGACCTCTCCTACCACCGCCAGCGTGTCGTCTCTTACGCGACTTACGGCGACTCGACACGTGGGTCCTTGTCAAGGCTTTCACTCAAAGCAGTACACGCAAAGTGCTCCTATCCTCGATTGACTGACTCCTCTCCCGTCGGGTGAGGGCCTCTCAGTGTCGGGGCTCGGGCGTCCGGGTACACACGTGACGGGGGGGGGGGTCGGAAGGAGGACGGTCGCCCTACGCCCCGGGGAGAGTCGAGACGTCCCGCACCCACCGACACCCCGCTCCACCGACGAGGGACGGAAAGTGGGGCCTCCGGGGTGTACCCCAGCACAGCGGGAAAGCCCGTCCACGAGGGACTGGGGAGACAGGATAGGGGAGCGCCCGTGGTGGCACTCCGGGTGGCCGGACTCAGACCCCATGGGGACCTGCTACGAGATACACAGGACCCGACCCCCACCCCCGCCTTTCGGGGTCAACCGAGGTCGGGGTCCCTCCCGCGACTCAGAGCCCCGGGTCCCTATAGCCAACAGCACAAAACGTCGGGAAGGACTAGGACTGGGTGGGTGCACCACGTCTCCTATGCGGCATACGTAAATCTCGTCCCAAGAGTCCCTCCCCCAGTCGGTACACACACACACAAAACTCCCCGCCACCGTGACGACACTCGACTGTTTCGAGTCCCGTCCCGAGACAAGGGTTTCCGGGAGGTCGAGAAGGGGCTAGGACACTGAGGTCTGCCCGGGGGGAAGGTCGTCTCCCTTCCGAGGGGGGTTGGGGCCCCGGGGCCCGTCCTACCGTTTGGTAGGCAACAGGTCCGTGTCCCCGGGACTGGGTGTCGACGCACCCGTAGTGTCGGAGACTCGGACCTGGACTAAAGGCTCCGAGGAACCGCACCACGACCGTTCGTGACCAGAAGCCCCCTCTCACCTGAGCCTAGGGACGCCTACGGCCTCTCGCGACCAGCCGGGGACGAGCGACCCCAGCCCGGGAGGTCTTCGTCGTGACCGCCTCGCTCCTCGTCGCCTCCCACGTCCCGACGTCCTCCGAGCACGTGGGACCCGCCCCCACGGAAGGCCTCGCCTCCGACACCGGACCCTCACCGGCGAGGTGGGGAGGGTGTGTGGGGACGCACGGGTCTCCGAGGTCCTTCCCACCGGGTCCGGTCGCATAAAGGTCCGACCTGTGCCTCCAGGACGACCCAGGTCCCTTGGACCTAGACGCAGGAGAGAACCGAGAGTCACTCGTGTTCTCGGCCGGGCGGTGGAGTGGGGTGAGGTGGGGTATGGGGGTGGAAACCCGCCGGCGGCACGGGCGTCCCCGTCCTGACCCACGGGTGCGGGACCGTCGGCGCGACGGCACCGGGCTGTCGGGTCCACGGGGGCCCCCGCCGGGTCGCGTCGGGCGGCGACGTCACCAGCAGAGACAGGGCAGTCTCGTGTCAGAGAGGGTGTCTTCGGGCTCCGGAGAGGAGTCCGCGACCCACACTCGACAACACGCAGGTCGCCGCCCGAGGAGGAGGGGGCTCTGGGAGAGACCGTCCTCCGTCCCCAACCGTCCAGGCCAAAGTGCCCAGTAACTACGTCCTTGAGTCCGCGATCGTCACGTCTCGACTGGGCCCAAACCCCGACCCCACGCCCCCAAGGACCACCTCCACTGTAGGCCCGACTGAGTCCTCCTCCCCGTCTCTAGGGCCATCCGCCGCGTCACTCCGCGACTCCGTCTCCCAGACCAACTGTAGTCCTGTCACAGTGAAGGTTTGTCCACCAGGGGCCTCTAGACGACCCCCACCCATCGGGGTGACTTGGACTTCCCGGGGGTGGGGCGGCAGGACGTCTTTTCCGGTGCTTCCCCAGGAGTCCCCGGGTCCTCCCTCCCCGTGAACAGTCACTGTACATACTGGGGGCGTACCTCTTCTGAAGTCCACGTCGGTGACCTTTTTAATCGGATGGTGGTCCCCACGTCTTCGCGGAAGTATTTCGGACGAGGTGACTCCCCACAACCAAATTGTCCGCAACCCCCGTTGTCGTAGTGCCTTCCCCTCGACTCCGACGTCCGGGGCTGGACGGGGGGTTCTCTACCCCGCTCCGGTGTTCCCGTCTGGGACGGACGTTCCGAGGACTCTATTCTTAACAACAAATGTGGAACTTTACAAATTTCTTGAATTATTCTTGTAGATTCCTTCCTCCGAGTCTGCCATTTCTTAGATAGACGGACGTCACGTCCTCTGGGTCCAACTTAGGGACCTAGTCCTTCTAGGGGACCTCTTCGTTTTCCGTTGGGTGAGGTCACAAGAACGACCTCTTAGGGAACCCATCTTCTCGGACCGCTCGAGTGCCCGAGTGTCTAAGCCTGTGCTGACTCGTTGATTGTGAAACTACTCTAAGTTCAACGTCGCCGGCATTTATTTCGAGACCCCTGCCCATCCCGCCCGTGGGGTCCGGGCAGGCACTAAAAAGACCCCGGTGCAGCCGGGAAGTCAGACGTGACTCGTCTGAGCCCGCGGGCACCGACGTCTCAGTCCGGTACACGGTAGAGGAGCAATGTCTTTTCGGGAAGCCTGGGGTCTCGGTTCCGAAACTGCTGGGCTCACACCCTTCCCGGCAAACGACGGGCTTCCTGCCAGGGCCACGGTAGTGGACGGAACCTCCGACCCAAGCCCCCTAGGTCCGTCCGTCTCGCCGTAGTGAGACATTCCGTCCGTGCGCACAGGAGACAGACTGTGGGTTCCAGTGCCGGCTGACATCGGCACCCCCGACCAACCCCCCTGGTCGTGGTCCTGGTCGAGTCCGGACGGACGGGGTACGGGCGGGGTCCGGTAACCGGCTGACGAGGTGGGGCCCAGGAGGGACGCCAAGGAATATTGCCCCTCCGTCCTTCCAGCACCTCGTCCTGTGCACTGACCCTGCTACCCCCGTCCACAGACTCGAGGCACCCCTCTCCGGGCCCTCGGAGGCCTTCGACCCCCGACAGGAGACACAACGACCTCCGGGAGGACCGCCACCGCGGTAGACAACGTCCTCGGTGTCCTCCAAGTATGTGTCGACTAGACCCGGGGGCGTGCGGGGGTGGGAGTCGGGGTCGGGGCCGGTAACGGGGAATCCGGCTCACTGGCACTCTCGGCGACCCCCGTCGTCGAACCTTGTGCTACCGGGGACGTCTAGCAGTGGAGGAGTCTCCCCTCCGATCGTGAGTCCCGGTGGGGGGCGGGGCGGTTCCACCCTGCCTAGTAGTCGGACCCGGGGTAAGGGACGACCCGTACGCACGACGCACAGACCGACCGACCACTCGGCACTCACGACTCTGAGCTAGGTGGGGCGTGGATCCCTGTGCACGCGGGTCAGCCGCCCTGTGCTCCCGGTACAGGGTCGGGGCGGAGACCCCCCTCGGGAACCACTCACTCGTGGAGGAGGACCCCCACGACAAAGACGGGTAAAGAGTCCATCCCTTTGACTCCGTCGTGGTCCAAAGTTTGGGTGCCTCAGACCAGAGTGTGAATCGTAGGTCCGACACGCTTTCGCAGGTACCGTCTCCCTCGGGGCCGCAAAGACTGCTCCCCGAGTCTCCCCTCGTCTGAACAGACGACCGGAACCCCGACGGGGGAGGTACACCCGTGTCGCCGGAAGGGTCCACGGGTGACGGGTCCGGACGTCACGCGTGACACCACCCGTGGCACAGGTGGGCCCCGCGAGGCACAGCCGCAAGGACTTGAGTGCAGAAGTATAAATGAGAACGGCGTAGTTAACTTAATCTTTTCCGGCAGTACGTGAAAACTTCGTTCTCCGGAGCATTTATGAAATAACCTTGTTCGAGTCCTAAATGAACGAGTATTTCTATGGGACCTGCCGAGACGGGGCACTCCTCATTAACTAGCCGGGCGAATTACAAGCAGCAACCGTTGGGCCGGTGAGCCCACGCACCGTCGCGCGGATTGACCCGACACACCAGAGACGCCGGTAGCGCCCTAGGAACAACCGCTCCACCTACGGGGTCGGGGAAACGAACGCTCCGAGGAAGTACAGGTAGGAAGTACAGGTAGGACGAGGGACAGGGCGGGGACGGGCGCTCCCACCACCCGAACCTCAGCAGGTCAACTCGACGAGACGACTAGAAACGTCTTACTTCGTCTCTACCTACTTCCTACTCGTTCACTCGGTCCTGAAGGGCTCCGTCGCTGGACGGAGGTCGGAGTCGCAGGAGTGAGGACCCGTCTCCTCAGGTGCCGGGGAGGCGCTCGGCCGGGACCAGCCTCGGCCCTGAGCCCAGGTGCCGGGGAGGCGCTCGGCCGGGACCGGGTGCGGGACCCTTCGGATCCAAGGTGCAACCTCCACGGCAGAGAGGGTGAGAGTGACCAGTCCACGCGGGCCCCTACGTCCTGTGTCGACCTCGGGGCTCAGGGTCCGGACCAACCCCCTGTGACCACTGGATCCGTCCGCGAGTGTGTCCCTACCCGTCGGGGTCACAGGTGAACTCCCCGTCGTAGTCCTACCTCTGTGTCGGAATCGCGGCCGGGCCGGTGTGTGACAGGTCGTCTCGGGAGAAGGAACTTCAGTCTAGGGTGTACGGCACAGAGACTCGCCATGTACAGGCTCGGAGTCCGGGACCCGTGACGTCGGACCCACAAACACCCCGAGTCGCGACGTCCGAGAATAACTTTGGGGGCACAGTTGAGGTTGTCCTTTCCTTCTTTTCCTTCGTTTCACTCGGGCCCAAGCCCCGCCGGTCCGACCTCCTGCTCGCCTCCGTCCGGACGAGGGGCAGAGACTGGGGTTGTCGACGGGGCCCTGCGAAGCAGGAGAACGAGAGACGGACGCGGTCGTGGTCTCCGACCTAAGACAGGCCACTGACCACCGAGTCCCGGGGGGTTCTTGTCTGCGGTGCCGACTCAGGCTTCGGGTCCAACGTCTGCCTAGACAGACTACCCAGACCTGGTCGGAAGGTCCGGGACGGCGTCTGAGGGTGGGAACGGAAAGACTTCACGGCGGGACGACGTCCCGGGGAGCGGGGGTCGACGACGGCCCCTCGCGGCGGGAGCGGTGACACGTACCAGTCACGCGCATCGAACCACCGCGGAGACTACAGAGAGGTGTCACCTGGGCGACACCGACGGAGGAGCCGAGGACTGAACCGAGACAACAAGAACGTCTCCTGTCAACTTAGGTTACGGGTTCACGTTCAGTGTTTCCGACACCGACGGGTACAACCAGCCGACCGTAAGAGTCGGGAAGTACACCCACAGGAATGTCCCTTCGACCCCTGAGGTCTGTCAGTCGGACACCCCAAACCTAGAACCAAGACGGTCCAATGAATAGGTCTCGGATAAGAACCCTCGGGGTGTGACAAGGTCGGAACTCCGGGGCCAGTCTCTCTTACCTGGGAGTCTCTCGGAGTACCAGTCGACGAAGGGGAAGGAGGGAGGGAGACAGGTAGGTCGGTGAGTAGTTTAGGCAGATAGGTAGTCGGTCGGTCGGTAGACAGGTAGGTAGGTAGTAGGTAGGTGAGTTGGTAGGTAGATGGGAAAGTAGTTAGACAGGTAGGTAGACAGGTAGGTAGACAGGTAGTTAAGTAGTAGGTAGGTGAGTACGTAGGTGGGTAGACAAGTAGACAGGTAGTTAGTTAGGTAGGTGGGTAGGTAGGTAGGTAGGTAGGTGGGTAAGTAGGCAGGTAGGTAGGTAGACAGGTTGTTAGGTAGTAGGTAGGTGGGTAGGCAGGTGGGTAGGTGGGTGAGTAGTTAGGTAGGTAGGTGGGTAGGTGGGTGGTGGGTAGACAGGTACGGACCCCTGTCAAGGACGAGACACGGACCGTCCACCCGTGTTGTCGTGTGGGTACCGCTCCCGACACACCGTCCACCCCTGGACCCTCGTCCGCGTCCAGTTTCCGGTGACCTAGGGTCCCGAGTCCGCCCCTTCTGCCCGAGGACCCCGGACAGGGACCCGACGACCTCCGGGACGACACTGTCGGCGACTCGAGGGGTCCGGCGTCGTTCTTAGGCCCAGGAGTCTAAGAGGGCAGAAACACCTCGGCCGGCCCGTCCACGAGGTCTCCGAGGCTGGAGACTGGACTTTGTACCTACACCGACCCCGGTGGGACCTCTGGGACTAAGACCCCCGTCGACCCCAACCGACTCGTAGGCCTAGGTAGTCTTGGGACACCTGAGAGGAGGTCATCGGCTCTGAAACTTCCCCGAAGTGGTGTGTTGTCCTCGTGCAGATGTCCGGCGGCTCCGGTCCGAGGTCCCCGCCGACCCGGGGGCAAAGGGACAAAGGAGAAGAACCTTTTCCTCAAACCGAGACGGACCGGGTGCCCGACTCGGCCAGGCGAACCTCCGGTCCTGGGTCCCCTCTCCGAGACTCAGTCCTACCCTCCCCGTCTGGCGGGATGCCCCTGGAGCACCGGGTTCATCGGTGAGGAGGGTAGTAGGCGGCCTTCGTGGGGACCAGCGCCGCCTCCGCCAGTGACCCTTGTCGTTGCGACACAGGGTCCTCGTCCCCGTCCCCGCCGTCCCAGAACCTGAACACCCTGTCTCCCTGGAGAGCGTCTCGGGGAAGAGTGGGCGCTACCAGACCTACCGGGGCGACCTACGGGTCGGGGTAGGTCCCTTAGCGGGTCGTACTGGGGCACTGAGGTGACCCGAGGTCCGTGGAAGCTCGGGTCCCACAGGACAGACCACGTCCCGCACCCCGGTTCTCTCCGGTCCGGGACGGGTTCCTCTCCCGGGACCCCCTGGGCCCACCCCTACCCCGACCTCGGGTCTCCGGGTCGGTTCCAGAAGGGACACGACGACTGTGTCGTCCACGGGCGGAGAGACCCCGGGATGACCGTTCTGTCACGACCCGAGGACCGACGTCCCCTCCGGCGCCGAGCACCGCAGAGGTCCGAACCGAGACTGCCCACGTCCCGTGGCAGCCCCCACCCCACCCCGGGGCTCCGTCCCCAGACGGACCAAGAGACCGTACAGACGAACCCGACGAGGCTACGTCTCGCTACGACACACGGAAAATAGCTGGAAACGCTTCAGTATTTGACGCGGCATTAATGAGGTACAAATGCTACGACACGGTTGTCGCAAGGCCAGGTCGAGCCCGGCCCGGGGGCCCCGGCGCCCCTGGGCGGTCGGTGCGAGCGGAGTAATTGTCTGTGCAAGCACCCCTATTAACTGGCCCTCGGTCGACCTGGCCGGCCCGTGAAACAGTACCCGCAAAGCCCCGCCACGCGCGACGGAGTTCCTCTTACCACCGGCACGACTCAGCGGAAGTGACAGGCACTTCCGTCCGCCACGAGCCCCCCGCCCCCTCCCCCCGACCCGTCTTTCACGTCAGATGACCCCTCGTCCGAGAGCGAGGGGCGAAGAAGTGGACTTTGGTCTGTCGGTCCGACTCCTGGTCTGGTCCCTCGGTACCTGGCCTGGGACCTGGCCGGGCGGGACGGCCCCCCTTCCAATGTGGGTCTCTTCACTCCATCTGGGGCGTTCTACGCCCTCGCTCCCCGTCTGTCCTCGGGACGTCTCAGAGTTCGGTCCCGGTGTGAGCCTTATACCTCCCCGGAGCACGGGCGAAATCCCCTGTACGCCCTCCCAGTCGGGGACCGGTGGGGCGAGACGACGGAGTGGTCGGGGAGCCTCGGAGTCGGTGAAGACTTCCAGGCGACTCGGGGCAACGACACCGGTTCTGGACGGTCCCTCTGAAGACCCCACGACCGGGGAGACGGTCCGGTGGACCCGAGGACCGTCCCTGGAGCGGGTCGCGTACACACACCGGGGTCCTCTGGTCGAGGCAGAGTTGTGGGCAGGAACACCCGCTCCGACCGGTGTGGGGGAGGGGAGAAAAGGTCCTTCCTCGACCGGGTCTTGGTAGAGGTCCGACCCCTCCCTCGAGAGGTCCTGGGTCTGCACCCCGAGGAGACGGAGAGTGTGGGGGTCTTTTTGGGCCTCACCCCCGGTACACCCGATGTGACTGACCGGGTGAGTGACGTCCGAGACGGAAGGTCTTGGTCGTAGACCTCCGGGAAAGGGGGCCCGCCGGTCGGAACGGGTGGCCCGGGTCGGAGGCACCAGGGGCCAGTAGTCAGGGCCCCGGACAAACGGCCCCGACGTCGAACTTGTGTGGTGTGAGAAAACGCGAGGACGTCCAGCGTTCACCTGTGCCCAGAGTGACTCGGCTCTAGTTCCACGTCCGTCCCGACCCAGGTGGGTCTCCGGGGTCCTCCCGCAGACAGGGAACACAAAGGGATTAAGGCACCGAGTACCGGCGAAGGAAGGAGGTCGGGGGCTCGGGTCGTAGTGGACTGGAGGGGAGAGACGTCAGTCCGAGGGAGACGGGGGAATCTCCCTGGGACACTACGGTGCCCGTGGTCGCAATGCCGGTGTGAGTCCCGGAGGCGAGTGTAGAGGTGGTCAATTCCGTCACGAGCGGACACACTCCGAGGTCCCAACTCCCACGCCCGGAGAGACCCCGGTACAAAGAGGGTCGATGTACCCCAGCAAACATTGGGGAAAAGACGCAAGACCCAGAACGACAGACACCCGGACCTCGGGCAGTCCGCCGACACTGGAATCGCTCCTCCGGGTGTCGTCGTCTGTCGGATACGGGTGGGAGTAGTGGGATTGGCGATCCCCAGGCAACGAAAAGGGGTTCCTCAGACGAGGCTGGCTGTTCTGACACTGGGGTGTACCCGGGACGCCCGAGTGGTCCTCACACCCCACCTCTTCACCCCCAGACGGGGTGAGTCGCACGTCCGGTCCTCTGTCTCCTGTCGTGGACGGCCTGTACGGACCTCGGGGGCGGCGGCCCGCTCCGGTCCGGCGACCTGAGGTCCGAGTCTACCGGGGAGGGTACCTCTCCAGTGTCCCGCGGACCCCCCGCACAGGTCGAGACTGGACGTCCGGAACTGGCTGTGGGACACCCCAGACAGGGCTATGCCCCTCACCCGACACACCGGTGGTCACAAGAGGGACTGGCGGAGCAGGGGGGCGGGGTCGATTTCCCCCTCTCGACCTTCCGCCCCACTGGCCCACGTGTGGGTGTTGGTGCCCCTGGGTAGGTCCAAGACCCGTCGCCCCTCCTACACCGCCACCTGTCCTCCCCGCCGCTGACCCCGTTGGTCTACCCTGCCCAGTCACTCGGCGACCCCCGAACGTATACTAGTCTCCGAAACGACCCTTTCGGTTCTACTAAGAAGGGACCACACGACTGCCGTCACCGGTCCCCGACTGGGTGTCCCGTCCCACTCGAGCAAGTTTCCGAACAGAAATTCGACCCTCTTCCGCCCACAGCACGAGGCTCGGGACTCCGAGCAGAGAGGTAGTCGCACCGGACAGGGGACTAATGGGACGGGAAGGACTGCTCAGGGGCTACCTCGTCGTGGTCCGTCCCAGTGACCCCGTCCTGTCCCGCCCCCGTGACTGGCGGGTTGCATCGGTCCTGGTAGCCTGAGACGGAGACGCCGGCCACCACCCTGCCCCCCAGTCTCCAGTCTCCACTTTCCAGTTCGACCGCGCCTCACCGTCCACAGCGCGGACGGGCCGACCGTGCAGAGACGGCACAGAGACCCGGCAATGCCCACCGACCGTCGGAGAGGAGACGTCCGACCCCAGACTGACGACCGGGGACCACACCGGGGGAGAGAAGACCCTGGGGTGTGGTGGTCCCAGCCCCAGACCTCAAGGGCCCGGGTAAGGACATTGACCTCCGCATTCCGGTCGGGGGGTCGGTCGCGGGGCCGTGCGGGTCTGGGAGAGGTTCCCGTCTTGACGGGGCAATGGGCCCAGAAGGGAGGACAGCCCCTAGACGGGCCCGGGACCAGAAGGAGCGGTGGCGCACGGTTCACCACTGGGTCGGCCACCAGTCGAGACCGGGGCGACCGGCGGAGCAGACGGGACCAAAGCAGGAGTACGTCCGTGCCCGACTACAGGCACTAGCGAGCTCCGAGGCTCACGGGCAGTTCCGTCGGACTTGGAAACAGGACATTAGGTAGGACGGTCTGTGGGAGGATCTGCCTACAGCCGCCTCGGACCATGTCGTCGACCGCACCCGAGGCCTCCGCCTGCCCGTCCGCGACGTCCCTCCTGGGCCCGGTCGGCTCAGTGGCGTCTCGGGAGCGGGGAGTCTGACCGGAACTGACGGGAGAGGTACACCTGGTGGGGGGGGGTTTTGGAGGTCGTCCCACGTGTCGCGAGGACCGGGACTCTTCACTGGGGACTGGACGTCAAAGCGTAGTGCACGGAAACCTGGAGAGGCGGGTAGGCCACCGACCCGAACCCCAGACCCACCACCGGAGGGACGAAACCCCTGGTAGGACCCCTGTAGCTCCCCGACCACAGGTCGGTAGGACGGCCGAGACCGAGTCCCTGATTTGCTGTGGACCGGTTCGACTGAGTGAGCCGGTCTTGTAGCGTCGTCTCCGATGCCGGAACTTACGGGTCTTCTGTCACTGACAGGTGTCGGACGTGCTGGGGCCCTTGGTCCTCCGGAGACCCCCCCGGGGACCAGGTGTCTTTACAAGGGGTTGCAGGGAAGGGGCTCGGGGTCCGTGGGTCAGTCCCAGGGCACCTGCACTCGCACTACAGACACTCGCAGTACAGACACTCGAGAACCACGTCTGTCCCTTTTCTTGCCGTCCGTGGCGGGTCGCCCCAGTAGTCCCGACCCGTGTCGAGAGCGGGTAGGTCGGGTCGTGGCACCGGTCGTCCCCGTTCCGACCCGAGGATCGGGGACCCCGGGGCTCCCACCACCCGAAAGGGTCGGGGGCTAGAACCCCCGTGCAAGTCGACGGACCTAGTGAACCGGGGTCCCGGCACTCGGGCCGTCCCACCCGGGGAGGGTTCGTCCCGAGGGAGGAACCCGAGTCGGAGGTGCGGACCGCCGACACCGAGTAGGCGACAGAGACAGGGACGTCACCCCTGGCCCAGGGACGTGTCTGGGAGTGGGACGTCGAGTGCCTCGCAGACGTGGGGCCCGACCCGTTTCGACGGAGGGCACAGTCACCGGTGCTACCCCGACTCTTCACTGGACCGGAGAGGACTCCACGGAGAGTGAGGGGGTAGGGTTCCCCTAACAGGGTCCCCTGGGGGTCGACGTCCGTCTCCGCTGTCACAGGTCCCATCCCACCGGTCGAGAAAAGGACCTCACTCCAGGGCTCACAGTCCCCTTTTTAGGTCGGACGTCTTGACGCCCAATCGTGTTGGGAGGGTGCACGTGGGACTGACGTCGGCGGTAGGTCCCCGGGGCCCTCCACGACGCCCTCCCGTCGGGCAGGGGTCCCCTACTCGTGGGAAAGGAACGCAGAGGGAGACCGTAGACTAGAAACAATCTCTGACGCGACGACGGACCGAGGGTCGTTTCGGACAACAAAGAAAGGCAGAGGTGTCTTCGTCGGACAGCGGGGAGCATGGGAACCCGTGTGCGTACACGTGTGTGTCCGTGAGAGTAGGGACTCGGGGGCTCCCGGAGTCGAGGTACGACCGGACCCCCACCCCCCACGTCCTTGTCACCGGCCCCCAGAGCCTCGTCTGGGAACGTTCGGGGGGCCTCGCGGAGGCCAGAGAGCCTCGGAGACACGACCCGGGTACACGACCAGGAACGGGTGGCACAGGGACGGGGAACGGGAAGTGCACCCGGCGAACGAAGGTCCCCAGGACCGGAGAGTCACGTACGACGGACGGTCGTAGTAGCCCCCCGTCACCTCGGTCCCCGCTCCGTCGTCCCAAACTCGCAAAAAGGTACTCCAAGAGGTCCTCAGCCAGTCCCTGCTCTAGACTCTGGGTCGGGTCGTCCCGTCTACCAGAGTCACATCCCACTCCGGGTGCGTTTTCGACCCCACTTCCGATCACCTGCCTTAGGTTCAGACGTCTATTGGTTGAGGGTCACACTTTAGGTCACCACTTTTTATTCCCGACCTCTGGGGTCCCGTCGACCGTCCCGTCGTCTCTCTCGACCATGTCTGCCGGCCTCCCACACACGGGAAACCCACGTGACCCTTATTCAGTTTTTTGGTCGGGACACCAGAGGGCGTCCGCGTGTCTCCTCACACACGAGTGTCTAGGGTTCGGTCGGGCAAGGGGAGCCCGAAAAGATGTGAGGGAACCAAAATATCCAACTACCGCAGAGACTTTTATGTAAGTCCACCGGGGCTAGGGACACTTCTACCGACGTAAACCCTTATCCCAGAAACGTAGACACCAGTTCGATTCTACTCTAACAATCACTTCATTTCAGCGAGTCAGCACAGGCTAAGAAACGCTGGGGCACCTAACATCGGATGGTCCGAGGAGGTAGGTACCCTAAAGGGTCCATTGTCATGACCTCACTCAACGGTAAAGGAAGAGGTCCCCTAGAAGGGCTGGGTCTCTAACTTGGGTCCAGAGGGCGTAGCGTCCGTCTGCGAAATGGCAGTCTCGGTGCTCCCTTCAGGACTGGAACAATTCACTTGGGAGAGGATCACGGGTCACCGGAGTACTCATCTCGTCCTACGTCCCTCCGGAATACTGTAACCCCGTCTGCACCCCGGATGCACCGACGCTCCGTTCCTGCCGGGGCCCGGGGCCCCTCGTCGTGCCAGGGGTGGAGCGGTCCCGGCAGGACGGCTACGGTGCCAAAGTCTGCACGTCGGGGTCCTACGGTCACTTTTGAGGCCCCCCAACCGGGGGTCGAACACTGCCGAGAAATGCCGGGGTCTGTGCCTGGTGACGGGTGTCGAGACGAGAGTCGGAGGAGAGACGCACCCACGGACATGCCTCCTCAACCCGACCCCGGCGACCACCGGAACCGGAGGGGAGGGGGTCGGGGTACCCGGCACCAGGTTCCAGTACCGTGGTCCACCCCCCCTACCAGTCCGACTACCGGCGGGCCCCGACCCGCGTGCCTACACCTTTGGGAGAGGTCGGGGACGGCCACCAGAACGGGCCGGTGGGGGAACGCCACTCCCAGGTTCTGGGCCTCCGCACTCCACGGGTCCCGTCCCCAAAGGACGCGACCTGACGGCTCCGGTCTGGGACCAGTCCAGTGTCGAACCCACCGTCCACACACCGACCAGCCCACCAACGAGGCAATCAATCGCTGGTCCCGAGCCCTGGGGTCCTCTACGCCCCGAGACGGTCGGCGACCGTAGCCGGTCTCCCGACCCCGGGCCGACCCGGCGTCACTCCCGGCCCCTGTCGTCTCGTCGGGGCTCCTCGAATTCATTGTCGACCTGTCTCGGGCGCGGCGTCGGCTGACGTATCCCACCACGCCCCGGCCGGGCGCTTGGACGCAGAAGCGCACTCGGGGGCTCTGGTGCGGGACGTCCGACACGGGGCGGACAGTGGTCTGAGCCGGAAGAGTAGGAGGGTCCTCGTAGGGACGACGGAGGCACCCAGACGGCTGACGGCAGGTGTAGACAGACAGACCAAAGTGGGGTCAGGACCACAACAGATATTAAAACATCCATTGATCGAGTTCGTCCAATCTGGACGGCGACGTCGGAGTCGGAGTCCTCCGACACGTCACAGCCGGACTCTTCGCCCCCCCAGGGTTGTCGGACCCTCCTCCACGGGTCCCGGGGCGCAGGGAGGAGGACACGGACACACAGGGGCACTCGACGGGTGGTACCCGGGGCCCACCGACCGAACGCCAGTGACGTGTGTCGGGGGAAGTTCGGGTCCCGGCCCGTTACGTCTGCCGGGACCCGGAGGACTCACACTCCAGTGTGGGTCCACGTCGAAGGGGGCCGGTCCCGTCGAGACCCGACTGTCTCGACCACCGACGAGACCCGTGAGACAGGACGGTCGAGCACACTACGACGGACCCTGGGCCGGGGTCCGAACCGACCCCTGGACCTCCACTGGAGTCCCTGTTTTTCCGTCCTACCCAGTCACGTCACCAGACGAACCTCCTTCCCTTGTCTCCACTGCGTCACGTAGTCTTCCCGGGGACCCCGACCTCCGGTGGTCGACCAGGGGACGTCTCACCTGAGACGGTGGGGACGGGGACGTCCACCCCGGGTAGAGGACCCACAGTGGAGGGACACCAAGGGAACACTCGATGGCGCACGTGCGGCTGGGTAGAGGGATGGCTCGAGCACCCCGTCTGACCCTAGACATCCCGCGGCACAGGGGGTCGACCCTCCCGGGGAGCGACGCAGGACGGGCGAAAGAGGGTGTCACCAGGGTCCCGGTGCGCCCTCCGCCGTATGTCATCCACGAATAACAAACGACTCCCTTACTCTCACTCCGTCTCTCACTCACCTGCGGGACCACCTCCGATACCGGTGCACAGCCCCGCCCTAACCGGGTGTCACTCCTCCCCAGTGGTCCTCAAGACACCACGGACCCCACGCCGGAGGCACCTCACCACCCCGCTCGCCGACCCGGTGGGGTAGGTCACACTGGCGAGTCTCGTAGCACCAAATACCCCCGCCCGGGACGCCGGCCCTATGATCGGTGCGGCCGAAGAGTCCCGCTACGGACGAGAGGGACCGCCCCCACACACACCCGTGTGCGTACAGACACACCGAGTCCCAGACACTCGGAGAGCGGGGACCGCACAAGTGTGGGGTCAGGATATATGTACACTCGACAGGAGGTACACGTGCGCGGTCCGCACACCTCACGCACACAAACGTGGACGACACATTGATACACACAGACACGTCAAGTTCTCGTGCGCGCACTTATCCACACACGGGCGGTTCCCGCCTCTCCCCTGGGACCCACCGGACCGGACCTCCAATCGTGCACGCCGGGCGAGAGGGGCTACCTCTCGGCCGCGTCGGGGGTCTCCAGGACCCTCTCCCAGACCCGACCTAGGGGGCGAGGTCCAGTCGGACCCGGGGGTAGTGACTCGAGGAGGGTCGGGACGAGGACTGAGTTCTCGACCCCAGTCAGGGAAGGGAGGAAGGAAAGACCGACCCTGGTTCTGACCGGTGTCAATTACAGAACAGCGATCCCGTCCCGGAGGTCACGGGGCGGCGCACTTGCCAATTCCGTGACCCCAAGGGACACGCGCGCAGCCGCAAGTGTCCCGGCCCGAGTACCGTAGCGACCGTCGCCAAACCTGCAGGGAGTCCCTCGCCCGAGGCAGGGGTGCGACGCGACCAAGGAGAAGTACCCCACCCGAGGCACACCGCCCGTGGCACACCCGTGGTGCACCCGTGGTGGACCCGTGTCACACCCGACCATGGGCCCCGCGCAGGCGAGTCGAGCGGACACGCAGAGAACGTCCAGTCGACCGGCGGCCGTGGACACTCTAACACTGCGACCTGGCGCTGTCGTCGGTCGGCGCCTCCTGCTAGCGGGCCGTCTGCCGGGCGACACGGACGTCTTTCCCCGTCTAGCGCCCGTGGTGGGCTCGGGCCGGGCGGACGCACCTGCCATTCTCGGGTCGCGGGGGGTCCCGGACGGGGTTCCGGCAGGTCCTGCAAGGCGGACCCGGGGGACGAGTGACCTGTCCCGGGGGTCGTCCGCGGAACCCGACGGACACCCTCACCTCCGACCCCGTGGAGGTAGGGGTGCACCGGACTCCCGCAAGGAACCGACCAGTCCGACCGACACCCACCTCGCCAGGCTCCACGACGGTGTCCCACTCCCCGGGTCTACGGGCACTCCGACGACGGCGGGAGCCCGGACCGTCCGCCGTCCAAGGGTCCTAGGGCCCTATCGACTGCGCGAGACCTCCACCCGACCGTCAAGGGGTCTCCGACTCGGCAGCCCCCCCTGTTCTGCACAGGATAATTGTAGGAACGGAACCCCTGGTAGGAGCCTGAAGTGTCTCTCTCCTCGGGGAGTCGAAGGTAGTCCGTGGTTGTACCCACGTGGGGGACCACGTCCCCTACGACACCCGCGACACACCCCGCGCCCCGCGACTGGGTCCCCCGGGTCGTCCTCCGGACCCGTAAGGTTCCGGCTACGTCACCGGGTCTTCCCCAGACCACTGCTATGGTCGGCCTCCGCCCCGCCGCCCGCTCGACCCTCTCGTCTCCGGCGTCACCGGCACCCTCGGTCCACGGGGAGGGCGGGGCACGGAGACCGTCCCGTCTGGGGGAGAAGATCACCCGACCCCCGAGGACCCCGGACGACGCAACCAGATCAAGAAACCCTATCCACCGAGACGTGTCCCACACCCCCGGAACCAAGACGTCCCTTGACCCCCTCTGCGCCAGTACCGTCAGGCACTCCGGCCGAGGTTGTATAGTCGGCCAGGTAGGGCGCCCCGCCACCCCAGTGGGCCTCGACCTGAACCTGGACCTGACAAGGTTGACTCGGGACCGAGGGGATCTCGGAGACGCACCCGAGACCCCAGGGCCGGGGTACCAAATCAGACAACGGAGGCGGGTCTCACCACGGGGGGTGGGGGACGAGACTGAGCCCCACGTCCCTCCCGGGGACCAAGTCAGAGGACGGAGACGGGCCTCCGGAGGAGACGAGACTGGGTCCCGTACTCCTCCGGGTGGCACGGACGTCCCCGACCACCACTTCCACTGCCTCTCCACTGCCCGTACGTCTGTGTCCGCTCGAGACCCGTGGCTCCGGTCCTTAAGTCGTCGTCACCCCCGTCCGGACGTAACCCTTCCCCCTACACAGTAGGGTCACCCCCCACGAGAGACTCCTCGACCGCCCAGGGTCCCATTGGGGGTGTCACTCTTTCCGGGGGTTCCTTCTCTAGTCGTCCCGGTACTCGGGGTGCGGTCCCTGCCCGGTTGAGTCCTCGGGCGGTCCAGTCGTCGTCGGAGAGGTTCCTGAAAGCCCCTGGACCGGTCCGCCGCTGAGACGAACCCCGGACCTCGGACCTCGACACCGGGGTGGCCCGGAGGTCGTCCTGTCCCTTCGGGACCCACTCCCGAGTGGCCAGGTCCGGGGCCACGGAAACCGACGTCCCCGGAGTGGGCGTCTCGGACCCCACAGGTCTTCGAGGGACCCCCGTGCGCCCCGAGACCCTGGCGGGGGGTCGGGGTCGTGGGTGAGACGAAGGGAGTCCGGGCACCGGTGCCGGCGACCAGGTCTTCCCGGGGGACCCACACAGACCCCGCGGACCTCCCAGTCCTGGACGGCAGACCCCGACCTCGTTCGTCGTCCCACGACGGCCCCGACGACCACGGGAGGCTCCCAGACCTCGACCAAACCAGAGATTTTTCGGCCCAGACAGAAACAACTCGCAGATGGGTAGTCGCAGGGCACCTACCCAACACTGACTCGTCGGCCCACAAGCACGCACCACGAACGTAGGAACGGAAACCCCGGGAAGAGGCTTTGTTAGTGGTCCCGAGGAGGTCCTCCTGTCCGGACCGAAGGCGTTCCGACGACGCGGCTGGGACCCGGACCAGTCCGGGAGCCCAGGGCCCACCTAGCAGCACTGGGGTCGCTCGACCCGATTCAGGGGCGTAGGACACACAGACGTCGAGGACATTGAGGTCCGCCGGTTTCGCGGAAGATCACGGAAGACCGACCGTAACTACCTAAGAAGGGCCGGCCCTCCGTCCCTGCCCGTCCGCGTCCGGACCGTCCTCGAGTGCCGGGGTGAAGGAAGGGGAGACGAGCAATCGAGACGCGCGGATGGCCCCTCAGCCCAGTCTTGACTAATGATTAACTTAGGCCCAGACGAGTAGGCTTTGGCGCAGGAGTGACCAGAGGCCGCTCGAGGGGAGCGGAGTCCTCGGCCCAGGGTCTCGGGGTTTAATTTGGGCCGGCAAACGTCCGCTCCGCTGCGTTTGGTCAATCGACCGTAAAAAAGCGCGTCACCCGTAGAGGTCCGACGGCAGATTAAATTAAAAACGAAAAGACAAACGAACGAGACACACGTATTATTCAAAGGAGTGGACACCTAACACAGTCACTTCTCCTTTGCGAGACGCACACACACACACACACACAACACCCCCCACCCTAACCTCAAACCACACTCGCCCGAACTTGACGCTCCCTGCCGAACACGACCAGGGTGGGGGGCACAAGTCATTGGTGCCCCGGAATTTCATGGTCTCGGGTCGACGGACGCAAGTGAATGAATAATCGTAGTAAGTAAGTGTGTGAGTAAGTTAGTCTCTTCCACAAACGAGGACCGCCCTCCGCTCGACCTTCCCTTCAGCAGAGAATCCCACAGGTCCTGGATCACGTACACCACGACTCCCGACCCCAGGTCCGACACCTTGGGGTCTCATGTCGGTAGAGAAAGACACATACTGGAACCGTTTCGACGCAGAGGCTCCCTGGTGAACTCTCCCATAACTTCTTACGAATCCTCGAGTGGTCCTCTCGAAGAGACACTTTCCCCGGCCCCGCCTCCCCCCCCGCCCCCGCGACCACCAGTCTGTCCTCGAGGACCGGCACAGAGTCTCGGACTTCACACAGGGTTGTTTGACTTCGGTGGCGGGGGAGGGGCGGTGGGACTTACGGCCACTGGGTCCCGTGGACCGACCCGAGAGAGGGTGAGTACCCTGGCAGTCCCTTTCTCCAAGAGTGCGTTTGTTTGGGTGGTAGGGACGGGTCTATGTCTCGCCGTCGGGGGGAGACCACCCGAGACGCAGGACGACGCGACGACCGGGGTCTCCGAGGCCCCCGGGGCGGGGCCGTCCAAGGGGTCACCGGGGCTACGGGACGTCGTGGGGACTCTCGTGACTCTGGCCCAGGGGTTCGGCGTGGGGCGGGTCGTGTGTCGTCCGACAGGCAGGTGCTCGTCGGGCGGAGGGACTTGACCGGAGAAAGGAGTATTTCTCTCCAGGAGGGGACGACCGACTTAAGAGGACTTTGAGAAGCCTTCCCTTACTTCGTCTCCTTCGTGGCACCACGGGCCCGGCCCGTGCGTCACCCCTCTCGCCTCCACGAAAGTCTTCGTCGTGACGGAGTCGACGGTCCCTACACTCCGATTCTCAGAGTCCGGTCCGGGTCGCCCCTGGGGTCTCGGAACACCCGCCGTCACCCGTCCGGAGCACACTCCCGGTGACACCGGGACCCGTCCTCCAGTATCGGTCCCGACCGCGCCGGACCCCTCCCAGGGGCCGGTCCCAGAGGTTTCCGGGACGTCCCGAGGAACCGGTTACGACGACGGGTGGCGGGGACGGCCCTCGGGCGGACAGGCGGTCCGTGGTGCGGGACACGAGGGTTCGTCCCCTACCTGCGGAGGCCCAGTGCACGGAGTTGCAATCCCGGTCCGGTGCAGCACGCGGAAAGGAAGGGTCCCCCGGGCCCTCCGCCCCAGGTCCCGCACCCGACCTCTCGGCACCGTGGCCCGGAGTACGCGCGAGCGGACGACACGGACGGACATGGTGGTGCTCAGCCCCATCTCGTAGCGTCGAGGAGTCTCACCCTCCCACCCACCCCGAGGCTCCGGGTACGAGCCACCGACATGGTCGGAGCCGTTGGTGGACACGGGTAACCGTGGGAAGGGTCGTCGAATTTCCGTGCTCCCAGGGCCTGCACCGGAACTCCCTGAGACGTGTCCTTCGCACCTCACCCCTCCTCTCGAACCCTCCCCGGACCCGTGTCTGCCGACGACACCAAGCCCTAGTTCACTTCTGGGTCTTTTCCGAGGTCCTACCTCGGGGTCCTCCGAGGAGTACCCGTGTACGTTCCTCAATTCCCGGGTCTTTACTCGGGAGGGCCGTGAGATCGACTAAAAGCTGTGTCCGCGGTTCTGGCGAGTTACCCCTTTCTCTTCAGAAAAGTTGACCACCGTGGCCCTGTAGACCTAAAGGTGCACGTCTTCTTACTTCAGTCGACGGACGGGGTACGGTGCACACGGTTGCTGGAGTTCCACCTAGTGTCAGGAGTCGCAGGTTCCCGATTCTGCCGTCTTGAACATCGCCCTGCGACTCACCTGAGAAACACTGAAACCCAAAACGGTTTCTAGGAGTACATGCTGTCGTCGTCCTGTTCGTCGTTCTCTTTCTCGCTAATCTACTCCGGAGCAGGTTTCCCTTTCACGACCCCGAAGTCTCCTGCGGTAACTCTTTCACTTTTCTGTCGGGTGTCTTGCCCTCCTTTGCAAACGTTTAATACCTAGAGTATTCCCTGAAAATAGGTCTTGTACATTTCTTGAGGATGGTGAGTTTTTACTCTTCTGTCAATTGTGTTAAAAAACTTTTAACAGTTTCCTAGACTCATCTGTGAAGAAGTTTCTTCTACCTGCACTTATCGATTATTCGGGGACTTTTCTGCGGTCGGTGGCACTCAGTCGTCCTTGGACGTGCAGTTTACGTGTTACTCTGTGGGGCGTGTGGGGTGTCGCACCGACGTCAGCCCGGAGTCCACTAGCGTTCGCAACGGTTCCTACACCCATTAGTCTCGGAGTATGCGGTCACGGCCCTCCACTGCCCTTCGTCGACGAAACCTTCTTACCCGAACTAATTTGTTCTCGACAGGACACTCGACTGTCGGGTTGAGAGTCCCCTTAGGGTCAAGAAAGAGGCCCTCCTTACTTTTGTGTAGGCGACACAGTCGACGTCGTCCGTGTGTGGAACTGCCGACACTCAACTCAAAATAAACCCCGTTTTACTCCTGGCGTCGGACCCTCTGTCGGGGAGTCGGTCGAAGGTCTTCGGCAAGCGAGGTCTCTCCATCTCCCCTTCCGGTCCTAAACACGCTAAAACCACTTTCGTCTCGTGCACGCTGGTTCGTGCGCAAAATGTCTTCCAAAGACGACCAGAACTTCTCGTTCGTAGTGGTCCTTCCTAATATCACGAAAAGACTTTCTTTCGCCTTCACTTCAGCGGCTCAGCACAGGCTGAGAAACGTTGGGGTACCTGATCATCGGATGGTCCGAGGACGGAGGTACCCTAAGAGGTCCGTTCTCATGACCTCACCCAACGGTAAAGGAAGAGGTCCCCTAGAAGGGTTGGGTCCCTAGCTTGGGTCCAGAGGACGTAACATCCGTCTGCGAAATGGGAGACGCGGTGGTCCCTTCGGGTTCCTATACGCTCTGAACCCGAGTATTTTGGAGGACTTTTACGGACTGATAGACTTCTGGCCAAGACGGTCAAAAAAGGGTCCTGTGCCTCGTGGGGAAAGGACTAGAGGTGGGACTCGAGTAAGACCCCCAACAACTTTCAGTCGTCGACGTCGTCGAGTACTAAATTAGGAACATCTCCGGCTACTGTTTACGGTCAAACGTCGGTCGCTGAGTCTTCGAACAGGTGTGAGTAAGTGTCGTCGGAAGTGGTATTGCCTGTTTTCCGCCTTTGTCGGACAATCACCTCTTCGCCCAGTCGACTCGTGTCACACAGGTATCTGCCTACAATGACTCGGTATCTCTTCTCAGTCCACACTGTGTCCGAGCCGCACCTGGTTGGACCTTTCGGGACGAGTCGCTCCTTCGGTCTGGGGTTCCCGTGCACCCCACACTAAGGCGCGTGCGCCTCAAAGGTCTTGTCCGTCTAAGCCTCAGTTCCCCGACCAGGCACCGACGCCCCCCGACCCCTCACTGCCCACTCCCCTACCCCGAAGAAACCCCCCCAACCCCCCACTTTCACTTTCACAATCAGCGAGTCAGCACAGGCTGAGAAACGATGGGACACCTCAGGTACTACAGGAGACAGGGCACCCTAAGAGGTCCGTTCTTATGACGTCACCCAACGGTAAGGGAAGACGTCCCTTAGAAGCTGGGTCCCTAGCTTGCGTCTAACGTCGGTCTGAGAAAGGACAGACTTGGTGATTCCAATTCTGACCGTACTCCCTGTGTGCCGAGACACACGAAAACTCAGTACTTGACACTCGACACACTGAGGTGGGCGGTGTGCACTTGTCTCGTCTACTTGTCCCACTCGACCCTCCCCCACGGACCGTCTGAACATGGTGTCCCGCCGTGACCGTGGTGGTTGGGGGCTCTCCACTCCCAGTCCCCACGCCTGCTCCCGACGCGACGTCGGGTCGACCAACCTCGAGTCCAGTCTCTTCCAGACCGCCCCTCCGCTCACATCTGGTGGCAAGGAGTCTGACTTCCGTCCCGGGTCGCAGACAGAACGTCCTACACCATGTTTCGTACCTCGACCCTTTGTCTGAACGTCTCTCGCACGTTCACGTCACGAGACACAATCCATGTCGCCTCGGACCCGGCGCGTCGGGGGGGCGGGGCGGGCGGCGGCAGCGAGGTCGGGTGACACGCTTCTCGTCACACGAGTCGTCGGGGCGAGCTCCGGGCTCTTCCCCGTCCTCCGGCCCTGTCCCGACTCTGCGACTCTTCGTTTTGCCTTCGCGTACACTCCAGTGAGTCCGCGACCACTTCTTCTCCGCCTCGACTCCTCCTGTCTCTTCGACCCTCACCGACCCTTAGGGGTCCTCTCCCGACCCTCGTCCCGGTCCCGGCGGAGTCCCTCCCGGGTCTCCGGGTCGCCCTCCGGGGATGAGCGCTCCGGGTTGCCTGGGACCCAAGAGGTAGTCGGGCCTCGGAACCGCAAAGTCGTGGGTTGGGAGACCTAGTGGAGCGAAGAGGGGCCGCAGTCACGTCCCCGCGAGCCCACCCCGGGTCTCCGTCTCCGCACTCTACTTTCCTCCCCCGTCATACCCCGTCGTGTTTGGACTCCCTCCGACTTGGTCCGTCTACACCGTCCCTTTTAGGTCCTTCCGAAGGACCTCCTCGACCCGAACACTAGGTCCCTCCGCCGGTGTGAGGTACCGGGACCTCCGGGACATTGTCCTCCACAGGTACTCACCGGTGGGGTGTAGGTACAGGTAGGGACACGTCTGGGTCCTGGGCGAGAAAGACTTCCCCTGCACGTCTCACCTGTCGTCGGGGGTCAAAACCCCCCTTTCGACAGTACAGAATATTATGACTCTATTCACTCAAGACTCCACGCAAAGTTCGGGACGGACACGCAGGACCCGGCGACACACCGGAGGTCGACCGAGTCGACAGACTCGACACCCGTCTGCCTGTCGTCTCCACTAGCCTCCGGGTCGTGGCGCGAAGGAGTGGACCCAGTAAACGGCAGACCGCGGACGTTCGGGGTGGGGCGCGACGCGGGTCGTCCGACGTCACTGGGAGCTCCCGGCACACGATGTATAAGTCTTCACAACACTCGACTGACGGGACGTGTCGGTAATAGTGTTTCAATCAATGAATTTAAATGGACATGTATTTACTATCATTTTTCTCTCTATGGTTTCTTTCTATGAGTGGAATTCTGAGATTTTTTCTCGTTAGATTTGGGTTTAGTTCATCTTCCTTCTTTTATTATTTTTAATCTTGCCTTTGTTTACTTTGTCCTATCTTTGTTTGGTCACGTGTGAGTCAAGTCAAGTGAAGTCAAGTCGAGTCAGCGAGTCAGCACAGGCTGAGAAACGTTGGGGAATTTATTGTCGTGCGGTCCGGAGGGACAGGTAGTGGTTGAGGGTCTCAAGTGAGTCTGAGTGCAGGTAGCTCAGGCACTACGGTAGGTCGGTAGAGTAGGAGCCAGCAGGGGAAGAGGAGGACGGGGGTTAGGGAGGGTCGTAGTCTCAGAAAAGGTTACTCAGTTGAGAAGAGTACTCCACCGGTTTCATGACCTCGAAGTCGAAGTCGTAGTAAGGAAGGTTTCTTTAGGGTCCCGACTAGACGAAATCTTACCTGACCAACCTAGAGGAACGTCAGGTTCCCTGAGAGTTCTCAGAAGAGGTTGTGGTGTCAAGTTTTCGTAGTTGAGAAGCCGCGAGTCGCAAGAAGTGTCAGGTTGAGAGTGTAGGTATGTACTGGTGTCCTTTCTGGTCTCGGAACTGATCTGCCTGGAATCACTACCGTCTCGGAATGATCTGCCGTTTCATTACAGAGACGAAAACTTATATGACAGATCCAACCAGTATTGAAAAGAAGGTTCCTCATTCGCAGAAAATTAAAGTACCGACGTCAGTGGTAGACGTCACTAAAACCTCGGGGGGTCTTATTGCAGACTGTGACAAAGGTGACAAAGGGGTAGATAAAGGGTACTTCACTACCCTGGTCTACGGTACTAGAAACAAAAGACTTACAACTCGAAATTCGGGTGAAAAAGTGAGAGGAGAAAGTGAAAGTAGTTCTCCGAAAAATCAAGGAGAAGTGAAAGACGGTATGCCCACCACAGTAGACGTATAGACTCCAATAACTATAAAGAGGGTCGTTAGAACTAAGGTCGAACACGAAGAAGGTCGGGTCGCAAAGAGTACTACATGAGACGTATCTTCCATTTATTCGTCCCACTGTTATATGTCGG
>SJYO01018757.1:95323643-95490685 GCA_006410555.1 Capra ibex
CCTACAACCGTTAAACTAGAGACCAAGGAGACGGAAAAGATTTTGGTCGAACTTGTAGTCCCTCAAGTGCCAAGTGTATAACGACTTCGGACCGAACCTCTTAAAACTCGTAATGAAATGATCGTACACTCTACTCACGTTAACACGTCATCAAACTCCTAAGAAAACGTAACGGAAAGAAACCCTAACCTTACTTTTGACTGGAAAAGGTCAGGATACCGGTGACGACTCAAAAGGTTTAAATGACCGTATAACTCACGTCGTGAAAGTGTCNACTTATCCCACTATTTTTCTCGTATTTCGGTCCATCTAATAACAAAGCATTTTGTTTGGTTTCCGCCGATAAGTACCATGAATTTTTTTTTTTACTAACATTTAATAGGTCGAAAGAATAAATATAGTATCATCTGTATTAATAAAAACATGTCAAGAAGACACATAAGAACGGTGGAGAAGAATTATAGAAAACGAAGACAATCCAGGTATGGTAAAGACAGGAAATAACTCGGGTAGAACCGTACTTTACAAGGGAACCCTAGAGATTAAAAGAACTACTCTAGAGATCAGAAAGGGTAAGACAACAAAAGGAGATAAAGAAACGTAACTAGTGACTCCTTCCGAAAGAATAGAGAGGAACGATAAGAAACCTTGAGACGTAAGTCTACGAATATAGAAAGGAAAAGAGGAAACGAAAAGTGAAGAGAAGAAAAGTGTCGATAAACATTCCGGAGGGGTCTGTCGGTAAAACGAAAAAACGTAAAGAAAAGGTACCCCTACCAGAACTAGGGACAGAGGACATGTTACAGTGCTTGGAGTAAGGTATCAAGTAGTCCGTGAGATAGATAGTCTAGATCCGGGAATTTAGATAAAGAGTGAAGGTGACATATTAGTATTCCCTAAACTAAATCCAGTATGGACTTACCAGATCGCCAAAAGGGATGAAAGAAGTTAAATTCAGACTTAAACCATTATTCCTCAAGTACTAGATTCGGTGTCAGTCGAGGGTCAGAACAAAAACGACTGACATATCTCGAAGAGGTAGAAACCGACGTCTCTTATATTAGGTAGACTAAAGCCACAACTGGTAGACCACTACAGGTACACATCTCAGAAGAGAACACAACAACCTTCTCCCACAACCGATACTGGTCACGTAAAAAAACCGTTTTGAGATAATCAGAAACGGGACGAAGTCAGGTGTAAGGTTCCGGTTTAAAAGGACAATGAGGTCCACAAAGAACTGAAGGATGAAAACGTAAGGTCAGGGGACATTACTTTTCCTGTAGATAAAACCCACAATCAAGATTTTCCAGAATATCCAGAAGTATCTTGGCAAGTTGAAGTCGAAGGAGTCGCAATGACCAACCCCGTATCTGAAACTAATGACACTATAACTTACCAAACGAACCTTTGCTTGTCTCTAGTAAGACAGCAAAAACTCTAACGTAGGTTCATGACGTAAAGCCTGAGCAAACAACTGGTACTACCGATGAGGTAAAGAAGACTCCCTAAGGACGGGCGTCATCATCTATATC
This sequence comes from Capra ibex, assembly GCA_006410555.1. Lineage (NCBI taxonomy): Eukaryota > Metazoa > Chordata > Mammalia > Artiodactyla > Bovidae > Capra > Capra ibex. The sequence continues at coordinate 95,325,179 of SJYO01018757.1, forward strand.
ACCAGTAGACTCAATTTAAGTGGGTAAGGTCAGGTAAAATCAAGTGACTAAGGATCTTACAACTGCAAGTGAGAACGGTAGAGGACAAACTGGTGAAGGTTAAACGGAACTCAGTACCTGGACTGTAAGGTCCAAGGATACGTTATAACGAGGAATGTCGTAACCTGGAACAAAGATAGTGGTCAGTGTAGGTGTTGACCCATAACAAAAACGAAACAGAGGTAGGGAAGTAAGAAAGACCTCAATAAAGAGGTGACTAGAGGTCATCGTATAACCCGTGGATGACTGGACCCCTCAAGGAGAAAGTCATAGGATAGTAAAACGGAAAAGTGTGACAAGTAGCCCAAGAGGTCCGTTCTCAGGACTTCACCAAACGGTAAGGGAAGAGGTCACCTGGTGTAAGACAGTCGACCTGTAGTTCATTTGGTTTCAATTAATAAACTTTCTATTTGTTTTTATAGTTTTAAAATAAAAATTCATCAGACTAGTCTCTCTCTTTTTCCGAATTTAATGTTTTACTCTTTGTTTAATTGTCGACCGACGGCTGTGCAATCCCTCGAGCCTACGTTACCTGTGGAAGGACCTTTCTGTCTTTGACTGAGTTCTCCTTTAACTTTCAGACACATCTGGGTACTCTTCAGTCCTATTACTCCACCGGTAGATTATTGCGGAGTCGTTCCTTTCGGGTCCTAGTCTACCAAGGTGACGACTTAAGATGGACTACGCCTCTTCTCAATTACAGTTAAGAAGAGTTTGAGAAGGTTGTTTTTATATTCTCAGTCGTAAAGAACGGAACGACGCACTTCGACCCAAATGAGACTTTCGTCTTCATACTCCCTTCTGTACTGTTCTTTTGACGTCTCCCGAAGAGTCCACCGAATCACCACTCCTTAGACGAACAGGTATGGCCTCTGAACCTAAGTCAGGGACCCAGCCCTTCTAGGGGACCTCGTCCTTTACTGCTGGGCGAGGTTATAAGAACGGACCCTTTAAGGTCTGTCCCTTCGGACCGACCGATGTCAGGTACCTCAGTGTTTCTCCACCTGTGTTGGCTCACTGATTTATTGTCTGGAATATTTGTATTTGCGTCTTTGGGAGGTGTTTTCTGACTCAGGTCCTCGTACCCTTTTCCTAATGTGCAGTACTGGTTCACTCTGAATAGAGTTCCCACGTTCGTACCGAGATGCACTCTTTTGGTCGTCGACACTATAAACACCCCAAAAAACCACATTGAAATAAAGTACAAGTTTTGTACTTTTAAAGACTAAAAACCATAAGTGTCTTATTTCTAGTTTTCAGGGTAGAGCACGGTTATCAGCGTCTTTTTCGCGAAGTGTTTTAGGTTGTAGGAAAGGCATAAAAATAGGACTTCGTTTGACCTTTGCTTTCCCTTGAAGAGTGCACTGTTTCCCGTGGACACTCTTCGGCAGTCCACCGAAGTGTAAGTCGCCCTTCTGACCCACGCAAACGGGAGCTTAGTCCTCGTTCTGATCCTACAGACGAGACAGGCAACACAGGTCGAAACAGGACGTCCGGAGTGTCCGCACCAACCTGTTCTTTGCATTCCTTTTCAGTGAGACTAACCTTTCCTTCTTCGTTTCGACAGATAAGTGTCCGGTGCACTACAAAATGTCTCTTTTAGACTTCCTTAGGTGTGTGCGTGTAAATTTTCATTATTTTCTCAAACCGCACGAGAGTCCTATGTTCCCTTATACAGACGTTACCATCACTTGTGAGACTTTTACTAGAGTCCCTTTGTCGAGGTAAATGCCCTCGAAGTCTTTCTTACTTTATGAGTTTTTATTTAAGTTGCCTTTACGGTCTGAGAACGCGGCTTTCGATATTTTGTCTTTCGATTATTGCGGTGGAGGGAGTAGAATATGTAAAAGTAGTCGCAAACGCCTATTAGTCGTGCATCTCTTCTTTCTAGAAACGTTGTAGAACCTCCTTTAAGAGAGGTCCTCGTCCGCTGTGACACTGGTCCCTTATCACCCTCGGGAGCACGAGACTAACGACCGTGTGAACGGTATAATAAGTCCTTTGTCGTGGCCCCACCCCAGACGTGGTCCGTTGTCTGTCTAGACGTCCGGCGGAGGCAGGACGGAACGAGGACGTCGAGTCCCAGTAGTATCTGGGAGTAGGAGCGCCTCCCTCTGCCCCCGTCCTCTCGGACGATGGGACTCGAGTGGGTCCAGGGGTCCCTCGGGGAGACGGGACGGGTCCTACGACCCCCGTCCGGGTGGCGGGACTCTACCGACTCACAGACAGAGGGGGCCCCTTCCTCCCACTGTACTCAGGAGTCGAGACCTCGGGGGCTGAGACCCACCCGAAATCTAGATCTACCAAAAGTCGTGGGGGTTTCGTTTCGATGTCAACTGCACCTCCAGTGTCTCGAAACATTCGTCAAAGAGTCCGGTCGTACGGGTCCGGAGGGTTCCCGTAGTCCAGGAACGACTATCGAAATTTACTTAGTGACCAAAATAAAGGTGTTTGTGGGCACCTCTCTTCGTTACAGGAGGCGGGTGGAGATTTCTGACTTCTGACCCGGTAGACCCCCTACCTCAAACGGGACGAACCATTCGGCATAGTGTCCCCGTGGTCCCAAAGTCTCGGTGACTCTTTCAGCGTCAAAGGAGACCCTTTGTGAGGTCGTCCCGACTCGACCAGGTCTGGACCGACGTCTTATTCTTACCGGGTCCGACCGCCGGAGTAGCTCCTGAGCCCCTCTGCCTTGGTTCCCAGGACTGGATGGGACTCTGCGGACCTCCTCCGTGTTCTGGGTTCCCCTCCCTTGGTCCCTGAGCCCGACGTCACTGGTCCCTGTCGAGGGACCTTCTCCACCGTGGACGCGAGTAGTGTTCCGACGTCCACACCCCTCGTCCACCCACAGGCACCCTTCGTGTAGGTCCCACGAGCGACCGGCGGTCTGGCACTGACGACAGCCCTTGTTTCAGAGTCCCTCGGTACGGGACGTCTCGGACACCGACTCCCAGGGGGAAGGACCACACCACCGACGTCTCCTCGCTCCGCCACCGGGGACGGAAGACAGGTGCGGAACGGGTACACGGGCCCACGGGTCGTCTCCCGGTGTGGTCACGAGTCGGACCACTGGTCCCGACAGGAGTCGGAGCCAGGTAGCGGGTCAGGACCCGGGGACACACCCCCATGGGGTCGGTGGCACTCCGGGACGGACCCCACCTGGAATTCCCCTGCGTCTCACCTGCGTCTCACCTGCGTCGGGTCAGACGGTAGGATCAGCGTAGGTCCGACTCAGGCTCCCACCCAACACCCTCGACCTGAGCCTCTCAGGGTGGGGAGGGTCCCTCCGGTCGGGAAAGAGACCCTCGGGTCGAAGGCATCTCGTCACCTGGGTCCGCGGCAAGATCAATGTCCCGTCCCGGACCGGTTCTTCACGTCAATACCCCCGGGGAAGACCCTCCCTTCGCCCGGACGGGGGGTCGCCGGACCCGTCTCGGACCCGTGAGGGACCCCTGGGCCCGACCACAGTGTCCCTAGAGTCGCACCTCTCCGCAGGCACGACTGGCTCCTCCTGAACCCGAACCGGACTCGAGACAGGAGGAGGGGAACCGCCCACACCGGGTGGAAGCCCGTCCCCTCGTCCACCAGATGTCCCGGACCTCCGTCCGAGTCCCCCGAGGGGACCGACCGCCCTTCCTCGCGCTCCAGTCGTCCCTCCGCCGAGTTCTGCCCCTAGGCCGGCGCCCGGGTCACCGGACTGAGGTCCACCACTGACGGTGAGTCTCGGGACCGCGTCTCCCGAGCCCCCAGTCGTAGGGGAAGGACGGGAGACGCCGACCCCCCACGTCCTTCCTCCGGGGAGTATTCCCCCGGTGTCTCCACTCATTGCAAGAGGGAAATTGACAGGTCAGCGGTCCGTCCTGGTCCGTGTCAGCCGGACAGACTACCCGCTCTTCCCGGGCCCCGGGCCCCCAGCCTCCCCGGAGCCCTCCCTGCACCCGGAGTCCCGGTCCGCGGTCCCGCCGCCGAGAGACGTAGTCGGCCCCCCGGGAAGGGACACGAGGTCGACGTGAACCCGTAATGTCACTGGAACGACTCACAGGAGTCGGCTGTGAGTCGTCGACTCGACTGAGTCTAAAGTAGGCCTTGACCCCTCCTGTGCTGTGAGTGAACGACCCAGGTGTCGGGCCCCCTACCCGACGGCGGGGACTCGCAGTCTCGGTGGCCGGGGGGTCCCCGAATTCACGGGTTGAGGAGTGTCCAGGATTCGGGTCGACGGGCAAACTGGCACTGGGAGTGGAGGTGGGACTCGTGGTCCAGAGAGGGCCCACCAGGACACCGTTGTCGACCGGACCGTCAGTCTCAAGGGGTCCCCGTCGTTTGGTCTATACGTCCACACACACACGTCTCTACGAAGAGGAAATGGACACTCACGTGGACCCCTCGGACTTATCACCTGCCACACAGGGTCCCGGTCCCTCTTCACTTGACCCGGGGAAGGGGACACTCCGGAGGAGAGGTCGTGGTCCGCTGGATCCCTTAGACACAGACATGTCAATGTCTGGGTATTTATACGGGTCCATTGTGCAAGTCTTTTCTAAGGCACTGGAACGCATCCTAAACCTTCAGGGTTTGGTCACAAGTAAGAAAATTTATTTTTGTGGGGCTCTGCTTGTGTGTGTCTCCGAACGTGTGTTGACCGGCCGGCCTTGACCCACGAAGAGGGGTTCGGCGCTAGAAAGGGAGGTGGAGAGTAGGGATAGCAGGGCAGGAGCTCTCGGAGGGTATTTCTCTTGGTCTGTCTTTCATCTGGAAACACACGCCGAAGCAAGTGCGTGGCACAGACACTCTAGCCGGCACAACGCACCTCCCTATAAAACGATAAAACGTCGACACACCTTAAGGTAACGTAGTAACGGGGTATTAAACAGACAACGTTTCTTCTGTCCACGAACCCAATAAAACTCAAAAAGCAGCGACAATCATGTCGTCGACACTTGTGTACGCACACAGAACCATTTACACGTGTGAGTATATGACACCCGTATACATAGGTCACATACATGGGTCTGCACCGTCCCCGCGGCCAGTCAATACCCTCCCTGTCGGCCTCACAAAGAGGTTCCCGCACGTGGTAACCCGGACGGAGGTCGGTGCATCAGTTCGGCGTAAACGGGACACAGGAGCAGTCGTGAACAATGACACCCAGAAAAATGAAATCGGTAGGAGGCCCCACATCCGCCATAGAGCGAAACCTCAACTGCACGTAGAGAGACGACTCGTCACTGCCACTCGCACTAAGGAGTCCGAGCGACTCGTCGACCTCTCGTAGAATAAACAAACCACTAAGAGTCGTCGAGAAAGAAGCCAGACGTAGGCTGAGGACGGAACCCCGAACAGGACGATTGTAGAAGAGGGTCGGACCACACCAGTCGGCCGAAGGGCACACAGGTGGGTGGTGCTCCTACCCCCAGACACCACAGAGACTCGACGTCCTCCGTCCGTCTAGACCACTAACCGTGTCTGGGGGTGGGTCCTGACGAGGGACGCATTACAGTGTCCACAGGTCGTTAGCCTCGTGCTCCCGAGGGTCCGTCAAAGACCTACTTGTCTTTAAGGACAAAAGTCGTCCAGACAAAATGGTCCGAGAGGAGAATCCGGTGCACGAGACGTCCAGCCCCCGACCACGGAGTGCAGAAAGGTGCTCGAGACGGCAGGTGTAGAGTGGACACGCAGACACCTGTGAAGAGTGACCACAAAATACACCAGAGTCTACCTCGAGCCTGACGTCAAGGTCACAGTGGTGACTTTTCGAGATTAGAAACCTCGAGCACTGTTAAAACACACTTCAAGACTTTGTGCCAAGACTTCACCGCACCTTCTCGACCCGATAAGGAGACCAGCGTGACGTAGGGCAATCGATTGGTAGAGAACGACAGACTAGTCGACTCTCGTCCCCGAGTCCAGTGCGCACACACCGACGTATAGGAGTGGGGAGGGAGGGCGGGACTCGCGACCGCCCGGGCGCCGTGGAGACACAGAAAGACGTGGAACTACTCGTAGAGTCCCACTTTAGGTGCCCTCCTTCACTGCCCGGGCGGCGAGCGGGGGGTCTGTCAGGACCGGACACACACGAGGGTGCCCCCACGTCGCGGTCCGAGATGCCCACTCCCACGACCGGTGCATCCCCCCGGGCCCGGACCGTCAGGACGTGAGAACCGCACTTCCGTCCTGTCTGTCTGTCCGCCTCTCTCCCCAGACCGGACAGGGAGGCAGGACCCGGTAGCCGGACCCGCCGGGACGTGGACGTCTGCCCCTCCTAGAGAAGTGGGTACACCAGTCCGTCGGCCGTCTCACGGGCTCCGACCCGACGGGCCCGACACTCGAGACCCCCCTGTCCAGAGAGGACGGAGGTTCGTAACCCGGTGCACAGAACAAGGTGCAACAGACCCGACCGTGGACACAAAAAGGAAGCAGACAAACAAAAATTAATTATGCGAATTAAAAATCTCTTCAAAAGCCAAATGTTTGTTTATCTCGTTGTTCATGCCTCACGAGGGTCGGGGGTCGGTGGGGGAATAACGTAATTCTCGTCGTAGCGACCGCGGAAACGAGGCCGCCTCCTCGGCCATCTCCCTCTGACAGTGATTGGGCTCAGGTGCAAGTGTAGTCCACCCGAAACGGTCTACGAAGCACAGTCCCTGGGTGCCCCCGCCGCAGTCGGAGTCGCCAGCGAGACGGGACCTCAGACGACAGTCTCGTCCGACCCCGGGGACGTGTGAGACCCCAGACAAGGGGTTCTGCCCGCAGGGACCCCGTCCACCTTCCCTCGACCATGGACCCATGCGGACACGGATACTCTACCCACAGCAGGGGGACCACCAGGAGTTCTTCCGTCCATTCTCCGGTGAAGAAGGGAAAGTGTGGTCCTTCGACCCCGTTGTCACTACCACCTCCGTTTGTCGATGGGTTCAGACACAAGGGCTCCCGTCGGGTCGGAGGGTCGAGGGCCCCGGGTACCTCCTCGGTCGGAGCGTCGTCGACGACTAAGGTTCCACCGACAGTGGTCCGGTCCCGACCTCGGCCTGTGGTACTGTCCCCTTGGGGCACGCAGGTCTCTGGGATGGCTCACAGGTGGTCGGGGGGCCCCACCGCCACCCCGGACCCGGAGGACGGGGAGCGTGTCTCGTGGGTGACCCCGGGCACGGGTCCACGGCGGGCCGGTCAAACCCCTTCTCAGAGGTCCGACGTCTCTTGGGACCCGGCCGACGAAGGCCTCTCCGAAGACAGGTGTGACCGTCGGACAGATAGACCCTTGCGGGTCGCCCCGAGGCTCGTGCCCCCCGATCTCCCGTCGTCCCGTCCCGGCGATAAGGACGGGTCTACCCGTCCCCGTAGGTCTTCCGTCCACGCACCCCGTCTTCGACCAACGGGGCGCCCCTCGGGCCCCCTCCTCGGGGCCCGGTCGCAGGACGCACGCGTCACCCTCGATCGCGAGGTCCCGGCTCTCCCGGTTGAGTCCTCGCTCTCGGCGGGGAAGGCCGGGCCAATGGCGGCGGGCGGCCCCTGCGCGGGCACGACGTCCTCCTCCCGGACACCGGGTCTCTCAGTCCTCCGTCCTCCTCTCTAACCTTTTGAATTATCTTAACGTAAAGGACTTTATCGCCGCGGGCTCGACCACTACGCGGGCGGCGGCATAACCAAGACTGTGCCCGGCGCGCACTCGTCGCAGCAGGGCGACTGGCGGCGGGGCGGGCGGTGCGAGGGCACACCTGCAACCGAGTGGAGCGCCCGAGACGACCCTCCCCGCGGCGCGCAGCCGGCGGTCGTGGCGTAATATCGAATTAAGCTACAGGGACGACAAGACTGAGGCGACTGTTTTCAGTAACCGAAGACCGACGACCGACGCCAGAGGGGACTCCCGCCCCGGAGGTCCACGGGACTCCAGGACCGGGCCCCCACGACGGAGACAGGAGAAACCGGAACAGGGACCCTAACCGGCTAGGGTGTCGTGGGACTGAGGGTCGGCGTCCGCTACCTCCGTCCGGGCTGAAATTGGAATTGCCTACTTGCCTCCACTTCAAGATTAGCCCGTATCCAAGTAGAGGTTTTGGGAACCCTTTCCTCTCACCCTGGGCGACGAGTCGCGGGTCCTGGAGTGGACGGGCCTCGGGTCTCTGGGCAGGTCCGGCGTCCGTGAACCCCAGGGACCGACTCCGGGTCAGTGACAAGGAGGCCCTCTTGATCAGCAAGACCCTTCCCGTCGCACGGAGAGAGGGAGGCCCACTGGAAGCGGGCCGCGGTGGGACTCGTCTCCTCGTCCGGCTGGACCCAGTGTCGGTGGCGGGTGCTCGGAGCCCAGTGGAGACCTCCCTCGCAGGCACTGGACGGGGTCCGGTCGCCCCAGGGGTTCCGAGGTGGACCGTCCAAGGAACCTTTGTTTGGGTACTCCGTAGGAATACCTCGGGGAGGGTCCCCATTCGACCGTGACGCCGGAGAGACTTGTCCGTACCAAATTTACCACGTCTTGACACCGTGGTAGAGCTTCGTGGACGACTCACCGTTACTTAATGAACGGAGCCGGTGGGGGTGGCAGGACAGGGGGGGAAGTCGGGGGAGGGGGCCAGGGCAGGAGGGGTGGTCGGGGGATGGCGTCAGGGCAGGGGAGTTGAGTCGAGGGAGGAGGCCAGGGTAGGTGGGGAGTCGGGGGAGGGGGCCAGGACAGGTGAGGGGGACCGGGGAAGGGGTCAGGGTAGAGGGGGGGCGGTTGAGTCGGGGGATGGGGCCAGGACAGGGGAGGAGTCGGGGGATGGGGCCAGGACAGGGGATGGAGTCGGGGAAGGGTCGGGACAAAGAGGATCTGAAACGTGTTCCCCCAGGGACGGGTAACCACTGCTTTATCGTCCTGGAGTGTCTCGAGTCCAAAAGTCGGTCTAGAGCGTCTGGGGGTCCGTTCGACGGAGGACGGGATCTACCGGAGAGGTAAGTCAGACAACCCTTACCTTTTAGGACTGGAGACCGGGGACGAGGTAGACCGTCCGACGGAACCAGTCGCCAGGTTCGGACACCCTCAGTGTCCTTCTACTTCCTACCGGAAATCCCCACCTGCGGGGCGGACACCGGAACCTACAAAGGGAGTAAGGGGAACCTCCCCGCCGAGCCCCGAGACGTACACGGGAGCCCGGTCACGCACGGTGGGGGTTAGGGTATCTACCAACGACCAGTGACGTGAAGAACCCCACCGGGAGGAACTGACACCGTAAAAACTATCTATTTACGTCATAACCAATGTCAGGTAGTACTTCCCGTCACAACGGAACGTGCCTCGTAGTACTAAGCCGTGCGTCTGTGCAGACTTCGATAGAAATTACCTCCCAGAACGACCTCCTCCCGAGACAGCTGTCCGGTGAATCTCGGGGACCCTCTGGGTAGGTCCCACGGACACCTTTACGTGGGTTCACTCGAGACAGGTGGAAGACACCGGTTTGGACACCGGTGACAGTCGACCCTAGGTCCTCTCACGACCGACTCCCGTCGGGGGACAGGGTCAGATTGGGGTGTCTCCTTCGCACTCCCAGCTCTTCCCTCCCGTCAGACGACCCCGCCGGCCCCGTCTCGAGGGCCGTCCTGCCTCGACGAAACCTCGGTGACCCACTACTACCACGTCTGAACGGTCGAGTAGTCCTCATCTCTGACACCCCGGCCCCGTAAAACAGTGTCAGGACTGCAGTTCCCCCGTGGAGGGCACAACTCACTCCCTCCAAAAAACACTACGTCTGCCACTAATTGTCGTCGAAGAGACGTCGCCCGAAATGCCCGGAGACCACTGACAGGACCCAGTATTTATGTTACCCTTTTGTGGTAAGGGTCTCCGACCCTGTCGGCCAGGACTGAATAGACACGGCTACTTTTGGGATTCGGGGCCCCTCAGTCTTACAGTAGTATGTAATGGGCATTTAATCCCCGGGCCCCTCGTAGCGGACGTCCACAGGTCATCCTTTGCGGCCTCTCGAAGGAACAAGGTCCCTGAGCCACTCGGATCCTCCTGGTCTCGGACGATAAGCCAGTGTGACGCATTTGGGCCTCCAACTATACGGACACTACGTCTTCGACCCCCTCGGCGTCGGAACCACTGCCACCCTCCTGGTTCGGGGGGTCGACCCGAGGGGCTCCTTACTCGGCTCACCCTCCTCTGAGTCGTCCCTCCGCCCGGGACTGGAGCTCGAGGAGGAGCGGTGGTGGTGACGTTCTGGTGACTGGTAGAACAGGGCTTTACCTCTCGTCTCGTGGGTCCCGTGGAGACCGTTCCGGTCGAAAGAGAAGAGGACCTGGACTCCACGAGACGACTAGTCGTGTTTTTAGACGTCGACCTGCCCGTCCCCCGACGGTCCGAGCCCTGGTGTCGTCCGCCCTCGAGACGAGGACGTCCCCCCCAGTCTTACAGGTCGGGTGGGCTTGGCCCACGTGCTCCAGAGGCCCCAGAGACGACTGAGACGACAACCCCGCCTCACCGCAGGTCCTCCTGGACGGCAGGTACCCTACCGGGACGTCGTGTCGGGTGTGCTCGTCCGCACAACCAGTCCCTCAGTGGGTCCGGGGGCACTCTGGGTGCTCACGGGACCTGTATTCAGTGTCCTGAATACTGCCCCCGGGGAGGGGCTCTTAGCGACACAGGACCTCGGTCGGCGTGGACGCTGAGTCGGAGCCGAGGACGTCGGGACCGGTCCGAGTGTCCTTCCTTCTTTCTTCGACGGACAAAGGTTCTGAGTGTGCTAGAGGTCACTGGTCCCCCGCTCGGGTCTCCCACTTGCACCAGAGAACCCAAGTCAGCACTAAGAACGTGACTCATTGGCACAAAGAGACTTCTTTGAGATCCGGAGGACTCAGACGAAAGACAGTGCACCCATCTCCCGAGCGAAGTTCCTGGTCTCTATCGAGCTCACTCCCCACCACTAACAGTGCGAGACAAGCAGCCAGACCCGAGTGGACTTTTGAAAGCGGGCACTTAAAGGGAGGGGTCTGGAACTGACGTTTACGAGGACAAGAAGCGAACACAAGGTCGTGAGTCAATACTTCGGCACCAACCAGACACAACGGACGTGACCGGACACTATGCGGGTAGGGAAATTTGTCAATAGAAATTTTGATCACGACTCACAATTAATAAACACCATCTAGTAAACCCGTCTTCGTCTTCTACCTCTACAAAGAAAGTATGGGGGGGTGTTTTTTATGGTGACAACCGAGAAAACTTTTGCGGATAAAAGGAGCACACATAGTCCCTGTTTTCGGGTGCACACCTTCTGTGCCGACTTCGAGTCCGTACACAAAGGACTCTTACACCAAACACGACCCACGATAGAACCGACCCATAGCTTAGCGTCGAGTCCAAGCGAAGGGACGTCCCGGGGGTTCCGAAGTGAGCGCAGGTGCCCCGGAGAGCGCGGAAGGCACCGACACGGGGGAAACAGTCACGGACGAGTGTGGGCCCCGTAGAAGGAGGAGAGGGGGGTCTCGGAAGACTTTGAAAGTAACCTTAAAGACACAAGTCTCCACAGGGACCCAACGTCGGTCAACACGACTGCGAGTCACCCGGGAACCTCTGAGGTCTAAACGACCCCTTTACAAACACACTAGAGACTAGTGGGGGTCGGGGCAGAGACGGACCGAGAAAGGAGAATCGACGAGAACCACAACTCTTCGAGTCGAGGGTCCGTGTCCCCACAGACACCACCAGCATCACTGGGCCCGTGAACGTCGCGAACCACGGTCCGAGAAAGGAGAATCGACGGGAACCACAACTCTTCGAGTCGAGGGTCCGTGTCCCCACAAGCACCACCAGCATCGCTGGGCCCGTGAACGTCGCGAACCACGGTCCACGGGAGACAGGAAGGACGGAAGACGAGAGTGCTACGGCGAAGATTGACGACTCCCGTGGCGACAACACTGGAACGAAGGAGCAGCGGTTTTAGGTGAGAGGAAAGTGTACTCGGTACAGGTAGGTACACTGAGAGACTCCCCAGGAAGCTCTGCCCGACTGCCACCAGAGACCGGACACACCAGAGGACTCACCTAAAGGGTGGACGAGGAGAGACGGGACGGGGGTCGGACACCGGTGGGGACCTGCGGGTGGAGAAAGACTTGGCCCTCGCGGCCCAGTGACACGTCCCCCTGTCGAGCCCCAGGGGACGTAGACGTCGTCAGACAAGGGATTCAACCCCTTACCCTGTTGAGAGTCCATGGTCCGTAACCCACCTCCTACCTACTACGGGACAGGGACGGGGTGGTCCTGTCGAAACGTACAGGATCTCCCCCCGACAGAAGAGGAGCGGTCTCGGGGACTCGGAGGCTTCTAGACGCGAGCACACACTCCGTCACCCCCCTCCCTGAGTCTTTCTACCCCACTGGCTCCAGGTCTCGACAAAGTCCGAGACTACCGGTGACAAACGTCGAGAGGCACCTACACGCGTGGAGGGGTCCGGGTAGACCGGTCGGGTGCCCAGTAAATCCCCGAACTACAACACCATCGACGAAGCACCCGTGGCCCGCCCGCCACCCCCCTGACCGGGGAGGGGTCGCTCGACCGGAGGGTAGTGCTACGCGGCCCTGTAGCACCCTGGGTCCGGGGCCGGAGAGTGACATCTGAACCAGTGCCGAGGGGGACAAGGGTGGACGACCCTGCGCCCGGGTCGACGACGCCCACGGCCCCCCACGAACGTCGATATGGCGGGCAGCACAAATGTACACACAGACGACGGGGAGGACGGGTGGAGGGAGGGACTCGGGTTCCACGTCCGCCCGTGGGGTTGAGGTCCCGAGGAAGGGCCGGAAATACCCTCACTGGAAGGACACGTAGGAAGGCCGAGAGTGTCTCCGGCGACACCGGAGTGCCTGACTTCCCACACCGAACGTGTGACGTGGCAGTCGTAGTCACGCCCCCGACTAGGTCCAGTAACGTCAATCCGCGGCGTAGGTCCGGAATTAGTGCAGACGGACTCTACACCGGGTCGTCTCTCCACCCCCCCTTGGTCCGAGTGTTCACCTCGTCCCCAGAGCCACGAGACTGGGACCCCGGGACCCGATAGAGTCTGGACGGGTCGAAGACACCTTCGGGTCCACCCGGGGACTGGTTGGCGCACTGTGACTTTTGGAGGGGGGCACTGTCCCGAAAACACCCCACGTCCACTAGTGATTAGATCTCGGTCTGTAGAACCTTACACTTCAGTTCACCCTGAATCTTTCGTAGTGATACTTGTTTCGATCACCTCCACTACCTTAAGGTCGACTCGTTAAAGTTTAGGACTTTCTACTACGACACTTTCACGACGTGAGTTGTACGGTCGTTTAAACCTTTTGAGTCGTCACCGGTGTCCTGACCTTTTCCAGTCAAAAGTAAGGGTAGGGTTTCTTTCCGTTACGTTTTCTTACGAGTTTGATGGTGTGTTAACGTGAGTAGAGTGTACGATCATTTCATTACGAGTTTTAAGAGGTTCGGTCCGAAGTCGTTATGCACTTGGCACTTGAGGACTACAAGTTCGACCAAAATCTTTTCCGTCTCCTTGGTCTCTAGTTTGACGGTTGTAGACGACCTAGTACCTTTTTCGTTCTCTCAAGGTCTTTTTGTAGATAAAGACGAAATAACTGATGCGGTTTCGGAAACTGACACACCTAGTGTTATTTGACACCTTTTAAGACTTTCTCTACCCTTATGGTCTGGTGGATTGGACGGAGAACTCTTCGGACATACGTCCAGTCCTCCGTTGACAATCTTGACCTGTACCTTGCTGGCTGACCAAGGTTTATCCTTTTCCTCATGTAGTTCCGACATATAACAGTGGGACGAATAAATTGAATATACGTCTCATGTAGTACTCTTTGCGACCCGACCTTCTTCGTGTTCGACCTTAGTTCTAACGACCCTCTTTATAGTTATTGGAGTCTATACGTCTACTGTGGTGGGCATACCGTCTTTCACTTCTCCTCGATTTCTCGGAGAACTTCTTTCACTTTCTCCTCTCGCTTTTTCACCCGAATTTCGAGTTGTAAGTCTTTTGCTTCTAGTACCGTAGGCCAGGGTAGTGAAGTACCCTTTATCTACCCCTTTGTCACCTTTGTCACAGTCTGCAATAAACCCCCCCCGAGGTTTTAGTGACGTCTACCACTGACGTCGGTACTTTAATTTTCTGCGAATGAGGAACCTTCTTTGCAATACTGGTTGGATCTATCATATAAGTTTTCGTCTCTGTAATGAAACGACTGATTCCAGGCAGATCAGTTCCGAGACCAGAAAGGACACCAGTACGTACCTACACTCTCAGTCTGACACTTCTTCCGACTCGTGGCTTCTTAACTACGCAAACTTGACACCACAACCTCTTCTGAGAACTCTCAGGGAACCTGACGTTCCTTTAGGTTGGTCAGGTAAGACTTCCCCTAGTTGGGACCCCAAAGAAACCTTCCTTACTACGATTTCGACTTTGAGGTCATGAAACCGGTGGAGTACGCTTCTCAACTAAGTGACCTTTTCTTACACTACGACCCTCCCTAACCCACGTCCTCCTCTTCCCCTGCTGGTTCCTACTCTACCGACCTACCGTAGTACCTGAGCTACCTGCACTCAGACTCACTTGAGGCCCTCAACCACTACCTGTCCCTCCGGACCGCACGACGCTAAGTACCCCAGCGTCTCTCAGCCTTGTTGACTCGCTGACTTGACTTGACTCCGAAGACTGTTCTGACCCGTGTCGGAGCTCCCCGTCTCGGTCCTGGACTCCGAGGGCACAGCTGTGGTCTCGACCTGGGACGTGGGACCGGAGGACCCACAGAGTCGGACACCGGGTGGGACTGAGGATCTAGTCCCTGTCGCACCCCCAGGGGCTGGTCGGCCGAGGGGGTGTCTCTGGGTAGATCTCTTTCCGACACCCTCCCTCCGGAGGTGTGGACGGAGGAGCACGGACGACCGTCACCGGAACTCGGGCCCCTTCGACCCGAGTCGACTCCGCAGGAGAGTCCCGGGTGGCCGAACCGCCTCAAAGTGCCCCAGGGGAGGTGTGAGTCGGAGGCCCCCGTAAACCCGACGTCGACACTCTGCAGGACACGTAGACACGAGTCTGTGAGTCAGCACAGGCTGATGACCCTGGGGCACCTGACATCGGGTGGTCCGAGGAGGCAGGTACCCTAAAAGGTCCGTTCTTTTGACGTCACCCAACGACAAAGGATGAGGTTCCCTAGAAGGATTGGGTCTCAAGTTTGGGACCACAGGACGTAACGTCCGTCTAAGAAATGGTGACTCGGAGGTCTCTGTGAAAGACCGAATTCTTTTCAAACGACTACTGGTTCTGACATTATGTTCAAATAAAATAAGGTAGTTGGAACTTATAAGTAACCTTCCTGACTACGACTTTGACTTCGAGACTATGGAACCGGTGCACTACGTTTCTCGACTGAGTAACCTTCTCTGGGACTACGACACCTTCGAACTTCCGTCCTCCTCTTCCCCTGCTGGCTCCTACTCTACCAACCTACCGTAGTGGTTGAGCTACCTATACTCAAACTCTTTTAAGTTCTTCTACGGCCTGTACCTTCGGCCCGTACGACGTCAGGTACCCAAGTGTTTCTCGGCCTGTGCTGACTGACCGGTCTGTCGTTGGCGTCCTAGTATCACCACGGCGGGGACAAATCGGCCGGGACCTAGGGGGTGCGGGACCTCGGGGGCAGAACGTCCTCGGTGCACACCGGTCCCTCCCGTCCGTCCAAGACCCGGCTCGAGCCTTTCTCGGAGAGCCGAAGGACTCCAGGAGACCGGCCCGGTCACGGAGGCTCGTCCTCGGACCCTTCACGCAAGAACGATGTATACGTCCCTTTCCTCCTTCACCCAAACCCCTGGAAGCAGACTTCGTTCAACTGGAATGTCGGTCCGTAGAGTCTCACTACGGGAGTCTCACCAGTCCGCCTACTTGAGAGTCGGAACCCTTCGGGTTCTTCTCTCATCCCCGTTATCTCGGGGAAACGAGGCCGCGACGACCCCGGTACCCGGACCCGGTAGGGAGCCCGGGATTCGGGGACAGGACCCCCCGGACCGGGTTCCGGACCACGGGCGGGCGGGACGTGGGTGGTCGTGGTCGACGGGCCGTGGTCGAGTCGCTACATGTACACGAGACAGACACCACAGGAGTCTACCCGACGGACCACGGGCCACGGGACCCCGGTCCTTTCCGCAGCAGGTGGACGACTCCTCCCCTCTAACGGCAACGGACCTCAGGACAGACTTGGGCCTTTGAAGGCCACGGAGGACGACTGAGAAGACCGTCACCCCTGGGGTCCGCGTCTTCCGACTGGGGCATGGGTGGGACACCGGTGTTGGTCGTCGACCAGGACGGAGACTTGCGGTTCCCGCCGACGACCTGCCCCGTCGCTACCTCCTCGGGTCGTCTTCGGTTCGTGCAAGGACCTTCGAACCTTTACTCTACATCCAGTCGGGTCCTCTGCGGTGGGGGTCTCGACGTCACCGGTCCGGGTCGGTGTGGGTCACTACCCTCCTACACCTTACAAGACCTCTATCGTCACGAGGGTCTCGTCGAGGGGAGGGGGTGGAAGATCCCCAAGAAAGGTCCTGGAAGAGAGACATGGTCCTCGACACGTCCCGGACGTCGTCCCCGGTCTCGTCCGGTCGGGGTAGGAGTACCTTGGGCAGCACCCTGTGTCTGCGGGGTTTAGGTGTGAGTCTAAACACAGTGACCGGAGCACGTCCCAGGTCCAAGGGCTCCTCCCGGGACCCCGGACACCAGTCACCTCCCCCGTCCTCTCCGGAGGTAGCCCCCTTCCAGTCCGGACTCTCCGCACCACCCCCCGTGGGTGCGCGTCACCCCCACCCCCTGTTCGACGTCCACCCGTCGGTCCCGTGCACCGGGCCCCCAGAACGAGGGTGTCCCCCCCAGAGGTCGTACCGGGTAGCTACCTTCGGACTGAGCGACCTTTCTACGACCTCTGTTCGCAGTGCTGCGTCTTTAATGCCTCCTTTCTTCTTCGTCCTGTTTGTTAGTCCACATCCGAGTACGGCAGCCTGCAGGGGCCGTCTCCCACAGGGGGCTCCCCGTCTCCAGCCGAGACTTGGCGACCCAGGGCGGGGTCGAGACACGACGGGGGCGCCCCGGACCCCGACTGACGGACCCCGGAACCACGGGGGACAGTCGTCCCTCCCCCCAGAGACAGGGGTCCTCGGCGCCCCCGACGTCCTTCCGTCCTGTCTCGGGCGACCGGACCCGGCCGGAGCTCGGTCGGAGCGGAGACGTCGTCCTAGACTCCCGTAAACGGGGTCCACCTCGACGCCAGGCCGGGGTCCGCCCCTTACCCTCAGGCAAAGCTCCGAAGCCCGGGTGGGCGAGGCAAGGGGTCTGGGGCTGGGAGCTCCTCCGCCTGATATTTATTGCGGGGTAAACGTCGAGGTACCGTGCCGACCCTCGGTAAGTAGGACGACGGGTCCACCGGTAGCGACCAGCGTCCTAAGAACCGAGTCTATTTCCTTCTTTCCGTCCCTGTCCCGAAGCGAAGGTCGGAGGGGGGGGGGGGGGGGGGGNGGGCGGGGGGGGGGGGGGGGGCGGGGGGCGATGGCGGCGACGGTTTCGGTGGAAGGACGCCGGGACCCGCGGAGTGGGGAAGGTCGGCACCCGAGGGGTCCGCCGGCCTGCCGGGACACGATTCACTCCGCCCCGCCGGGACCTGTCACGTCCTCTCGGGCCTTGTCCCTGGGACCCGGTCTCCCCCTGTGTCGCCGGCACCCGGCCCCCGAAAGGGTTTGACGGCACTCTGACGCCCGGAGCGGGACGGCGTCGGGGTCCTCGTACTACGTACCCCTGGGGGTCTGGGACCCGGACACGGTCGGGGTGAAGGGTCCCGGCCATCACGACCCCTCGGGTCCCGCCTCGTGGTCCGAGTAAAGTCACTCGGGGGGACCCGAAGATCTTCCGAGGTCGGGTCACTTGGGTCTCGGAAACTAAGGTCGTAGAGGACACCCGTAAAGTGAGGGACCTGGAAAAGACTAAGTCGTCGAAGTGCGGCGCGGGGGAGCCGGGGTCCACCGACCGTCCCGGAGTGGCAATGGTGCCACGTCGGAGGACCGAACCCCCCAAAGTCGTTCTAATCCTTACGGTCCTGGCTTTGACTCGAGTTTCAATACCCCTCTGAACCCCTACGTCTAGTTTCACCATTGGTTCCTTTGACGTAGGTTTACAGGTCCGACTCAGACGGGGCAAAGCCTCGGAGTTGCTGGTACTTCCCGAGTTTGATATCTCGTCTATTTTTCTGTAGTCCTCTCCGAAGGAAGGGCAAGGACTTTAGCTT
Source organism: Capra ibex (assembly GCA_006410555.1). NCBI lineage: Eukaryota > Metazoa > Chordata > Mammalia > Artiodactyla > Bovidae > Capra > Capra ibex. The sequence goes on from SJYO01018757.1 coordinate 95,343,497, forward strand.
CAAACATTTACAATTGTGCCCACTCTACGAAGGCCATCTCTGTGGAAAGGGTCTAAGATTGTACTTTGCGAACACACCTTGATAACCCAAATCAACCTTCGTCAGATAGGAAAAGTGGTTGAGCTAGCTAGGACCGCACCAAAGACTTGTGTCACAGAGGGGTCACGGACTAGGTTGTGGGTGTGGGAGGCCAATCCCCCGAGGCACGACTCAAGTGCACTGGGACCTAAGGCCGTCGGACGGGTACCGAGTCAGGTAAAGGACCCCGGCCCCCCGGAACACGCCCAGTGAGGATTCACCCTACACCCTGTACCGGACGGGACCCACGGAAGGAGACGTGGGGTCCTTCCCGCAGACATCATCCAACCCGAGTTGCGTCCCTGCGTGACTTCAAGATTAGGTACCCAGATACCGACACCGGAACCCACCGGTACATTAGTCTCGGCTGGCCACTTCTGCCCCAGTAGTTCCTCCGAGACGAGGTCACGGACCCAGGAGTACCCTCCTCCGCTCCGGCGCACACTTGTGTCTCCGGGGTCTCCGCCCGGCGAACGCCTACCTCCGTCCCTGACGTCCCGTCGTTCGACGGAGGCCCGGAGACAGAGGGGTGAGGGACGAAAGGGGTCCGGAGTGTCGGAGGGAAGGACGCCCCTGTCCCTCTCCCCGAGACTCGGGTAGTCCTTCCTCTCCGGACTCGACGACCTCCTGTCCCTCGCGGCAGACCTCCTTTGGGAAGTTCTCGGCGACCTTGGAGGTCAAGTGCCCACCTTTGAGCGACCAAGGGACAAATGTCAACAACAAGTTACCGAGTCAGCACAGGCTGAGAAACGCTGCGTCACCTACCGTCGTGAGGTCCGGAGGGACAGGAAGTGGTAGACGACCCCAAAAGAGTCTGAGTTCGCGTAGCCCAACTACTACGGTAGGTCGGTGGAGTGGGAGACAGAAGGGAAATAGGAGGACCGGAGTCAGGAAGGGTCGTAGTCCCAGAGAAGGGCACCAGAAGTGTAGCCCCCGTTTGTCGGATCCGTCTCAGAGTCCACGGGTGCCCGACAGGGACCGAGGAAGACAGTGGCGGTTCACCTGGCGGCTCTCCTCCCCGTCCGTCCTTCGGACCCTGTGGCACACAACCGACGTGCGGGCGACACGTCCTCAGTCCCTCCGTCCCACCCCAGCTAAGTCGATCGCTGCAGTGAGGGAGGGAGGAGAAGGGAGACTTCAAACGAGGTCCCCCGTCCTCCTGTCCCCCAGGGACTCGAGACCCAATAAGCCGGAAAGAGTCATCCGTACTGGTCTGCAGAGTGGTGTCCCGTTTCCTTCCGTTCAATTTCTCAAAGTCCCACGACGTGTGTGACTTCTAACCTACCTGCCTACCCTCTCACCTACCCAGCTATTTACTTACCTATCCATCTACCCACCTACCCACCTGTCTGCCTACCTGTCTACCCTCCCACCCACCCAACTATTTACCTACCTATCTACCTATCCGTCCACCCACCTCCCACCTACCTACTTTTCTCTCTACTTACCCGTCTCACCAAAAGATCTATAAAGTACCCGGAACAGTGGGTACTTTCCACTATCCAGACTCAGGATCACCCCCGGACCTAAGGGACTTTCGTCTGCCGTAAGAGTCGGAGCCGCAGAGGGTGGTACAGGTCGCAGAGAGGACGTCTCCGGCCTGGAGAGGGGACCTGGCGCCGGAGTAGTGAACGACCTTTGCCCGGGGCTCGTGTCGGGGGTCGGGACACCCGTGGGCCGACGGGTCCACCGGCGGGATTTACTCCCGCCCAGGTCGAGAAACGTGTGTCTGTACACTACAGGGGTACGTCGGTCCCGGACTGTGGGAAGACAACGGGGTCCTCGGGGCACCGGAGGGCCTTGGCCCCCCCTGTGAGAGGGCGAGTGCTCAATGTGACCTTTGGACCGACGGAGAGGACAGACGAGAGGGTTCCTCGAAGACAGTCAAGTACCCTTGACCGGGTTCTTTCTAAAAAAAAGAAGGGGGAGGTGTATGTAAAGAACTAGGATTACTCTATTACTTCGTCCATCGAACGCTGTTGACACCAAAAAGAGAGTTAGATTAGACTAATGGGTTTAGACCTCTCAAACGGTGTCCGCGCCCGGCCACAGGTCAGAAGGTCCCCTGAAGAGACTGGAACGCGAGGCCACGCCTGTCACGGGTCCGTCGATTACTTAGTGCGATTAGTCTCTGAGCAGAACTTTTAATTAGGTAAGATGACATTGATAAATTTCTTTTTTATTAATAGCTCTTACACGAACGATTTAATGCGACAGATCTTCAACAGCTTTCTTTTAAAAACAGATTAAAATTTTGTATTAGACCCAAAACGGCTAAAAAGAAACAGCCCCTAACTTTCTAAGTCGGACTCACTGGCCCTCCTCCTGAGCGGAGAAGAGGAGCTTAGGGGCCCAGAACCCACGCCGCACACGGTCGGACCACGTCGGGTGTTGGAGCCGGAGACCGCATCTGCGGTGAACCTCCCGCCTCGCACCGGAACCCCGGAGACCTGGGGTCCGCAGAGACCCCTGCCACCCAGAGGGACGGACAGACACAAGGCTCGCGTCCGGACGCACGAGCTCGACCCACACGGAACGTCAACCCGACTCGCGTCGGACTCGGTCGCTGGGACCGGGGGACCCGGACCCCCCGTCTCCGACTGTCCGGTCGACTCGAGTCCCCAGGGTCGTCGACTCGACGCGGGTGAGGGTCGGGTGAACGAAGAGACCTCCAGATCAGAGCCAAGAACCCCTCCTGTCCCGGGAGGGTAGACCAGGCCGTCAAGAGCCCAGTGGACTCTTCCGAGGTCCTTCGACGGCGGTCGGAAACGGCGCTTCCTTCTCCTGCCAAGTGCGAGACCCGACCGAGTGACTGTAGACAGACAGGGCGTACTGGCTCCCCTGGTCTCGTCCAGTCCCTCGGACCTCGGTCTGGACCCCTGTCGGGAAGTTCCTCCTCCATCCGACGAAGACTCTTCAGGGACTCAGGACCGGGGGGACCTGTCCTGTCCGTGTCTCCGGTGGGACCTAGCGTCTCTCCGGGACCGACCGAACGCCTTCAACCCGTCGCAGTCTCTTCCAAGGTCTTCCGACCCTGTCCCTCCCGACAAGCAGGGCCGCTGGACGAGGACACCTGAGTCCGGCCGGCGGAGGTAGGGGACCTCGGGAGTCCCTGGGGAGACACGGGGAGTCGTGTCCCCGGAAATTTGGTGGTGCCCCGGGCACGACAAGTCATTTCCGCACCCGAAATGACGGGTCATTTCTACACCGGTGCACACCGATGTAGTCGAGAAAGGTGCAGGGGCGGTCCCGCGAGACCGGGAGGGGCAGAGGAGCCCCGCAAAGGTCGTCTTGGGTGTTGTGAAGGGGACGTCCCAGGTGTCTGCCAGGGGGGCACGGGGAGGTAGGACCCCAGTTCCAGGTCGCGCGTGGTCCACCCGGGGTCTCGACCTCCGACCTCGTCCTCAGACTCCCCGACCGGGACGCCGCCCTTCCCAAGAGACGGGCCTCGAGGTAGGGAGCCCAGATGGGTCCCCCGGGACCCGGTCCTCACGCCCCAGAACCCGGGGAAGTCCAAGACACAGGGAAGAGGGCGGGGGAGCGTGTCGGGCCGGGGGGGTCTGGGCCGGGAGGGGGCGGACGTAGTCCTGTGGACGGTACGAGGGTCGCCCCTGCAGATCCGGGTGGCTTGTGCGACCTCGGTCCACCCACCGTCCCCGAACACTAAGTTCCGCCGCCACGGAAGTGTCTGGGGGGAAGGGCCGACAGTCGGCATTAGTTGCACCGTCTCCGGGCCTCGGATAAAACCCTGGTGACCGCCGTTAGAGTGTATGGGCAAAGAGTGTTCTCCGCGTCGGGCTGCGACCCCCGCCGCCTCCCCCACTTTAGTCGGGAGATTTGACGCCCCCGACACTCGAGTCGGACGGGCGCTAGCGTCTGGGCCGCTTGCGGACGACGCACGAGACTAATAGTCCCTGGGTCGCCTCGGGACCTCACGAGTCTTCGAGGACTATACGCTCACACTTGAACGTAGACGCACCTGTGGTCTTTGGGAGCACTCTGACAGTTCGCCGGTGTCTGGGGTCGCCAGTCGGACCCTTCGCCGAGGGACAGGAGCCCGGCGACTGGGTCCGGGTCGGCCGGGGTCCGACCTCGTCGGAGCTCGGTCGTGGGCCCAGAGACCTCTCGGACGGACCTCCGGGGACTCCCACCCTTCGGCGACCAAAGGAACGTGCAGGTCACGCCACCCTCGGGGACCCGGGGCAGACAGGGGACGGGAGGCCTGCGAAGACCCCTGTCTCTCACCCCCTGTTCGGTGGTAGGGTCCGGGCTCCGGCAGCATTTCGACGGGGGCTGGGGGAGGACGCTACCGGCGTCTGGGCGGACGGCCGGCGCTGAACCACGGCTGAGGGGGGCCCCTGTCCCCTGTCTCCTGTGCCTCTCCGGACGTCGGACTGGCCGGTATGAGTCCTGTAGGCTCTTCCAGTACACTCCGTGTCAGTCCCAGAGTAGGTGGACGACCCGTCGGACCGAAGTGCGCAGGTCGCGGTACCTCTGCGAGTCCGGGAGCTAGGACAGTATGGGGAGAGTCCTCACGCAGGACTCTTTTCTTACGGTTTGTTCCCCTGCAACACGACTCCCGGCTCGACTCGACGAGAGAGTCCTTACCGCACCGTCTACCGTCCCCGGACTCGACCAGCACCCGGCCGCACCCGGCCGTCTTGCCCCTCCCCCCAGCCCGCCGACGTACCCCCGGGAATTGGCACGGACCCCCGCCCTCACGGGGCCTCGTTCCGACCCCCAGGAACGACACCGACCCGGCGGGGACTCGCACGCCCTGCGACTGTGTCTGTCGGTCCCGGGACACGGGGGCGGGAGGGCGGTCGGTGTCCCGGCCGGCGGGCGGGCGTCGCGAGGAGACCGGCGATAGAAGCGACAGGGTCGGACACTATTGGGACTCTCGCACCTGGCACTGTCCCGCCCCCCGTCCCCCATGGAACCGGTCGAGTAAGGTCAACCGAGAGTACAGTCGGGGTAGGAACGTCGTCGGGGGGTTGGGGGTGGGACACCCGTGAAAGTAGGGTACCTGTCACTTCTTTACCTCCGGGGTCTGTCCCGTCCGTCGAGAGGGGCCCCGCGTCGGCACTCATCGTCTCGACCCTGAGTCGGGGTGTCCCACCTAGTCCGAGACTTACGTAGGGCCGGAGGGGAGACCCACTCAGTGCAAGGAGGACGGTTGGTCGGGCCCCTCGGCTCAGGACCGGAGCCGGTGCACCTCAGTCTCAGCCCCGGCGTCAGCCCGACTCATCTGAGGTCACGGGCGGAGCGGGGAGACCGTCGAGACACTGGGACCGTGTCAAGACCTGGAGAGGCTCGGAGACGTGGGGGCACGTACGACTCTCCTAGCCAGTGTAGCGGAGGAGCACTCACTGCCGGTCGACAGGCAGGTAGGTGTTCCTTCAGACACGCAGGGGCCCTCCTCGCCGTTCGACCGGGGTGCCAGTCGTCTCGGGCGCTCGGGGCGTCGAGGCAGGTCTCGGGGGTCCTCGGGGGACGGACGAGCCGGGGCGGTCCACCCGAGAGGCCCACACGGACCCGAAACCGCAAAGTCTGCCCTCAAAGACCATGCGTCTTCGACGAAGACTCACACACTCCCGTGTCACCTAGAGAGGGTCTTCGCACGCCCAGGGTCGTCCACAATGCCTACGACCTCACGAGGACTCGGGTCCCGGCGGGCCTTTTCTACTCCGTCGGGTGAGGTCACGAGAACGGACCTCTTAGGGTCCCTGTCCCCTCGGACCGCCCGACGGCAGAGACCCCAGTGTGTCTCAGCCTGTGCTGACTCGCTGAATCGTCGTCGTCGTCGTCCCGGCGGGTAGAGACCCCCCCTACGTCCCTCTGGTCTCGGGCGGCCCCCCGGGTCGACCCGTCCGAGTAGAGGGGTCCGGCCCGCCCCGGAGGGACCCGCCCGGGGGTCGGGGGAGGAGCCTCGGGAGGACGGGTCCTCCCGGCCGGACTCTCACCGGACCGTCCCCTGTGGGAGCTTGTCGTGGGGGGTTGGGCTCCACGGGAGACTGGAGGTCGGGGAGGCCGGAAGGACGGAGTCGACCACTGGCGAGGGTCCTCCCCGGGGGTACACGACGGGACTCCTCGTCTTTCTGCCCCGGAAGACCCCTGGAGGTCTGTACGGACGTCGTCCTCGTGGAGCTAACGTAGGACTCCCGGACACGGTCGGGGAGCACACCCCCTGAGAAGACCTTTGGGTACGTGTAGAGTCAACGTAGGCCGGGGGCACCCAACACACACACACACCCCCCCCAACACACACACACACCTCCCCCAACACACACACACAACCCCCCCCAACACACACACACACCTCCCCCAACACACACACACACCCCCCCCAACACACACACACAACCCCCCCCAACACACACACACACGCACACACACATCAATGACAGAGACGAGTGTAATTTGTGGTCGGCGGGGAGGGGATGCACACCTACACCGGACTGGCGAGGCGTGGTCGCTCTTAACCCCCTGAGACCCCGGTCCCTGGAGCGACGATCTACGTCGGAGGCGTAGAACCTGTCTGCGTCAGGGAAATACCGACGTAGACCCTCACACAGGCCTCTAGAGACCTTAGGGTGGTCAAAACGAGACCTACTCAGTAAAAAGGCTCGACAACTCATTTCATTCGTCTGAGTACACAATTACCTTCACTTCTTTGTCAAATAAGGCTTCCCTTGGTACGTTAAATGCTGGTCGTTTCCCGCGCCCGCAACTCGCCTCGTCGTGCCAGAGACACTAGGGCCCGGTTAATCGCGACGCGCAGGCGCAGGTAGACAGGTCTGAGGCCTCCCGCCGTGCGAGTAGCGGTGTCAGGTTCGTGCGCACGGCCGGTGGTCGGGACCACAGAAGTTCCAGCGAAACGGACAGGTAGGTACAGGAGTCAAAACGTCCTCACACGCCCCCCTGGTCGTTTCCGCAGACCTTCCCCACACAAAGACTCGAAGGGGCAGAAATCTCGAACACACACGACCCTCGTCTTTCCCCAGGGTCTTAGCGTGTACGGGAACACCCCTCCCCGTCCCCGGGGTGTAGGTGCGTCGAGCAGGGACGTTCTCTCGAAGTCCACAGTGTGTGCCGGTGTGGACGCGTGTAGTGTATGCACGTGTGCGTATATGTGTTTGTGGGTGCCCCAGTTGTCAACCTGTGTGTCGGAGGCATCCTCCGAGAGTACCGACCACTCGACTAACCAGACTCCAGGTGAGTCTGGGAGGTGTGTAGGAGCTCTGGGACCGGATCTCCCAACTCTCGTTAGTTTCCACACGAACCCGGTCAGCTCCTCGCACGACCCCTTTCGAGTCCCAGGAGACGCTCGTCTCACTCAGGCCCGAGTCCCGGACGTCGAAGACGGAGTCAGGGCCGGGGAGGACAGGAAAAGGATGGAGTACGTCCGACAGAAAAAACGATTCTACCTTTTAAGGTCTCATCACCGGGATCTCCCACCTGGGACGGTGAGGTCCCGGTCGGTCGACCCCGGGGAGAGCCCGGGTCACTCCCGTTCGTGAGACCTTGACAGACATCTATTCTGTTTCCGAGGCAGAGGGCCCGGAAGGGTCCTCTCTGCGACGACCAGAGACGGTCGACTCGGGCTGAGACCCAGAAGACGTCCGAGGACTCTTTCCCGTGCACACTTCGGGGTGATCGAAAAGTCCCACATTACGTGAGTCCGTCACGGGGTAGAGAGTGACCATCCGGTATCTAGATTCACTTAAACCGGGGTTTAAGGAGACTGGGGTCCACCGACTGGAAGTCTCAGCCCCGAGGTCCCCACCCTCCCACGCAGACTGAGAATTCCTCCTTCCTCGACCGCGGGGGGCGTCCGGGGCTCCGTCCACGTGGCACAGGGACACCGTGGGCAGGACTCCCAGGGGCGACCCCAAGACGTACCGGGACACGACGGGACAGGGAACTAGACGCCGTGAGGCAGATGAGATCCTCTACAGGGGTCCGGGGAGACACGCCGGGGGTAGTAAGACGTCGAGGACGCCAGACAGAAACTGACGTCCCCGTCAAACGGGGGTGTCAAAACCGTTGACCGGGAAGTCGGTTAACTGGCCCTGGCCGGATTCGACCAGGGACTGCACAAGTGCTGGACGTGGGTCGATCCGGGGGGCGAAGAGTCGGGGAACCTGTGGGGCCTGAGACGGGACGAGGGGAGGGTCCGAGGTCCAGGGAGGGGCGGGCTCTGCGACCAGGAGACACAGGGTGCTCCAGGAAGTACTCGTGGACCTGACGTCCCCACCGAAGGAAGACCCCTCTGCCCCCGGCCCTGACTCCGAGACCCGGACCTTAATGGGCCTACAAGAGTGTCTCCCCGTGAGCCTCTCCTCCTTGGTCGGAGACGGACCGGGCGCACCGACGTCCTCCCTTCTCACTGAGACGTCCGAATGTAAGAGTGTGCGTGGGACACCTGTACTCACGTACACGTCTTCACGAACACGTATGTCTACACACACACACGTCTGCACACACGTTCACACACGTACACGTCCGACACGACGTGTTCGTGCACCCTGTACATACATGTTCGTACACGTTCACAACGGACACGTCTGCACGAGTGCACGTTTACACACCACACACGTTTGCACACGTTCACACACGTGATCACGCACACCTACACGTTCACACACACGTCTGCACACGACACGTTCGTACACGTCTGACGTACACGTCGACGGCGTGCACGTCTGCACAAACGTCTACACACAAGAGTGCACGTTCGTAAACACACACTACACACGTTTGCACACGTTTACACACACGTTCACGTACACCCGCACACATACGACTACACACACTCACTTCATAAACACGTCAACGCACACAACACACGCTTACACACACACACTCCGTCCTCTCCTCACACTGGTCCGACCCAGGGGCCCACGTCGCGGGCAGCACCCGAGGCCAACCGTCTCGACCAGGTAGAACCCGGGGCTCCGGGTCGCACCTGCCTGGGCGGAAGGGGACACGGAGCCTTCCGTGACCTATACGCCGGTGTCCTCTGGGTGCACGACCCGGACGTCTCCGGCTCGCGGGGGCCAGCACTGTGGTCGTGTCCGACCTGACGCCCGGGGTGGACAGCGGGTGCAGTGGGACGAGCGACCTGAAGGAGGCGGGGTCCCTCGCGGGAGGGGTCGACTCTCGACGGCACTGCAGTCCTGGTCTCTACTCCACCACTGCACACCCGTACTTTCCGGGGAAACAGGGACCTTGTGCCACCGGGCCGGGACGCGGCGGTTGACGGGGGTGTCCTTCGCCCGACCCCGACCGACTCGGGTCGAGGGTTCCGGCTGTCTTCCGGAACACACCAACCATGACCGGCCGGTCGCGGGAGTCGTCCCGACCGCGGGTGTGTGGTCCGGTGGAGCGGCCCACCCTTGTCCCGCCACCAGTCCCTTAGCCACACAGACAGACAGGACGTGTGTGCAGGTGTACGGACGACGGACGGTCCGTCCGGGCGTGTCACCAGGGTGCGCACACCGCTGCTACACACACGATCCGTAAGCACGTACACGCACGTCCGATCCAGTGAAGTCAGCACAGGCTGAGAGACGTCAGGACACCTGACATCGTGTGGTCCGAGGAGACAGGTGTCCTGACAGGTCAGCTCTTCTGTCACCCAACGGTACGGGAGGGGGTCCCCTAGAAGGCGTGTGTCCCTGACGCGGACGCAGAGAACGCAGAGGACGGAACCGTCCGCCCAAGAGATGGTCGTCGCGGTGGACCGCACGCACACGGACGCACACGGACGCACACGCACGTACAGACACATACCTCGACACGTATGTACTCGGCAGAGGGTGTATCTCCGCACACGCACACGAGGCAGGTCCCGGAGACGTAAGAACACGCACATAGGTGTACACGCACGCACACACTTGCACACAGGTCCGGGACACAGGGAGGGGGACGGAATAGGGACGGGGGAGTGCGAAAGGAGGGAGAGGGACTGGAAGTTTACAGGGCAGTGTAAACACCCCGACGGGGTACTGCCGACACACGGGGGTAGAGGGCCTCCCCTACCTCCGAACCTCATTCGTTGGGAGTGCACTTCGAAGTCCCTTCTACTTGCCCCGGACACCGGAACTGGTTCCCGGACCTCGACACGGGTCACGTCGGACCCCCGCCGGAGGTCCCCTGGTCGTCCGTAGGGTCGGGAACCGACACCCCTCCGACCGAGACAGAGGGGGTCGTAGACAGGTGACAGAGACCGCGGTGCCAGTCGCCGGCTCTCACCGAAGACAGGAGTGAGCTGACACTTCCTGTACACAAACCCCACACCTGACCGGGTCGGGACCCGGTCCATGAGGTGGATGTCGAAGAGGAGACAGGGTACCAGCGACTCGAAGGGCCCCTCCTGCCTCGGGTACCACGCAACTCCCCCGTGGGGCCCGAGTTCCAGGACCAACCGTGTCGTCCCGTCTGACTTAGGTAGGGGTGAGGTAGTAGACCAGGACGTCTGGTCGGTCCCGTCGCAGCTGCAGTCTCTGTCCGGAGACGGTAACGGGCAACCAGACCCTACTCGCGAAAGACCTACCGACACCGGAGAGGTTCGCCCCGGAGTGGGGTCAGAGGAACGGAGGTCCGGACGTACAGGGAGTGCGTCGGCTCCTCGTACGGACAACGGACTCTTCCGGTTCAAGGACGAGACCAGGGACCCGTGCGGTCCCCGACCCAGGAGTGGGGGGCTACCTCCAGAGACTCGGCCCGTGTCACCCGACTGTCGTAGAGGGACCCGCATCGGGGCCCTGTGTCTCCCCTCGTGTCTAGGTCCGAGAAGATCGGTGTGCACACGGAGAAGAGCGGGGCACACAGGACCAACTAGGGTCTCTTTGGGAGGGAGGAAAGGAATTAGGCAGACGTAGAAGAGACACGACACGTGCGTCCTAAGGATCCCTAACCGTCCCGCACACAAACTTAGAACGACGACGAAGTACCCAAATTCCCAACGCGAACAACGTTGTTGTTCCAGAAACACATGGAAAACACCGGTGGTTTTACCACGTGACCCCTGAAGGCGACCCTACTTCGCGTTTGCTCCTCTCCTCCGGACTCCCCCCGCACGACCCCCCGCGTCGGTAGACAGGGGTGGTCGGGACCCCCGAGGCTCCCTACTCTCCACCATCCGCCGGAAACAACAAGTAGGACCTCGGCAAAGACCCCGTGGGGGGTGTGGGCAGCCCCTTCGTTTCGGGAAGAGGAGGAGGTGCCCTCGACGGCGAGTCGATCTGACAAAAAGGCGAGACTGAAGTCGACCAACTCCCCGAAAAGGTTCGGCACCCCAGAGGACCCAACAGACGAGTTCGAGTCCGATGTCGCTGTTGACCTCCGGTACCCCGAACTAGTCGTCTTTGAGGAAAAGAACATCGAGGCCTCCGCCCTCCGACACCACGACCACGACGACTGCCCGAGGACCGCCTTGGGGGAGGAGTGACACAGGTATGCCCCCGCGACCAGAGTGACTCCAGCGAAGAGAATTCCCGTGGCCAAGGCACCCCCCTCCGGGGTGGGAACACTGGAGCAAATTGGAGTCAATTTGCCCTAGAGATTTCTAGGGTAGAGGTTCGGGTCGGTGGGACCCCAGCACGACACTGAAACCACCCAGTGTCACGGCAGGTATCGAGCCGGACCTTACCTCGACCGGAGTCCTACCGACTGGCCACCGGTGTCTATCACTCTAAGGACCCCACCGCGGCACCCCGTCGTGTGTGGTGTCCCGGGAGGCGACACGGGTGCCGTCCGCAGTGATTAGCCAGGACCCTGCGAGAGGGGACACAAGTCCGTCGAGGACGAGTAGACAGTCTTAACCGTGGTTCCCCAGTGGACCCTACGGCAGGAACAGACAGAAGGTCCGACGGAGGGTCCCGTCGGCAACAATTCTGAGTGGCTCCGGACGAGCGGACGTCCCCAGGGCTCCGGGTCCGGGGGGTGTCTCACTCCGGGGGGTCCAGGGGACAGCGAAACGTCCCTGTCAGCGTCGGACGTCCCGACCACCACTACAGGAGACACGTTTCTCTTCGCGGTCCTACGAAATTTCCAACGATTCTTAAAGCTCTGTATCCTTCTCGTCGCACCCCGGGACACCCGACGTGGGCCGGGTACAGACGTCGGTGGCTTCGCTAGCGGAGACCTCCCTGTTCCCAGTGAACCAGGATTAAGTCTTTGGTGGGCACCAAGGGTCCGAGGAAATTACTGTACAGGTACTTACACTAGACACGAGAAAGGTAGTGCATCGGGGAGGAAGGTCCCAAAGGTAGTCATTCCCCAGGGGTCGGGGGGTGATGTCGGTGTCTCGCCACCACCCAAAGGGTCCTTCTCTCTTGTGCTGGGGAAAGGAGGGCCTTCACAGGGTCCCCAGACGGACAGGGGAGGGGTTGATTGTTACCGTTCCTGAGTTTCGGACTACAGTGGTGGGGGCCCTGCAGGAGACTACCCAGTGATGGGGGTCCTGCGGGAGACCCCCGAGGGGTGGGGGCCCTGCGGGAGACCCCCGAGGGGTGGGGGCCCTGCGGGAGACTACCCAGTGGTGGGGCCCTGTGGGAGACCCCCGAGTGGTGGGGGCCCTGCGGGAGACCCCCGAGGGGTAGGGGCCCTGCGGGCGACCCCCGAGTGGTGGGGGCGGGCCCTGCGGGAGACCCCCCAGAGGAAACACCGACTCCGAGACCCTCGTGACACCGGTGACACTCTAGACGGTCCGCAGGGGCGGCGGGGGCGGGCGGAGGAAGGTCGGACTGGGTCGGGGACCCAAGACGGGACACCTACCCACCGAGGGTCCTGTAGACTCCCCCAGGACTGGTCCGTCCGAAAGCACGAGAGCGTACCCAAGGCCCGCGTCCTCTCTTGCTACAACAGGGCAGGTCCTTCCACGGAACCGACGAGGAACTGTGACAGGAGCTCCGGGAGCCAGGGACGACTGGCTCACTGGTTGCTGTCTCGACGGGTGCCTGTCGCTCGTCCACCGACCCTCGGGTCCCGTCCCCGCCGCGGTCCGGGCCGGGGGACTGACCGGGGCCTCCGACGGGCGGGACGGAAGGCCAGGGGCTCCGGCCCCGACCCGCGACCCGTCGCACCCTTGGCGGGGTGGGGGTCGGCCGCGACTGGAGACTGGAGACTGGAGACTGGAGACAGGGGTCGCGCCTAGTAGTCCTGCTTCGTCACCACACTGTACGAGGGCACAGACCTCCCCCTCCCGACGCTGAACGACTAGTTGGCCAGTCCGACCTGCACGTGTGTCGGGCCGCCCGCCTATTTCTGGTGGTGCCACTCACACGTCGGGGGGCCGACAGGACCCCACGTCCCCGGGCTCGTCCGCCCCGGCCCCCACCTGGGGTGTGGCCGCTGCCACTCTTCGACCAGGGACCGAAGGACTACGTCCCTCCGACGGTCGAGACGCCGACCCACCCAGACAGGGGACCGACGAGTCTCGTAGTGCCCCAATGACTCACGGACAGCCGGGTTCTCCGGTGTGTCTCGTGGAGGTCCGACGAGTCGGGTGTACTCGAGCAACACCCCCTACAGAGTAAAGACCCGTTACAGGAAGGTCGGGGTCCGACGTTCTTTCCAAGCTTGGGTGTCTCCCCGAAGTCTGGGGTGGAGACCCGTCTCCCGGAAATTCTCCTTTCTTCCCCCGCCACATCAGACTACGTCCGCGGGGTCCGTCCGCAGATCTCGTCTCCGAGACTCTTGGGACCCCCGGGGCCCAAGGAGGACCTAGGCGGTTCTCGTCGTGACCCAGGGGACGAGTGGAGGCACCCGACCTCCGTTCTTTCCGTCTCGTCAGGGTCCCTACAAAAGAGACTCTAAGGAAAAGGTTTCCTTACAAGGGGGTCGTACCCCTGTCACTCCCGATCCTCTCGACCCCTGCGGGCCGGCACTGGGGACCCCTGACGAGACCCCGAGGCGTCCGGACCGTGCGAGTCACGACCGAGGTGTCCGGTTAATAGCGGGGAGTAGGTCCGAGTAGGAGGACTCCAAAGGTATCGTCCGACTCCCGACCGCACCCGAGGTACGATGCTACGGGTGGAGCTACCGCCCCTCGTAATCCAGCCCCTCGTCCCCGGAGCACCTTCGTGGACCCTCAAGAGACGACCGTGGGGGTCCGTCTCTCCGCCCCCGGTGTCGGGGAACCCTCAATCCGGTCTCCTTTCGGATGAGGCGGGCGAGAGCGCCGGAGGTGTACTCTCGCGTCCACCCGAGAGAGTCGTCGTGGTAGTTTTCCGGTCAGACCGGTTCGACGAGACGCCCCTCGGCACCCAGGGACGGGGCACCGGCCGGTCTCCAGTCGAGACTCGAACTCACCCCGTAGATGGTTCCAGCCCCGACATTTCGACTACGTCCTGGGGGTGACGGGGTACCTACGGAACCGTCGGAGAACACTGACACCCCCAAGCCCGGACCCCCGGGACGGCCGTCGGAGGGGGAACGTCCAGACCCGCCGCCCCCAGAACTCGTCCCGCCGGGGAGCTCCCCCAGTCTCGGCCCGACGTCCCTCGTAGGGGTCCAGAGGTCGACCTCGGCGTCGGTGCGCGAACAGACTAGCAGTCGGCGCGAACAAAGAGACACAGGTCGTACCTCCGCCTCTGGACAGAGGTGGTCGGGGAAGGGACTTGGACGGAACGGCGAGGCCGTCGGCTTCCCCGAGACTCGACCCCGACGGTGGAGGGGGTCTCAGGTCCTCCGCCCACCGGAAAGGTTCCAGGGGTAGACGCACGACACGGGAAAACCCCTGTCTCGGAACCCCTGTACGTCTGACCGTCGGGGCCCCAGTGATAGGGGTCTAGGTACTCCGGACCCCCAGGGACACACGAGGGGCCCCGACCCCGGTCGGGACCACGCCCACTGCGACACAACCCCCAAAAGTTACTTGGGGGTCTCCTCCCCTCCGAGCCCGTCCCGAGGTCTCCGGGACCCGCGGAGCCGCCCGCACCCCCACCCCGTGACGGCGTCCCAGTCCGGACGGGAGGTCCGGCGTTCCGTGCCGTCGTGGACAGACACAGTAGCACCACTTAGCCCCACGGGGAGAGTAGTTCGGGGGTCGGGGAGGACCGCGGGACGGTGTGCCCCCAAGACTCCGACCGGAGAGGGGCGTCCGTGTCGGACTCAGGAACTAAATGAGGTTCTGGAGACGGCTCTTCCACGTCCGCGCGCAAGGAAAGGTAGGGGGTCCGGAGGCCCGAGCCTTAGTAGTAGAGTCAAAATGTCGGCACTTTTGATGCTGACCCTCTCTGTCTCTACGGCTGTCGGTCCCCAGCCGTCCGGCACCTCGCCTCCGAACTTAGACGGCCCAGACACGTTACGCCGGCACCGGGACCGAGCAGTCCTCGGGGCGCACACAGGACCCCGAGGTCGTCGAGGGGGAGGGACCCCCCACAGACCACGATCTCGGGCACCTCGGGCGCCGGGTCCGCCTTCCTGGGTCGTGCGTACCCCGTCCAGGCCCCCCGCCCCGCACGTGCGTGTCCCTGGGAGCTGAAGGGCCCCGGCCGGGAGGTGAGTCTCCGTGCCGGCTCCCCGTCCGCACACGCTGCTGTGACTGGAGGGCGGGCACGCGACCGGGACTCGCAGTGTCGGGGTGGGTCCTTCGCCCGACGCGCAGGAGTGTGACCGTCCGGTGTGTCTCGTTGGTCCGTCATTGGGACCCCCGGCTGCCCGAGGCTGCAGAAGGGTCCTCAGACGTCTCCACTGGGACCGGACACGTCTGGACAAAAGGTTCGCACGAATTTACGAATGGACTCGAGGACTGGGTTTCACTTTTCACTTTCGGTGAGTCAGTGCAGGCTGAGAAACGCTGGGGTCCCTGATAAGTGAGGGACCTGAAGAGGTCCGGTCTTATGACCTCACCCATCGGCAAGGGAAGAGGTCCCCTGGAAGGGCTGGGTCTCTAGCTCGGGTCCAGAGGGGCGTAACGCCCGTCTAAGAAAGGGTCGCGTCGGTGTCGCCTTCGGGTTCTTATACCCTCCCCACCGGACAGGGAAGAGCTCGTCTAGAAGGGTTGGGTCCGTAACTTGACCCCAGAGGGTGTAACGCCCACCTAAGAAATGGTCGACTCGATATTCTCTTCGACGCTCGAGAACTGGGTTTGTGGAATATTAACCTCGTGCATTAGGAGAATATCCTAACTTAACGTCCGGAGAATGTCGACCGTTTAATCGTAGCACCTCAAAGTGTAAAATGATATTTAACCAAAAGGCACCGGCCCCGACCCCCTGTCCATAGATCCTCTGGAGTCCTAACGAACCGGTGTTCTACCGATTAAGGTGGGGTCGTCGGTCCGGAGTCGGGTCGCGGGACGTCGACCCGACACAGGTGTCCACCAGTGGGGGGCGGGGGTGGACCAGTACGGGGTCGAGGAAGAGGTGTACCGGCACCGACGAGGGAAGAGGCACAGGGGTCGTTTGACACTCGTTCGTGCTCGGAGCCCCCCCAGAGTGGTAGGGGTAGGGGGTAAGTCCAGAATGCATCAACGAACACTAGTTAACTAATTAACTAATCGTCTTGGGTCCGGGACCCACGTGCGACTGCGGACGTAAAGGACCTAGTGGCGGAACGTTTCACGTCCAGCAGTGGGGTAATCACCAGCGCTTTAATTAAATCACCGAGTGCTAGCCGTAATTTTCTTCCTCCCTCTTTATCTTATTTTTACAAGCCCACGTAGGGGTAGAACTCCCACTCTCGACGAACCACTGTACGTGTGTCCCGGGGACCCACTCCGATGTGCCCATGGTCCCGGTCAACGGTACTACTGAACCCCTGGGCCGTAGGACCCCCATGTGGTCCACCCCCCTCGGACCGAGGACCCCGGGGGCACTAGGGACAAAGTCCCCGAGGGAGTCGCAAGACAGAGACAAGACACTACAACCAGGTATGGCCCGTTCCACTTGTAGCGCCCGGGAGGGGTTCCAGTGTTCGTCGTAGGAGAGGAACCGTTGGTTTGTCGGCGACTGTCGTCGACTGACCCGACCGCCTTCCCCACCCGTCTCCGACCCCGGCCACCCGTACTCGCGGGGCGGGTGAGCACCGAAGGCACGCTTACACTCACCGACTCCGTCCCGGACCCACAACCACCGCGGGTCCCGCTACACTGGGTGCGAGGTAGGTGGTGCCCGCCACAGAGGCATAACTTGTACTCGGAACATTGTTCGCGGAGGATCTGGTCCTGTCCGGCCGACCAACTTGAGCAGATAGTTTAGCCGCTAATTCGAGGCGCAAAATTAGGGCAAGACGTACCTGCGGTACGAGACCTCCCACTCCCCGTAAGAACCGGCCCCCACCCCCAGACACGTCGGACGAGTCCTGGAACCTAAAGTACCTTTGAGCACTGTGGTTCTCGTGAAAGGGTCCTCGGTCGGACCTGCGGGCTTAAGACGGACTCGGGTCCACGGGGTCCGGGCCTCACGTACCACGACTCTGTACCTGTCCACGGGTCCCACGAGGGGATCTGTGGTCCTCTCCACGGGTCACCGGATACCCAGTAGTGGAGCGTAGGGAGTAGAACAGCACTTGACCGACAGTGACCCGGCCCGTCGGTCCGAGAGGCCGGTCTCGTGGGGTGTGCGACTGGGGGTCCGTAGGGCCGGCCCTAGCGGACGACAGTGAGTAGGTGCGACTCGTAGGTCGGAGGTGCCGGCACCGGGTCCTGACTCCTCGACCGGGGCACACCCCCTTCCCTCGAGAAGGCCAAAGACAGGAGTGGTGGGGTTACTGCCGGTCGGAACAAGTCCGGTGGGGGAACCCGAGTCGTGGGGGAGTTGGATCTTGGTGTGCGGAGAAAAAAAGACTGTGTGGTCCCCCATCAGGAGCCTTTCAGGTCGCAGTTGGACCTTCGGAGACGTAGGAACCTACGTTTCACATGGGTTCCCTGAGCACACACAGATCGTACCGGGGGTGACTCCAAGGGCTCTACCTGACCGGCACCGGACGACAGGTCCCGTCGCCACCGGGTCCGGAGAGCAGTCGGTCCCAGACACACGGCGGGGGGTAGTCCCGACCTGAGCGTCCCCGAGTCCGAGAGTTTCCCGTAAGTCCCCCGTGACACGTCGACGGGTGCGGTCCGAGCGGAGTGGCACTATCTCTCGTCTTCCGTACGAAGGGTGAACCCACGGGACCTCTACGGACCCACCTGTCCCTGCGTCCCGTCCCTTTGTCAGGTAGTCCGCCCCCGTGCCGAGCGGCCGAGCCCCGCCCCCGTGTCAGGTGGCCCGCCCCCGCGTCAAAGGGTCGAGCCCCGTCCCCCACGGCGAGGGGTCGAGCCTCGCCCCCGTGCCTAGGGACCGAGCCACGCCGACGTTTCGGTTCGCCCCGTCCGGACACTGGAGTCCCAGGGCCCCCACGATTTGGGGGCTCCTCGGTGACCGGCCCGGACGGGAGCCTGGGGGCCGGAGTCCCCGGTCCTGCGTCCCGGGGGGTGGACACTTTACCTCCGTGGACTGGGTCCTCGACACGCGGGACGTCCTCGGACCTGGGGGTCTCCGAGTGCGGGTAACCTGAGTCTCGACGCGGGGAGACCCGGGGCCCTCCGGTCGCGGCTCACACCTCCTCTCAGGGCTCTACACTCTGGGCGGGTGAGGGTCCTCAGACCCGTCCCGCGCCCCGGAGAAAGGACGTTTGGGCCCCAGGGCCGAAGGGTGCTGACGACACTGGCCACTGGCGCGACCCACTGGGTGTCGGTGTCTCTTGAAGGGAGTGTCTTACCTCCGGTGTCCAAGTTCCAGTTCCCAGGACGGTTGGAACTCCAAACGGACGCCGGGACCCCCGAGGGCCCGACTCCGGTGTAGGGGGTGCTTCCGCGGTCGAGGAGGGACCCGTAGACTCGAGGGGAGAAAGGAGGATATCTTTGCGGTCGTAGTGTACACCCCGGGTGGGAGGGACTGACCACTAAAGTAGGGTTTCTGGAATTGAGCGAGGTAGAACTTCTGGGTCAAGACTTCTTCCAGTATAAGACTGTAAGGTCTACCTGTTCCCGAAATACCCCCCACGAGATACGGTGGGTGGTCGGACGGTTCGGGTCACGTCTTCGAACTCACGACACTCGACCCCGGGTTCCGGGGGACACTGCCGGGGTAGGTGGACAGACTCAAGTTTACCGTCCTAGGAGTGACCACCCTCCTCTCTCTCTTGTCTGTGTGTCTTCGACTCCCGCCCCGGCTCCCCGAGTCTCCTCTGCTCGCGGGTCCGGTACCTCTCCTCCGTCGAGTCTGTGCGCCACGGGTCACTCGGGCGGTCCGAGCGCCGGTTCCCGCGAGCGGGGGGTGACGCGGGCGCCGTCGACGACAGACATACTCCGACCTCGAAGGACCTTTGTGCTGTGTAAAGTTCTCGACACTCTACGCCCCCAGTGTATGGACGTGTTCGGTGCACTACACACATAGACAGAAACGTCTGTCGTGGATGGACATACTCACACACAGATACGTTGTCTTAAACAATTTTGAGACCGTTTACACACCCTGTATTT
Organism: Capra ibex; assembly: GCA_006410555.1. Lineage (NCBI taxonomy): Eukaryota > Metazoa > Chordata > Mammalia > Artiodactyla > Bovidae > Capra > Capra ibex. The sequence goes on from SJYO01018757.1 coordinate 95,363,049, forward strand.
TAACTTCTCCAGAGTATTTCGGTCCTCCNTTGTGCTGTGTAAAGTTCTCGACACTCTACGCCCCCAGTGTATGGACGTGTTCGGTGCACTACACACATAGACAGAAACGTCTGTCGTGGATGGACATACTCACACACAGATACGTTGTCTTAAACAATTTTGAGACCGTTTACACACCCTGCATTTTAACTTCTCCAGAGTATTTCGGTCCTCCTCTTGAATTTTTTTTTTTTTTTCTTCCACCTTCATGCTTTCTTTTTTTTTTTTGTAATCTTCTAGTTAAGTCCCCCAGATCTCTGATATTCTAGGTTTTTATCTCTGTTTGCTTCTTCCTCATAGTTTCTTCACAAAAGATTTCTTTAAGGGTCCTGAGTTTCGGACCCAAAGGACACACGTCCCTGAGTGGCAGCCGGCCTTTACTCACTTCTTTCGGGGCAGGGCTCCGCACAGTCGCACTTTAGAGTCCGGGCACCTCTACTTTTGTCGTAGGACTTTTGAGTCTCCCTCTTTTTATCCAGTGAATGTTTCTACCTCTGTAGTCTCACCTAGACGGAAGAGTCGACTGCGCGAGCCTCGACCTTTTGTCGCCGGGTCTGGAAGGGCTCGCCCCTGGGTCACCTAGAGGTGCGGTCGGGGTTCAAGTGCCCACCCCGCCCCCGGCGGTCGGACCTCAGGCATTGGCCCTGTAGGAGGGCCCAAGTCCTCGGCACCCGGGCGAGGGACGAGACCCTCGGGGCAGGAGGCCTCCGACACCTACTTCACCAGGTGCCCCTACTCCCACTTCCTACTTCCCTGGGGCCCTGCGGTACGTAGGAGTCGTGTGGGGTGCCGCCGGTCTGTCCGGGGTTCTCCCGAGGAGGTGCCTCCTGTCACACCCGGCGCGGCTTCTACGAAGGTCTTTCGACGCCCCTCTGGGGCGTCCGTGTCCTCAGTCCGTCACCTCGCGGAACTCCTAAGGGGTCCCTTCGGACTTCCCTTCGGTAGGGTCCTTCGTCGTCCCTCTGAAGACACCACGGGTCCTCCTCCGGGTCTCCGTGTGCGGCCCACGTTCCCCTCCCTCCTCTCCACTCACAGCCGCCCTGCCCACTGGGACAGGACTGGGGAGGGCCGGCGTGGGCCGTCCGGACCGGTGTGGGTCTACTCTTCCTGGTTCTGAGTGACTCGTGTTCCACCCGTCGTAGGGGCACCCCCGTGGCACCTCCGGGGACCCGTCCCTTCCACCGCCGGCACCAGGACCTCCCCTCGGGTCTCCAGGACCGTCCACTGTAGGCCGAGACCCACCGACTGGGGCGCAACCCACTTCCTACGCCAAGTCCCAGACCCCCGGACGTGACGCGGGAAACGGGGTAGGAGTCGGAGGGGCCCCCCGACACGGAAGAGAAAGCGGGGTGTCACGTCGGGTCGTCCCGAGACCCAAAGACAGAGCAGGGGTCCCAGGGGACTGGGAGGGTCCGAGGGGTCCGGGGACCCGTGGGCCCTGAGGGCGGCGGAAAGACTGCGTGACGTCACGGACGCCCGTAACGGGGCGAAACGACGGAGGGCACACTCAGGTAGGGAGGAAGGGACCCCTCCCCAGAGGAAGGGGCCAGCTCCACCGTCCCGGAACGGGGGCACCCCGGTCCCGAAACCCCCCGCAACGAACGCCACGGAGTGAGGGGGCTGGTCGTAGGGCGTCCGGTGCGATGGAAGTGTCGACTTCCGGAAGAGGGGGTGACAGACCGGTAGGCAGGTGGCAGCCGGGTCCAGTCGGGTGGGGCCCCGAGACCCTTGTCATCTGAGGCAGGGGAAGTGTCTCCTTGCGTACGAACCGGACAGAGTGCTGGGTCCCGCAGGCCCACGGTCGGTGGACGGCCCACACCCGAAGGTGCCTGCCCGGACAGGGCCGGTCCCGAGGACGTCTGCCGACCACTGCGGTACAAGGAGAGACGAGGGTTCGCCCGGCCGGGTCGTCAACCTTCGTGAACAGCGACTCGGAACAACGGCAAGCCAGCGAGTCAGCACACACAGAGAGACGCTGGGGTACCTGACGTCGTGTGGTCCGACGGGACAGAAAGTGGTTGAGGGCTTCGAACTGCAGGTACCTCAGTCACTACGGTAGGTTGGTAGGGTAGGAGATAGTGGTGGAAGGGTGACGAGAAGGCTCTTACTTACTTCGCTTTGACTATAGACTCGGCCCTCGTTCCACTGCACACCGGAACGGCTCGTCTCCGGCGTCACTCGGCGGAAACCCGGCAGAAAGGTCCACCCGGTAGGACTTAAGGATAACCAGGGGGTCCGCGCACAGGACCCTGGGGCTCTCCGGGGTGGACGGGACACGCGGTTCCCGAGAAGGACCTGGAGGGTCGGGACCCCCGAAGAGCAGACGGCGCGGGGTGGAGGGGCGGGACGGGGCGGGTCACGTCGGGGTCGTCCGTTCAATGAGCCACCCTCCCGAGTGGCCGGGGTCCCGTGGCAGACCGTCCGTCCCAAGGAGGACTCCTGAGTCGCCGTGGACCCGGACGAGGGACACAGAAGACAAAGGCTCTTCGTGGGCGACCCGTAGGAGACTGGACCAGGACCCAGGTCCACGGAGCGACGCAGAACCCTCCACGACCTCGTCTCTCTGTCCCCACCTCCCCCTCTAACCCCAGGCACGTCTGGGTCGACGGGTCGTCCCTCCAGTCCGACGTCGGGAGGAGTGGCACGTGTTCTGTGGGAGGGCTCCCCCTCTCCGGAAGTACGTCCTCCAGACCCCAACTGGACAGTTTTCTGTTCGTCTACCACGGACGCGGAGTGGATAAGAAGGAAGACGGTTTGTTACTCCTTATGGGGCAGCACTGAGGCTAGGGACAGACGTCAGGTAAGACGCAAGTAAGCTTAGTGACGATAAGTAGTGTCGCTATCATCGCCCTGTAAAATTATCTAAGGCACACATTTGTGTCTGCATCTACCGCCGGGCCGTGCTAGCGAAGCGCTCGTGACTATGCGAAGTACAGGAGATGCCTTTGCGCGGGGTTCGGTCCTTCGTCCAGACTGGTTCGGGCACAAAGGACCCGTGAGGACCGGGCGAGACTCTACCCCCACGAACGACACCCACCGAGAAATGGCATTGACACGACGCTCGGAGGCACAAGAAGTCTTGTCGACAAGAAGCTAAAACTTACGAAGTCACCATTCCCAGCTTTGCCCTCCTTCACACAGGTCACCTTTCTCGGTCACCCGCGACCTGCCCGGTGGAGCACCCCGACCCACGAGGACTGGGGTGTCTCGACTGTCCACCGGACGATCTCTCGTCACCCGGTCCCAGCCCCGGTCGACTCGAGACGGGTGAGTCGGCCGGGACCCCACCGGGAGGGGAGCGTGGCGGGTCCGGCGACCCAGTGCACTAGTCAAGCGTCATAGCGGTCAAGGAGGAGGGGAGACGGGATGCAGGGACACCCGAGACACAACCTGTGACCCCGTGTCGTGAGTACCGGGGGTCTAGAGTCCCGTAGTCGTCCGCGGGGAGTCCTTGGGGACCTCCCCGTCGAAGTCCCCGACGTCCCTACCGGCCACGAACCTTACACTCCAGTTCACCGACGACCGGTTTGCCTACTCTTATGACAGACATCTTGGACCCCGCCCCTACCCCCGTCGCCCGTGACCGGTCCATGGGCTCAGGGTGGCGAGTCTGCCTACACCCCCGCCCTTAGACTCTTAAGGTTTCTGAGCGTCTAGAGAAGCTAGGAATCCCTTCGGACTCTCACACGTAGGGGTGTCTCCTTGGACGTCTCTCGGGAGAACTACTAGCCCTGTCGACAAGATGTCACTCGTCCGTAACGAGGGTCGTGTGACGGGTAAAGTCGGCCGGACGTGCGACCGGTGTCGACGGGTCCCGGAAGGTGGAGGGGAACCGGGAGATGGGACCAGTCCTCACGGGGACTCCAGGATGTTCGTGCGTTCAAGAGTAGAACAGGTGCACTCGAAAGCTATTCCTACCTACTTCAAGTCTCAGTAGGGGTCACGGGTCTTCTCGACGAACTTAATTATAACAAACAGTAAAGGTGCAAAGTACTTGATTAACCCGTCTTTATGACCGTTTCAGTAGTTTTTGTGCCAAAAAAGGACGACCAAATGCTACAGGAACATTAGAATGTGTACCGTAAAGTAACGGATCACTAAATAAAAAAAGTATTTTCTGTTTCCATCGGACTAGGAAGAAATGACAAGACACTTTTCAGTCTAGTATATAAGTTCTGCCTTGAATTCAGTCGCACTCGCGTCGTCTTCAGCAGTCCCACGACTGGAAGAAGGATTGGGTCGCGCCGAGACCAAGGCTACGTCTTACCGTCCGGGGACCGTGGGTGAGACGGGCGGGGCCGGACTGGGAGTACGGGCCCCAGATCAGCGGGGTTTGGAGCGGGACACCAGTACAGGAGGCCGAGACGGGAGAGCGACGCCGGTCCACACTGGGGGCAGGGGGCGGGCCGGGGCGGTGGGTGCACCGTCGAGACTACCGAAGACCCGCGGCGTCACCCGCACTTTATGCTGTAAACCGTGTCTACAAACAATTTCTAGTCGGAACTTTTTACTTTATCTTCCTAAACACAGAGTTAGATCTAGTGAGATTTACAGTCGAGGCGTAACTTGTCCAGGTGTCCCACTGCATCGACGACCCGACCGTGGTAACAGAAGGGACGCCAGGACAGGGACTCAGAAGAGCGGGGGGCAGTGGGGGACTTGGTCTCTCACTCGAGTCCGAGTGGACCTAGGCACACCCTTGTGTGGAGGGTTCGGGGGACAAGACAGGTCGGGACAAGACCCCGGTACGGGTCTGTCCAGGCATGGGGGAGGGAGGCGGACGTCCGCACTGTCCGCACTACGGGTCCACCGGAACGTCCTCGGTGAACGGGGAGGCACTCGGAGTCGAAGGAGTCGACACCCTCCCCTCGTACGGGGGCCGGGTGGAGCGTCCAGGATCCCACACCCCTTTCCCTCTATTGCCTCTTCCGGTGGGGGTCCATACCTCGGACCCCAGAGAAGGAGTGCGAACCTGGAGTGGAACCTGGATCTCTGGGACGGCGCCAGTGTTTTGTTCGCCCGTCTCCACCTCGGACGGGTGGTCCCCGCCCCTTCTAAGGGAGACACTCATGTACCGAGGTCGTCGTCCTGGTCTTCTACGGTCGCCCGTCCACTCCGGGGACCGTCCCCGTGTCAATCGGTCTTCTCGGACAGCGGACCCCGTCCTCTTCGGACGGGTTGTGTTCCGACACTACAGGGGAGGTAGGAAGGAAGAGTTTTCAGACGGCAAATCTGTCTTTTGGACCGGAGGGTCCACCCTTGTCCGGGGGGGAGGTCCTCGACGGAAACCCCAGGTTTTTCTAAGCCCCAGAGACGTATAGTGGGGTTGGAAGACCCCGTCCGTCCCGGAGGGTGTTGGGGTTCTTAACTCTCTTAGTTTGAACGAGTAGGGTTCGGGCGACTCTGTAAGGGTCCACCCTAGTCGGAGACGGACAAATTTTTCCTTAGAATTTTCGCAGTGTAGATTTTATATTTGTCTTCTGACATTTTCTTGCGGTCGAGAGACACCTTCCCTTACGAAAGACCTCTGAATTTCCGTCTAATCGAGACCTTTATCCGAGACGTCATTTACACTCCGAAGACCCTTGGTAGACGAACAACCGTAGTTTGTCTATGTTCTCCGACACTGGAGACACTGGGTCCTCGTTTCTCGAACCTCCTTTACTGTCGGACCCTATTTTACGTCCGTTCGTGGGTTTTCAAACGTCCTGATTCATCGCCGACTCGTGTTTCCCTGGGTTCCGTAGTCTCACCTGAATCTACACAGGTCTTCGACGCCTCCTGTCTCGAAGCGGCGTCTCCCGGTCGAGTCCCCGCGCCGGGGTAGAGTCTGGCTCTGTGCGAAGTCTCCTCTACGTCCTTTAATTCGGTTTCTCTCCCCTAAATACTCCTGTCTTCTGCCTTTGGGTCGGACACCGTCACCCACGGGAACCCCCTTCGGTGTACCGCGCTTCTTCCGGTCCACGTCGACTCTTCTCTCCCAACAGTTCTTCGAAACGCCTCGGGGCTCAATTCCGTCCCGTTTTCGCAGACTTGAGCTGGTAGGTACCGGCATAGACCTGAACCATCTCACTTCCCCTTCAGAGATTAGACGGTCCAGCATAGTCTCTCTTTTTGTTTGTGACATCCTTTTCGGGTGCCTGGGGGGAGGTGTCCGTGCCTCTCCGGCGGAGACTCGGATGCTCTGGGTCTTGGTCTCCCTGTTCCTCGTGGTCGAGGTTCCGAAGCAGCTTTTTATCAAACGAGATGCGCAACGACAACAAGTCAGCGAGTCAGTGCAGGCTGAGAGACACTGGGGCACCTGACGTCGCGTGGTCCGAAGGGACAGGAAGTGTAGAGGGTCTCAAACGAGTTTGAGTACAGGTAACTCAGCCACCACGTAGGTCGGTAGAGTAGGAGACACCGGGGGAAATGCACACTGAAGTCGAGATAGAGACTAACACCAAAACCTGTTTCCTTCATTTTTCCTGTCAAAATTTAAACGTTCTTAAATCTCCACATGGTGAGGACTTTCTCAGTTATTTTCTACGGGACCTTGGGTAGTTTCTTTATACTTACTCACCGACTACTGACATTTCCAGTATCCAGCATCCATTCTTCCAGTCACGACTGACCTACGGTTAATTGATGTGTCTCGAATCTATATTTAATAAGGATACTACCACCAATGTGTTAACTTGTGTTTTAACTGTTGTGACAATAAATTACATGAGGTATATACTACTTCTTATAAAAACACATTATTATTTGACTAAACATTGAAGACTAATTAAACTGTCGTCGACGTCCTTCCGTCGACGTCTCCTTTTCAGTGACTCACAGAGAGACACCCTTCTTCCCTGTAGGCAGTGCTTCCTTTACCGAATTAGTAATTTTCGCGTGAACTAATGGTAGTTCCGGCGGTGATCCTCTTTGTTCTTGTACTAAAGAAGATTTGGTTGCACCTTCCTTTTCGTTCACTCCGACACACATTCCTTCTCTTGGACCTTTCCTCGTCTCTCTCTCCGGCACACCTCGTACGACGGGCTCTGTCTAGACGTCGTACCCCCCGCTGTCATTCCCACTGCCCAATCAGGGAAGACATTTCCGTCTCCGAGTGGTCGCACAAAGATTCTCGGGTTATACACGAGTAAGATTCCCGTGCGGATGTTCGTTTGCAAATCTTCGTTTATTATTTCTGTGCTCCGTTTACTTCGCCTTCTCTTCGGTCATCCACCTTACTCGATCAGTGAGTCAGTGCAGACTGAGAACACTGAGGTACCTTACATCGGGCGGTCCGAGGAGGCAGGTACCCTAAGAGGTTCGTTCTTGTGACCCGACCCATCGGTAGGAGAAGAGGTCCTTAGAAGGGTAGGTCCCCCACTTGGAACCAGAGGAGGTAACGGCCGTCTAAGGAATGACAGACTCGGTAGACCATTCAGGTACATTTTACCAATTTCACCTTGTGATACCGCGGTATATAACTGTGCATACACGTATCGTAATGACTGCGTTTTACTGAGTGATGTCAAGTCATCACCCTCACAGTGTCCTCGGACATACACGACTAATTGTACTCGAATACCTTTCGTCTTAGTACTCTTTGCGGCCCGACCTCCTTCGTGTTCGCCCTTAGTTCCAATGGCCCTCTTTATAGTTATTGGAGTCTATACGTCTACTGTGGTGACAATACGAATACCGTCTTTCACTTCTTCTTGATTTCTCGGAAAACTACTTTCACTTTCTCCTCTCACTTTCTCGACCGAATTTCGAGTTGTAAGTCTTTTGATTCTAGTGCCGTAGGCCAGGGTAGTGAAGTACCACTTGTCTACCCCTTTGTCACCGTCTGAAATAAAACCCCCCGAGGTTTTAGTGACGTCTACCACTGACGTCGGTACTTTAATTTTCTGCGAATGAGGAACCTTCCTTTCAATACTTGTTGGATCTCTCGTATAATTTTTCGTCTCTGTAATGAAACGGTTGTTTCCAGGTAAATCAGTTCCGATACCAAAAAGGTCATCAGTACATACCTACACTCTCAACCTGATACTTCTTCCGACTCACGGTTTCTTAACTACGAAAACTTGGCACCACAACCTCTTCTGAGAACTCTCAGGGAACCTGACGTTCTAGGTTGGTCAGGTAGGGTTTTCTTTAGTCAGGACTTATAAGTAACCTTCCTGACTACAACTTCGACTTTGAGGTTATGAAACCGGTGGACTATCCTTCTTGACTGAGTAACCTTTTCTGGGACTACGACCCTCCCTAACCCCCGTCCTCCTCTTCCCCTGCTGTCTCCTACTCTACCAACCTACCGTAGTGACTGAGATACCTGTACTCAAACTCGTTCGAGGTCTCAACCACTACCTGTCTCTCCGGACCGTACGACCCTAAGTACCCCAGTGTCTCTCAACCTGTGCTGACTCGCTGACTTGACTTGACTTTTCCTCCTTACACGGTCGGAAGAAAAGGTTAGTACTATGGTATATAAACTTTGGTGTGAGGGGTTTTATTAGTATTGGGTTCGTTGGTCCCGGAAGGATATTAAACAACCAGTCCCTACTTTATTTTGTGCTTCGGGGCGGGTACCCAGCACACGCACACTCCAGTCAGAAGGTCGAGTCAAGGGACCGTCTCGTCGGACTAGACGAATTGAGTCTCACGCACCGGAACGAGAGACGCAAAGGTAAAGACGTAGATATTTTTACCCGTTTTACGATAAGAGACTAAGGGTCCCGACGAGCCTTTCACACTTTCACAATCAACGAGTCAAAACAGGTCAGGAAGGCCCTGAGGACTACGCTGACATGGGTGGTCCGAGGAGACAGGTACCCTAAGAGGTCCGTCCTTGTGACCTCACCCCACGGTAAGGGAGGACGTTCCTCGGAAGGACTGGGTCCCTGACGTGGTCCCGGAGGACGTAACCGCCCGTCTAAGAAATGGTAGACTCGGTGTCCCTTCGGGACGGTCCCGACGACATTCCCAACTCTGTCACTCTTGCACTTGTCGTAATACACCCCGGCCGTGAACGACCTTCTATGTCACATGTGCAGACTCAATAACGATTTAGAGTAAATCCTACTCCTGTCGTGTCCCGTGGACACCCGTGTCCCTTCTACCTGAGCAGTTGTGTGACACCGAATTTATGGAAATAAAAATCGAGTCTTGTTTTTACTTCTTGGGTTCGATATCTTTTTCGGTGGAAGTTTTGCTCTCCTCTTGTGGACATTTCTACTTTTTCTTTATAATTACTAAAAAAATTCCGTCCCCTAACTAGCAACGTAGAGACCGTTTTGATATTTTTACGTAAAATGAAGACAGTACATCCAAAAAATTTTCAATCTTGTACTTGGACTTTCCCCCTTTCTTTTTAGTCGGACATTACCCCGGAGTTTAATAAGTCCTCGCACACGTATCGACCCGGCGACTAGTGCTGGGTACCTTTAGACTAATTTATGTAGTATAAGACCCCCGTCCCCCTAATTGTTCTCATTGGTTTCCTCATCCTTTCCAATTACAAAAGGTCATTTCCAAGGTCTACAAAATTGACCGTCCAAGAACTTTCGCAAGACGTGTGTCCACAGAGAAGGGGTTTAACCTTCTACGTCATTTACTGGGACAAGTAAAATCCCCGACCACTTTGGGACTACGGTCTTTCCAGGGGTGTCCATTTCAAGCGTCTCTCAGGAAAACAAGCCATCTCTCAAAACTCAGACACTACACCCGACCCACGGGACGGTTCGTGACTCGGGGAAGTCGGTTCCGGACTCCGGGAGACCCTCGATCGTAACAAAAACCACACGTGTACGAAGAGCCCCCTAGGGACGGGGACCGCACTCACCACTAACCCGCTAAAATACGACCGTGACTGTAATCTACCGTCGGCCGACTAAAGAGGTCCGGAAGTTTTCTTGGCTCTTGTCAGGTGGTGTGTCATCTAAATATACTCTACGTTTACGTGAAATTATAAAGTCTTAGTCCATCCTGTTGTTCGAGACAGTCCTCTAGTTTATATTGTGCACAAGATTAAGTCTTCTACGCCTTTTTCTGTCGTCAGTTTGGGACATGAATAAGGAGTCCTTTCTATAGTGTCCTCGCTACAAACGTCGGGAGGTCCGATTCGACCTCCTCTTCCGCCCGGGAGGGTCTTGGGTCCCAGGGGGACCTCGGCCCCGGCTGTGACGTGACGTGCACCCGGGGTGGGCCCGGGATGACCCGGCTCCCGGCCGCCGACAGGACTCCGACCGGACGTCGGGGGGTCCTGACTAATGAAAAACCTTCAAGACCGTTTCCGTGAGTGTTTTGGTAAACTATACTCTTTTACGTTAGTGATAATGAATGTCTTTCACTTGTCCATGAAGGATTTGAGACCTCCTAGTGGAATCACGGAACCTTTGCTTAATTTCTTAAACAATTTAATCTGGTTAATCCTCGTATCTTCAAGGAGATGAACACACGTTGAATTTGACAGTGTCTGACCTTGTTCGAGACCAGATCTAGTCTCCAGTCGACTGATGGTGGACGACCAGTTTAGGCCGGGGGGTGGATAAAAACATTTATTTCAAAATAACCGTGTGTCGGACCGAATAAGTGGATATATAGCAGATTCCTCCTCTAAGTTGGTCAGGTAAGACTTCCTCTAGTTGGGACCCTAAAGAAACCTTCCTTACTACGATTTCGACTTTGAGGTCATGAAACCGGTGGAGTATGTTTCTCAACTGAGTAACCTTTTCTGACACTACGACCCTCCCTAACCCCCGTCCTCCTCTTCCCCTGCTGGCTCCTACTCTACCGACCTACCGTAGTGCCTGAGCTACCTGTACTCAGACTCACTTGAGGCCCTCAACCACTACCTGTCCCTCCGGACCGTACGACGCTAAGTACCCCAGCGTCTCAGCCTGTGCTGACTCACTGACTTGACTTGACTAGTAGAGCCCTACACAAGCGTGACGTTACCGTTTCGACTCAGAAACGTCTCTCTGGAATGTTGGACGTTTCAACTTTTACACGTGATTGACCGGGTACCATCGTATTCAAACGGCTGGGGTCTGGTCCGATTATTTCCGAGCAGGCAGGACTCCGGACCCCGTGTCTCAGTCGTCAGCGAATTTGTACCCAGTAAATCCTCCACTTTTGTCATCCACTGCACACATCCGTCGAAATTCCTTCTTTGTACGGGTGACCGAGCACCTCCTCTCTGACCTTTTCTCGGAAACACAAGAATGGAGGTTCGTCGATACACATCTTTCACATTACCAAAGTACTGTCAATTATTTCTTTACTTTCACTTTCTCTCCTCTCGAGGTAGTTACCGTCCTCGTTTGTACTTTGTTGCCCCTTACTCAGAGCATTTTTCTTTGTGGATGTTTCTAGTACTGCTTCGGAGTCGTACCCTTTGAATGTCTCTGCGCGTCTCTACTTATCTTTCTAAGTGCGTGAAACTATTCCGTCCCTAACAGATTTATAATACCGCAACAGGAAAGGTTGGACTACAAATCTAAATTATGTCAAAGTTAGTTTAGAGACTACTCTGAAAAGACCTTGTAGTGTCTTACTAAAGTGCAGAGTACAGCCGACCCTGCGTCGGTGTCACACCTTGTCCCGAGACCCTGTACGGGGTCACAGGGAGAGGGCGCCCCCTCTCTGTGCCCTCATTTCTTCGAAACACTCACCTGGTCGCGACCCGTCACACCGACGTCGGACCAAGACGGGGAGTGGGTCGAGCACTCAGGTATCTCCTGCGACGAGGTACTTCAAGGGTCCTAGGTCAATGGTGGGTGCTTCTACAAGTGAGAAGGCTGCGAGAAAGACTAGGTTCCTGGTCTGGTGCACCGGTCGTGCTTGGGTCTACAGCCACGGTGCCTGTCCCCTCGGCCCCCTTCCCCGCCGGGTGCTGTCGCCTACGACTCTTGTGGACGAAATATAAACCCCCTCTAAGTTCTCCCCAGGAATGGAGTGGGGAGTAGGGTTTAATTTAAAGGATACCTAATGTCTGATTTTATTCTGTGGCCTTTGGTACTCGACCGACTTCCGGTCAGGTCCACCCGTAAACTCAAGTCCTCCTTCTTCCTGTGATTTCCAGGCCGTCGGACTCGTGCTAGTCACTGGTCGTCGCTACTACCGCCTGCGGGGCTACGACAAGACTCGTGTGGGCCCCCAGGGGTCCCAGGGGCACCCGACGGCAGTGGGCAAAGTGTCGACTCCAGTGGGCCACTGGCCCTCCGACTGTGACCCGGTAGGAGTCCCCGTCGGGGCTATGGGGTTCGAAGACTTTCAGTCCGAGGGGAGGTGCTCTTGACTCCGGTCACCTTCCACCCGGACCCCCGGACGGACCGCTCTTGACCAAGGGTCGGGCCCTCGCCCATCGTCCGTCTACCCCTCTTAGCGTCGAACCCCGCCTTGGGAGGATTTCGTACTTTACACCTGCCTTACACACTACTCTCCAAGAGGTAGGGTCCCCAGTGTCGCGTCTGCCCGCGCCGAGGGCCCCGAGGGCCCGACCCAGGGTAGAAGAAGTCGAAGTGAGACTTCGGAGTGTTTCCTACGCCCCTCCGCACACTTAAGCGGTCGGAAAGACCTTTCACGACCCGTTACGCCTAGTTCTCTCAGTCTCTAAGTGCACAGTCGCGCCTGTTGCCCGACCGCCAACGAGTCTTTCGATCTACGTGGACGGGGCACTGCGTCTTGGGGAGAGGACCCCGAGGGGCCCTACCCTACCCCCACCCCCAGTGACGACTGACCACACGAGACCCCTTACAACCGTTCACAACGTTCGACTGGCACCACTACCGATGGGCCGAGACTTGCCTGGTTTGGCGTCTGAACTGGGACAGTTTCCCGTGGAGCCGACACTCGACAGGGAGTCACTTCGAGGAAAATTGTCTACCTACACCAATCTATAAACTCGGTCTTTCCCACACCGGCCTAAGAGCCGGACGAGGGGTGCCGAGGGGACTGACTGTCGGCGGACCACCCCGGCGGCGTGGGAGACGGCTGTGCACAGGGGGACTCCTGAGCCGGACCCAGGTCGGGGCGAAGCCTTTTCGGTTAGGTCGGGAAGGCCCCCGTCGACTCGTCCACCCCTCCAGTTCCTGACGGGTCACGCCTCGACCTCCCCCGACCCCGTCCCCGGGCGGGTGACAGAGTCGGACCCCGGGGGTAGGTCCCCCCCGTGGGGACGTCCTCGACCCGTCGTCGACTCGTCCTACAACGGCCCCGGGGCCGGAGGGGTCCGCCTCACCTCCGGAGACAGACGGTGGAGGGAGACGGACTCCGGTCCGTGAGTGGCGGAGGACCCCTCTGCCGGACGTCCTGACCACGCCCCTCGCTGCATACGTCACCGGGGTCCTCGGGGACCACACAATATTCGCGACGGAGAGTACAGAAGAGGGAGAGCAACAAGGTGACCCTACGGGTGCGGTCGTTAGTCGGGGCGCACCGCAAAGTGTGTGTGTGTGTGTGTGTGTGTGTGTGTGTGTGTGTATGTGTGTGTGTGTGTGTGTGTGTGCGAGTACAGCGAACAGGGGGCTCCCGGCCAAGGTGACTGGCCACGTCGTAGGGGCGGGACCACTCACCCACGACTTAGCCGAGGAGAGGAGGTTGCGCGTCCCAGACGATACGCCCCCTTCCGACGACTCTGGGTCTGTTCGACTGACAGGTCAAGCNGTGTGTGTGTGTGTGTGTGTGTGTGTGTGTGTGTGTGTGTGTGTGTGTGTGTGTGTGTGTGTGCGAGTACAGCGAACAGGGGGCTCCCGGCCAAGGTGACTGACCACGTCGTAGGGGCGGGACCACTCACCCACGACTTAGCCGAGGAGAGGAGGTTGCGCGTCCCAGACGATACGCCCCCTTCCGACGACTCTGGGTCTGCTCGACTGACAGGTCAAGCGAGTGTAAGGACGGAGCCCGACCCACGACCGACGGGAGGGCAGGAAACGGCCAAGAACTGGTCGGGCCGGTCTCCACCCCGGACGGAGGGGACCGGCACCTTCCGGTCGCCGAGCCCCACTAACTCCGGTGTGTCGTCGAAACAATCGGTCTCTGGGGTCCTCCCCTCTGGGCGCCCGCCACGACTCGGGTCCTCCCGTCCGCACCGGTCCCCGGTTCCACACTCCCATCGACCTCTCCCCCGGGACTCCAGTCCGGGTCGAAGAGGGACAGCCACCCCGGGGTCTGGGCCCGGGCCCCCACGGGACCCCTGCACCACACATCTCGACGCCAGACGTAGGGGACTGTGCCTGCGCCCCCACAGGTGGGGTGTGACGGAGCATCCGCACTCCCCGTCACACGACTCCGACGTCCCGTCCCTGTCTCGACGGGTGGGTCCGCAAGGGACGGGGACGGGCCGACGGAGGGGAGGGACCGAAGAGAGTAGTCCCCGTGGCACCTCCGGACCGGGAAGTCTTGACCGAGCCGTTCCAGGGTGTTCTGGTGGCGTCGGGTGTCAGAGGTCCTGCCTAAGGCTCCGTGCCCGGTACGGACGACGCACGGTAGCACCCACAGGGACGACCGGACCCCGTAAGACACACTGGAAACCCCCGACACCCGAGGTCCCCTGCTTCGGGAAGTGAGAGACGGGTGAGCCCTGGGATTTATAGTCCTCCGCCGTACCGACAGGGGAAGGACCACAGGTCGTCGGGGTCTCCCTTCACGGCCACCCCACCCCTGTCTGTCGACACCCCCGTCGGCGCCACTGGTCACCGACGCTAGCCCCGTCGGTCCGACCAGGGGTTCCCCGCCCGCTCCTCCCCCGGGGTGGCAGAGTACGGTCCGCAGGGGCCCGGCGCACGACGGGACCGGAGACAGACGTCGGGGCGGCAAACGCCACAGGGCAGAGACGGGGCAGACGGGGTCCGTGGTCGGCGTCGACACTCAAAAGTCGCCCTGAACCCAGAGGTCCACCGGCGGAGGGAGTGCGGACCCGTCTCCCCCGGTGCAGACTCGTAGACGCGGGGAGACCCTTACTCGCACAGGGAGGGAGGAGCCCACAGACCCTGGAGGGCCCAAGTCCCGAGTCAATTGTTGTGAGGAGTACACACTCCAGTTCTTTGTCAGGGTCTCGGTGCCAGTGCACCGACCGACCCACACCTCCCTGCTACGAGTCGGAAAGGTCTTCGGAGAGGGGTCCGAAATGAAAGAGACGCCATTGTCGGCAGTACCAGTTCGGGAGGCGCACAGCGGCAGTAGAACACCGGGGTAACAAAGGCACAGAGACGAGAAGTAGTTCTGGAGAACGAGTCCCGCAAGTTTGGTCTTGGGGCTCGAAGGACTTGTCTTCTAAGTAGGTCTGGACCTTTCGTCACCCTTGAAAGTCTCCTTGGTTCTTGTACCGAGGGACCTGAGGACCTCGACCTCTCACAGGGACACAAAACACTTGTTTCGAAATATCAGAGGTTTGTGACTCTTTTTGGTTGAGTAGTGGAGCCTTGTGCACGAAGGGGCCGACTACCCTCTCTGAGTGGACCTGCCCTTACGCTCGTCCAGGTGTTACGGTCGAGTCTGGTTGGGGGTCCGCGTCTCTGCACCTCCCCTGGGGTCCGGCCTACGGGGGGAGGTCTCTGTCTGTCGACGGGCTCGAGGACCTTCTTACCTCGGGTGTCAAGGCGGTTCGGACCCCAGGGCCAACGACTGAGACGAACAGGGACTCGTCCACCTCCGTCCCCGGGACTCCGACTCCGGGGGTCGAGTCCAGACGGAGGGAAGAGCAAACAGTAGGGGTCTCGAGTCCGTACACCAGGGGTCCACACCCCCGTCGGGCGGTCCTCTAGGGTCCCCAGGGACTCCCAGACCGGATGACAGAGCTCCCCGGACAGGGGTCCCTTCCTACGACCTTTGGTCTGCTGGGAGAAAGGTCGTCTCGTCGGAGGGCGGCGGGTGTCCCCGGTCGGCCCACGGCACTCCTGGTCGCGTCCCGGGACTCACCCCTGGGGCTCTGCCCAGAGCCGGTACTTTAGGGAGTGGACCTATACGTAGAGACGCCGGTCTGCCCGGGACAGCCGGGGTGACGTCGACCAGGGGCCCGAGGACTGACGGAAGGGCCCGACGTCTGGGCTGAGGGGCCGGAGAGAGGGGTAGTGACCCGGAGCCCTGGTCGACCGTCAGGGGTGAGTACCCACGACGACCCACCCGGTCCGGAAAACAGGGTCTGTCTGTGTCGGAGACTCCTGCAGCCCGACGGGTAGGTAAGGACTACCAGTCCGGCTCCGGACCCGGCGACTCGGGGCCGGACCGGCCAGGCTGACGTCGGGGAGAGACCACCAAGACCCAGACGGAGGGAGGGGGTGTGTCGGACCCGGGACGCCGTCTTCCTTCCCCTGAGAGACCCGAGCCCTCCTTCGACCTGCCCGGGGGTACAGGGGGACAGGACCGACCCGGGCACAGCCCCCGTGGCCGACCTTACCTGTCCCCGGACCACAGGAAGGACGGGGTGGGTGGACGGGCGGGTTCCAGTCCTTTTCGGTCTCCGGTCCCCCACACCCCCTTTCGCCCCCGGAGGACTCCTACCCCCTGGGGGACCCTGTTCGGGATCCTGCCACATATCTGACTCAGCGAAATTCGGCACTCCCGAAGGGCTTACCTGAGGGTCGGGACGAAGGGAGGGTCTTTTCTTTTGGACCCCCAGGTGCTGTGCCGGGTCTGGCTCGAGCCAGGCGGCCACCCGACTCGACCCGCCGTCCGGGTGCCCCGTGCACGGCCCCGGAGAGCGTCCGGACGGGTACTGCTTTGTGTGCAGGAACAAGTCTAGCCCTTCTTTGCGTCTCGGGCCGGTCTGCTTGACTGTGTCTGTCCGCACACCGGTCCTGGGACGACGACTCGCACAAGGTGAGGACTGGCCATGCTCCTCACTTCTGCTCAGGAGTTGGTTTGGGACGGAGAAAAACCACCTTAACGTCCCGCACCCTCGGAGACGACAGACTCAAGCGTCTGCACTCTTCGTCGGGGGGTCCCCCCCCAGCCCCCCCTGCGACTCTGCCAGGCCGGGGACGGGTGGACAGGACCCCAACCACGAACTCGTACCTGCACCGGTCCCCAGCGACTGGGGGGTCTGTCCGACGTCCGAACGTAAACTGCTGCGTTCGCAAGGGCGGTTCGGGGCCGGAGTAGCATCGACATTGTGTCTCATACACTCGACAGTGTCTCACGTCTCCTCTACGTGATTACAACAGTCTTATAAATGGAAGTCCATGTCTTTGCACCCACCTAAAAATAAAAGAAAAATACGAGGTCACAAAAGGGTAAATAGGTGCTTATTCTTAAATATGTCTTCTTTTTCACCCAAGTCTCGTAGGAAAGAACGAATCGGGGAGCTCGATCGGGTACTCACTGGTCCGACCTACCAGAGCCAGCACCTGCACTGACCTGTCCAGTCCCTCCCCGTCGACGGGACCCGACACCCGTCGTCTCGTCTCCCCCCTCCCAGTGGTGGGGAGGACCCGAGGACACAGTTCGTGCTGTGCGTGCCCCCGGAGACAGTTTGAGCCCTCTCGACCCCCTCCCCACGAGCGACACCTAATCCCAGTCCCAGGGCCCCGACTACCCGTCGACCAGTCTGTCCCTCTTCGTACGTTAGTCCTGGGACGGACCAGACCTGTCGCTGGGGGGTCCTGGGACGTGGTCAGACCTGTCACTCGGGTCCTGGGACGTGGCCAGACCTGTCACTGGGGGCGTCCTGGGACGCGGGCAGACCTGTCACTCGGGTCCTGGGACGCGACCAGACCTGTCACTTGGGTCCTACAGAGGGTGGGACCGGGACGAGGGACGGGGGAGGACCCGACCCGGAGTCAGTCGCCTCTGTCTCCCCGAGGTTCGGAGAGGGGGCGACGGACGGGAGCACGAGTAGTGGGAGAGGTCGTCGCGCACCTCGGAGGAGTCCCCGTGGATAGTGAGTCTGTGCACGGGTGTCGGTACCCCAGGGTGTGGTCAGGACGAGGACGTCGGGGACCCTCCGGGGCAGGACGGCTCACCCACCCGGGCCGCACCCGCACCTGTGACCCGCCCTCCGACCCCCCCACGGGGCCCCTTCGGAGGTAGGGGTAGGAGACAGGTGACAGAATGGGCACTGGAGGGCGACGTCTCGTCCCCGACCCCTGGGGAC
Source organism: Capra ibex (assembly GCA_006410555.1). Lineage (NCBI taxonomy): Eukaryota > Metazoa > Chordata > Mammalia > Artiodactyla > Bovidae > Capra > Capra ibex. The sequence goes on from SJYO01018757.1 coordinate 95,381,158, forward strand.
AGGGGAGTGCCGCGACTGGACCGTTCACCACAGTACAGGGGCTCTGCGGGGTCACGACGGACCCCCCGACACGTGGGTAGTTGGTCGTATGTGTGGGGTCAAGACGCAGGACGGTCCCCGAGACACCCCCACTCCGTGGGAACAAAGGTCGCGAGAGGAGACACGTTAATACATCGTGGACGACACATGTGCCAATTTATTTGTCCAGTTACGGTGGGTCTGGGTTCCTGGACCGGTCGTGTCCCGTCTCCTGTCCGTTAAGTGTGGTCGTCGACTCTCAAGGTGGTACAAGGGAACAGTGCCGGTTCCCACCCTCCGCCCCGGGGTGGGTCTCTCTCTCCCACAAGGGTCCCTGAAGAACACTGTTCGTATCGAAAGAGGAGGTCAAACCGAGATTTTTGATCAAAAACAGGAGTTCTTCCAGACGACCGCAGAAAGCTCGTGTAACAGACCCTCTTCGGTCGGAGCGCCCCAGGGACCCGAGGACGGCAAGGGCTGCCCCTGGGAACCATACACACCTCCGACTACCGAGAGGAGAGAGACGAAGAGTCCAGAGGACTGTTTGTGTCGGGGTCTCCCCGGGGTCCTCACCGAGGCCGAGGGACCTCTCAGGTGTCGAGCCGGTGCCAGGAGCCGGGCAGCACCTGCGGTGGATGGGCGACGGTAGGCGGGTGCGAGGTAAAGAGATCGGACAGTTCCTGTCGGACGAAGGAGCCGTCGGGCGCGACTCAGACAGGCCGGAGGGGGTCCTGAGTCCGGCGCCTGTGTGGCGCCCCGGTGCAGCGGCCCGTGGGGACCTCGGACCGGACCGGCGGGAGGACCGCACCTGAGCCTCTTCCTCCTCCTGCTCCGACGTCGGGACGGTCGGGCTCTCACCTCCTGTCGCGGCCCACGGCCCTCCTGACTCAGAGCCTGCGTCTGCACCGGAGAGGAGCTCGGGGTCTGACAGGCTTAGCGAAAATAAAAGAATAGGAAAGTCATATAGGTTATCTGGTTTCTCGTTTTAGATAAAGGTGCACCTGAGCGGGAGTGGTAGGCTCAGGGACCCAAGCTGCCCCCCATGTGCCCCCGTCTCTGCACGGGCCCGCCGGGGCGGGGTGCTTGTGACGCCCGGGGCGGGGGCGGGGCGCGCCGGCCTCCTGCACCGGTCTCCTGTGCACCGGGCACTACAGGGGTGCGCCTGGGGCGCCCGCGCGGACGGCCCCTGGTGTCGGGCGGCGCGTGTGGACGAGGAGACATGAATCCACCTGGAAGAGGATGATTTTAGTGAAAGACAAAATTGGTCAAGCTGCGCGGAGAGCGGCGGGGTAAGTCTATCGCCCTGTTAGGTCCTAGGCGTTCTCGTACAACCCAGAGGGTACTGACGACAGAGTAGACTGGCGGGAAATCGAGGTCTTTCGTTTAATTTCTTTCGCTTTCATTGTGAACAAACTTTCTCTAGTAATTTACATAAAACGTTTCGGCTTTCAATATATAAATTGTCAAAAATATACAACATATAAACATCTTTTAGGATAAATTGTTAAGTACACCGTCGGGGTCGGCAGGGACTCTCCGTCCGACTCTGTCCCCGGAGGGTTTCCCAGACCCCACCCACAACCCCTGGACGTGGGGGTCTGTATCCCCGTGCGTCACACGCCTCCCCCGTCCTGAGCCCCCGTCGCCCGACTCCCGGTCCCCCGTGTCCGTGCGACCAGCCACTGTGTCTTCCCGGCCACCGGAAAGGGAACGAGACCCGACCTACCGGACGGGGGACCCGGAGGCAGGACCCTCACAGGTCAGGAACCTAGTGCGGACAAGGCTGGTCAAAACAAAGGACTAAAGAATGGGGAGAGTGCAAGCGTCTGGACCTCCCGTCAACCGTCGGCTGGAGTAGAGGGGTCAGCTACGGGGGACACTAGAGTGAGAAGTACGGTCTTCCGCCTCTGCCACCCCCTGCCCGGCTCGGGCGCAGAGGGCGTAGGGAGGACGCTCCGCCCCAGCGGTCCGGGGTGCCTATTCCCCGTCAATGCAAGTGGAAGGGGGCCGGTGGGACGCGGTCCGGGGCAATAGAAGGACTCAAAGTCGACTTCATATGATGGATTCTCAGGTTAATTGTCCGCACGATACGATCCAGATACTATGATTTTTTTTTCAATATTTTTTGATATATCTTCAACAAGGTCGGTGGGTATCTGATTTCTATCCTCTCTTCGAGGTAAATAAATTCTGGGTAAGGTTGCAGGTACTCATAAATCAATGGAAGCCAGTGGTGTCTAAGTGTCCGTGCACATAGGACCCCACTTTCTCTACCGACCCCCACCGCAAAGAGTGGTGTCTCCTCCGCCGGCGCCCCACGACGGGGCGGGGTCCGACCGGGGTCCGAGGAGCCGGGCACCAGTGAGGTCCTCACCCCTCCCTCCGGAGCCCTCCCAGGGGCCGGGCCGCGTGGAGACGGGACGGACGGGCGCAGGGGTCGTGGAGGGGGAGCGGACAAGGAAAGCTGTCACCCACATCTGTGGAAGACACCCGTCTCTGACCCTCAAACTACACAGCGTCGCCAAAGGGGGAACAAAATGTCCTAAGCTGAAACACAACTAAGTCGATTTAATACTTTTATTTCTCTTTGAGGAAACTATTCGTGCCGAAAACAAGTGACCGGCGCCACAGGACCCTCCCCGAAAGCGGCCGCACCGGCCGTCTCTGTCTCGAGTCCCGTGTTCACCACTGTCCCGGAGGAAGGGCCCTCCGCCCGTGGTACTGGTGCGCGTCCGCTCTCGGGAGGTCCGCAAAGACCCGGGGTACCTCCGAGGGACTGCGGGTCGGGGTCCGTCCGCTCGTCGCGGACTGGCCATCGATGACGAAGTAGGGGCCGGTTCGGGCACCCTTCCGACGGTCGGTGGACGGAAGTGGGGGTGGCCCCAGACACTCGGTCCGAGACGAGGACGGGGGTTCGGGTCGACGTCTTGGGACGAGCCCCGAGGTCTTCTGGGAACAGACTTCCGGGGGGAAAGGTCCCTTTAGGCGAGCCTAGAGGTTTGTCGTCTGAGGCCGCACAAGGCTTAGTCCCGTCCGACACTGGTAGTCGAACGTTGACGAGAACTATTTTAAGGTCGAGACCCTGGACGTCGGACCGCCCGTCCGGCACCCGTAGAGCTCCAGACACGACCTAAACTCCTCTGAAGTAACCGGAACCTCGGCGAGGTCCCTCACTTCTTCTGGGGTGGGAGACCGTGTCTCGACCCGAGTAAGGCCCTCCCTCCTTCTCCCTGTCTTGCGTCCGGATCGACGGTGGTGTCCCGGAGGGTCCACACGGGATGTGACAGCCGCCGGACCCGTAGGTACTGTCTTTCCTGGACGGCCCCTGATGTGGTGTCTTTCGTCGACCCCCTGAACCGGTAGTCTCCGGTTCTCCCGTCCCGTCACACTGGCCCTCTCCCTGGTCGGGAGCGGAGGAGGGAGACACGTGTCCCTCTTTACGCGACCTTCCCCCGTCCCCCACACGGACGGTCTCCTTTCATTGGAGGGGGTGGGTCTCGGTACATGTGCCGGCGATAAGGTCTCGGAAGACCCGTATCGTCCCTTTTGTCTTAGCTCTCCGGTCTCCTCTCTCTTTCTCGAAGCATTGGCGGTCCCAAGTATTTTCGTCTGGGACTAGAGGTTCACCTCGGGCCACATGGACAGATCACCCGGCCCACCGCGACGTCACTGTCGGCTGGAGAGACTCTGGCTGGAAGGGTGGTCGTCCCGAGACGGGAGGGCGGTGTTCGGTCCCACGGGCCGCTCCCGCAGAGGCACTACACCCCTGTGAATCCATAGTCTTGGGTGACGTTTAGGGAGGCGCACCCTTGTTGCAGACGGATAGAAGAACCGGGGCGGGGCGGAGGGTCTCTCCCGGTGCGGGGGAGACCGGGCCGGTGCGGAGGAGACCAGACCGGTGCGGGGGAGGTGGGAGAGGTGAGGTCCGACCCGGTTCAGACAGAGAAGGCATTGTCAAGACGTAGACAGCAGACGACTGAACTCGAGGACCGGAGTCAAAGGACTGGGTGGTTTAAGCTATCCGGAGGGACGACGGGTGAACGTCCCACGTCTTTCCTTCACTCCAGGAGGAGGGGTACACCCCCTGCCAGTGTGTGAGGGGGATTCCCCGGGCCGGGGTCGGTCCGACACTGGACTCCGACCCGTCCGCACCTGCGACAGGGGTCCTCCCCTTCCTGACGAGAGGTCGGGGATGTCCTGTCGGAACGACCTCCCGGCACGAGGCGTCCCTGTGCTGGGACCCGACGCGACACAAAGTCTTCCCCGTCCTCAGACCCTCACCTGGGCCGAGGGGCGTGTCGGACCTACGCGGACGCGAGACCTGGAGCCGAAAGGGTAACCACCTCATTCCCCTCAGACCGGCTCGAGTGGCCCAAGGACCTCTCGTTCCTCCTCCTCGTGCACTTAGCGGACCGCGGACCGTCGGACTCTCTTGTCCTCCCGCCCACGACTAAATCCTCACCGGGGCACTCAGTCCCGGTGGTTGTGACTCGGTAGAGAGCCTCGGGCCACGATGTGGGACATCGAGGCGGAGGACCTTCCTCACTTCGTCCGACACGCCCCTCTACCCCCAGGACCCCCGTAGACGGACGTCCCCGTCCACTCCAAGGACCAGTCCCCGTCCCGTCCCGAAGAATTCGGCTAGGGTGACACTGACAGAGATGTCGCTAGTCCGTGCGGGAGGTGCCAGCCAAGGACCTGGTCGGTTGGTCCTGGTGACATGCACGGACACATCCCTCACACACGTGTGCGCACACACACACACACACGGACAAAAGTACCAGTGGGAGCACACGACTCGTGAAGGATCCAGTCCCCAGGTTCAGTCCGTGGTAGTGGGTCCCTCCGACAGCGGGGGGGCTCACACGCAGACAACTTCGGGAGACACCTCCACTCCGAGTCCTCCAAGGGTCTCCAACGGTCCCACGACCCGAGTCGTTCTTCTCACCCTCGGTGGAGAACAGGATGACCAGACTCACCCGGGCCACAGGGGTCGTCTTGGGCACTGTCGTGGGCTCACGCTGGCTCTCCTGGGTGAAGTCCCGAGTCCTCCGAGGACTCACCGACCCAGTCGGGTCGGGTCCCTCCGTTGTGGTCCCGCGACTTCCCCGAGGACCGCCTCTACCCCCACCACCCACGAGCCCCTCCTCTATCTCTTCCGTCTGTCCTCACCCTCCTTCACCCGAGTCCCCGGGGCCCCTCCCCCCTGTTCCTCTCCCCGACCTTGCCCACAGGCCCGGAGAGTCGCGTCGAGGTCCGGGACTCCTGCCGTCGGACGGGAGGGTCCTGTGCAGGAGCACAAGCGGGTGACCGTGACAAGTGGGCCGTGGCCATGAACGACCGACGGGGGTTCTACGGGGGTAGGGTGTCCCCAACGAGTATGGGACACAGGACGGGGCCCCCAGGACAGTACGCCTGTCCCCTGGACCGTCGAGGACCTGGTCCTTGGAGTACGCCTGGAAGCGTCTGCGATGGGACGCAAGGGTCGAGGTGACCAGCCCAGTCTCGAGTGTCGGGACCAGACTAAGTCCAGACAGGAAGACAGAGAGTCGGTGGGAGCTCTGGAGGTTCCGTCCCGGACTAGTGGGTTGCGTGTCGGGCAGTGGGGAGGTGAGAAGGACCGGACCCGTAGCCCGTAGGGAGGACTTCCACCCCCACCCGAGGGACGAGAGTAACGCGACCTCCTGGGCGCTCGCGGGAGGACCGACGGGTCGACCAGAGGACCAACACACAGAAGAGGTAAATCAGTGACCGAAGGAATCCCCTGTGTGACTTAGAATTTAATAGAACATAAAAAGGAGGACGCGGGTCCCAGTACCTTAACGAAATTTTATTATTGGTGTAAATAAAAGACGAAAATATCTACAGTGGAGTAAATGAGGAAGGCGGTCGTGACGGCCCTCCTTTGGGTGGAGGAAGGACCACCCCCACGTCCCCGGGGACGGCGACCCCGCCGAGGGTCACCCGGACGGACACTACAGCGACCGGGTAGTAGGGACCCCCGAGGAACGGTCCTCTCCCGAAATAAGGTCCCGTCCTCCTCGGGTCTTCAACCGGTGGGTCCGGGCGACGTGGCAGGCCAGGGCACCATTTCTGACCCTCACTCGGACCCTCCACTCTTTCCTGGGGTTTGCCCCTCCACAGGCCCGGAGTGTCGTGGAGTCGAGGCGTCTCCCGCTAGCGATTCCTTTCCAGGGAAAGGGGAGCACCGAGTCTACCACTTCATAGGCGGACGTTACGTCCTCTGGGTCCAAGCTAGGGACCCAGCCCTTCTAGGGGACCTCTTCCCTTACCGTCGGGTGGGTCATAAGAACAGACCCTTTAGGGTACCTGTCTCCTCGGACCACCCGATGTCAGGTACGCCAACGTTTCTCAGCCTGTGCTCACTCGTTACTTGTGAAAGTGAGACTCCGCACACCTTTACCAGTCCTTCTAAGACGACTCCTGGAGACGTTGTCCCCTCCAGTCCAAGGTGCGGGTCGTCTCACCTGTCTGCCGACCTCTAAGTGTCGGTGCCTCGTCTCACCTGCCTCCGATCCTGACCTGTGTCACCCCGACCCCAAGGGCAGTCACTTCCACCCACGGGACTCAGACTGTGCCGTCCCGAGACCGATTCTGTCCGGAAGACTCCAACGTGTGCCCTAGGGCTGCGGTCCGACCACTGCGGTCTCGACCAGTTCCCCTCGCAAAACCAGTACTCGGAGAGACTCGTACCTCTACCATGGAGGGTGTGTTCGGCGGTGGCGCGCCGGGAGGGCAAACTCGGACCGGAGTGAACGTCCTTCTGTCTCCTCCTTCCTTTGCGAGGACAACGGTTCCTCCACGGCTCTGCGGACGACTCGGGCACCAGAGGTGACCCGGGGGTTGCGAGGATCCCCTCCCCCCTCCTCCCAGCGGGGTTCCGTGGTCACTGCGAGTCAGACTGTGACCGGTCCGGGACCGTCCCGGTCGGGTGTCCGTCTCCAACCGACGTTTCGGGCGGGAGCTCACTGTCCACTGGCTCACCCTTGCAGGTCCGGGTCGGGGGTTACGATCCCTACCCCGGGCCGACGGGGAGGGTGGGGTCCGGGGTAGCCACTCCCTGGGGCCCCGGAAAGACTCCCTGCTCCGGAGTGGCTCGACCTGTCTGTCTGTCGGACCCGAGGGAAGACTCGCTGCACCTGGTCGGGTCGGGTGCACCCCCGGTACCGGGGTACGCGGTCGGGGTAGAGCAGGGTCTTTGCGGTGTAGTATACACCCAGTCGATTACGCGACCCTGGGTGTCACCCTGGTAAACTGACCGAGCCCACCCACTCCGGTGTGGCCCGCCCCGGCTTTCGGGTACGGGTCCTGAGGGCCCTGTACCTGTGTCTTCCCCCGGGACGGGGGACACGTCGGACCGTTCACCTCCCTCGTCCGGCCTCCTGGAACCCGACTCACGAGTTCTCGCACTTGTGTCGTGGCTCAGGGCCTTAGGTGTGGCAGGTCCTCACCGAGCCTAGGCGACACGCGGACCCCTCCGGCGACAGGGATGTCCTCGTAGGTACAACGAGTCCCTGGTCCAGGAGTGGGGTGGGGTTCGTCCCCGGACCCTGGGTGGCCTACAGGGGTGGCGGAGCCCGGGCACTTGGACCTTCTTTTCTCGTCAGGGTCCTCTGGGTCCCCGTCTCCCGTCTAGGCCGCTACTCGCGTCCAGGGCCGTCTTCCTCACGGAGGTGTGTCCGGCGGCCGAGATACCTCGGCGGTGGAGGGTGAAAGCTTCCCGACACCAGTCGAGGGCCCCGGCTCGCGGGTAGTCATTGACGCCCATACTGTCTTGGCGATTACTTTAGCTAAACCAGTTCAATAGTTAAATTACGGATTTTGCCTTGGCTAGAGTAGGGGTTCCGACCTCCGACCGACAGTATTCAGTGGGTCTCTCTTACTCGAAGACTGAACGTTTATTAATTTGAATGAAAAGACGAACCCCAAGTATTTGAAGGGGAATTAATACTGACGCTCTCGGGGAGTTAGTAGACCCCCCACTCGACGTCGGACTCCTCCGGGTAGGGAACCCCCTTTATCAGACACAGTGCCCGAAACCCCCCACGTAGGACCGCCCCCAGTCGGTCCATCTGTGAGTCCGAGGAGGCACACCCCTAGGGGGTCTGGGAGAGTCGGGACGAAGTAGGGGAAGGTACGTCTGTGAGAAAAGTGTTCTTCTATTCTTTGTAATCGATGTCCTTACCGTCGTTCGTGTGACTGACGAGAGGTCTCTGGTGTACCGGTGACCCTAGGTACGAGGACCTGAAACAAGGACTGGTTCCTTAAAGACTTGTCAGAGGAAGTAGGTCTTTTCTAGCGGAAACGACACTAGCCCACTGAACCGAAGACACAAGGTATCAGTTCCACTTCAGTTCCAGTTCCGAACCCCCCCTGCAAGTCCGGGGCCCCACCAGCGGGAGAGAGGTCGGGGGCCCCACGTCGGGAGTCGGGGTCGCTGGGGTCCTCGTGTCCGAGTCCCCGTCGCCCGTACGTGAGACGCAGGTCCTCCCCGGCGTCAGAGGGCGTCCCGTCTCGACTCACCCCCACCCCCCGCTCCCCGACTCGCCTCGAGGGATCCCCGTCGCCCTGTCGAGGAGGGGCACGACCCGTCACGACAGGACCTCCGGGAAGGTCACTCCGAGGTCCCTGTGTGGACGGACCCCCTCCCGTTATGGTTACGCTTATAAGGTGTCGTCACCCACTCCCAACACGAGTCTACGACTTTACCCGACAGACAATTACCCTGGGACGAAACGGTCTACCAGTTTCTTTAAAGACAAAAGGGTCAATCGAAAGGTCTGTCAAGCTAGGGTCCTACACAGACACACACACAGACACAGACACAGACACACACTTACAGACTCACACACACACACACACACACACTTACAGACACACACAGACACAGACACACACACACACTTACAGACACACGTGCACACACTTACACAGACACACACACACACTTACAGACACACACACACACACTTACAGACACAGACACACACGGGTACACACACGTACCCACACACACTTACAGACACACACTTACAGACACACACACAGACACACACACTTACAGAGACACACGGACACGGGTACACACACGTACACACACACACTTACAGACACACACACGTGTGTCTGTATACAAGCACCCTCACAGGTTTCACACACAGTCTCGGGCCTACAGACACAGGCCGGGGTCGACTATAGACTCCTCCCAGGACCGAGCCCCCTCGTCAAAGGAGTCACTGTCCTCCCATGAGAGGCGGACCGTGTCACACCCCGTCCCGGTTCGGGTCGCAGGAAGACGCCCCTGTCGGGAGATGAACCGGTGCATTGGGTAGTCTCTCCAGGGGGTCTGTGCTCGGGGTGTCAGGTCGTCCGTACCCCCTCCCCACAGACCCCCGGGTCTTTGCAGACTGTCGTCGCAGGTGGGGCCTCGTGCCTCCGTCGCAGTCCACACCCGAGGTCCACTTGACACCAAAAGGTTTTTTGCCTCTTTTTGTACACAATTTCCCCTTCTACGACATCCCTTGTCCTCATGCCCTTGGTGCCCGACACCGGTGTCGAGGGTCGGGGGCCGAGTGGGTCCGTGGCGGACCCGTTCAGGTCGGGAGGGGTCGAGGTCGAGTCGAGGACCGAGGGCCCCTCTAGCGGAGTACGTGAGTGAGGGGACACCGAGGAACGAAGGCCCGCTCTAGGTGGGGGGGTGTGGGGGAGGTGCGGGGTGTGAGTGAGGGGACACCGAGGAANCACACGGACACGGGTACACACACGTACACACACACACTTACAGACACACACACGTGTGTCTGTATACAAGCACCCTCACAGGTTTCACACACAGTCTCGGGCCTACAGACACAGGCCGGGGTCGACTATAGACTCCTCCCAGGACCGAGCCCCCTCGTCAAAGGAGTCACTGTCCTCCCATGAGAGGCGGACCGTGTCACACCCCGTCCCGGTTCGGGTCGCAGGAAGACGCCCCTGTCGGGAGATGAACCGGTGCATTGGGTAGTCTCTCCAGGGGGTCTGTGCTCGGGGTGTCAGGTCGTCCGTACCCCCTCCCCACAGACCCCCGGGTCTTTGCAGACTGTCGTCGCAGGTGGGGCCTCGTGCCTCCGTCGCAGTCCACACCCGAGGTCCACTTGACACCAAAAGGTTTTTTGCCTCTTTTTGCACACAATTTCCCCTTCTACGACATCCCTTGTCCTCATGCCCTTGGTGCCCGACACCGGTGTCGAGGGTCGGGGGTCGAGTGGGTCCGTGGCGGACCCGTTCAGGTCGGGAGGGGTCGAGGCCGAGTCGAGGACCGAGGGCCCCTCTAGCGGAGTACGTGAGTGAGGGGACACCGAGGAACGAGGGCCCGTTCTAGGTGGGGGGGTGTGGGGGAGGTGCGGGGTGTGAGTGAGGGGACACCGAGGAACGAGGGTCCGCTCTAGGTGGGGGGGTGCGGGGGGGTGGGGGCGGGCCGTAAGTGAGTGGACTCGAAAGTGGCGTCGGGTGGGTCGCTCTGCTCGGACCCCACCCACCCGTCGCCCCTTGTCTCGTCTACGAGATGACGTCCCACTCCCCTCCCCTCCGTTCTGCTTGGGACGTTCGTCTGCCCATTTACAGCAGAGGTAACCCGGTGCCCCTACACCCCTCGCGTGACGACGTGCGCCCCCAGTTCTGGGCAGTGTCGGATTCAGCAGGACTGGACCAACCCTACTTCCGAACTTGGTCTTATCGGAAGACAATCCTGCCCCCCTTGACCTCCAAACCTCGAGTCGAGACGGGAGCAAAGGCTTTGAGTCCACGAAGCTCTTAGCCCAGATCTGGACGGGAGACGAGGTGTCCCGAGTGTGTCCGTGTACGGGCCGTAGTAGCCATGGGTGACGTGTGCGGACGTCTCGGCCGGGACCCACCGCGGGACGGGATGCCACCGTAGGGTCGACACTGTACTGCACCGGAGGGGACCGTGGTCGGGACCAGCCGCGGGGCCGGGACGTCCCGTGTCCGTCCTGCACACGACCTGTCGGGTGCCGGCGGTGTGGGCGTCCCAGTGGTGGTACGCGACGGTTGCGGGTCGTCTCTTTTCTGCGGAAAAGTTTCGTAGCAGAGGACCCGGACAAGTTTGTAAAGGAGAAGGTGTTTCCCTTACGGTTGGACGGACGTGCTCCTTCAGCTTCTCCTCTAGTGGGAGGGTCCGGAGCTCTCTTCCCGGGGTCGTCTAGTGACCGGCCTTAGAACCTCCAAGTCCTTACTTGTTCCTAGTCCCTCCACCCTCCGACCAATGACCTCTCACGATTCCAACCGTCGAGAAAGGTTCTTTGTTGGTGTTTTGGACTTGGGTCAAGAGGTCGTGTTGTGAGACTTCCGTGCCTTATCTCCGTCCTTCTTTGCCCTTCTAAATGAAAGCCTTCTAACGACGAGTAGTCCATTTTTGACGTTGAAGTACCGAGAGAAGGACCCCGACGAGGGTCGGGGTCGACGTCGTTACTTTTGCGTGTCGGAGCCTCCCATTCCGTCGTCCACTACCTCGCCTCACCGTCCGTCGTCCTTCGCACTTCCTTCTCGTGTAAACACTCGTCCCCTGTGTCTACCCCGGTCTAGGTCCTGACTCCCAGGTCAAACGGACTCAAGGATCGACTAGTGATGCGTTGTACCCTGGTACCCCGTCTTTGACCTCTGTCTCCGAACACTACTGCCTACCCTTCCAGCACGGAAACTATTTCCTGTGAGAGGTTGGACGTGCCAGGTCCGGCGACACTCTCCTCCACGAGGTCGAACTCCGTAGTCTTCCTCCTCGCGTCCTACTGTTTCCTTCTGTCTTCGGTTTCGGGGTCTTTCACCCACTCGGGGGTTTGGAACCCCCTGAGGCGGGTCTACGAGGCGACTCGTACTCTGTGTGTGCACCTCCGTCCTAAATTTCACTCGTCTCGACTTTGGTTTCTTGTGCTTTGTTTGGGTCTTTGGTTCTCGAGCTTCGTCTTCGTAGTCGACGAGAGTGAAGTCCCCTCTGTCTAAAGTGTCAGACTCACGTCCGTTTTACTAACCGTTCACATTGCGTTTCGTTGTTGGGAGTTTTTTATCGTCTGCAAAGTCTCACGGGTGTTGTATGATGAAATTCGAAAGGGGGGTTTAAATAGTCTACACGTTTCTTCGTCCTAACACGCTAAATATGAGTCGTTTCTTCAAATGTGTATCTGTAGTAGAGTCTTGGTCGGAGGACGACCTAAATAGTCTCTGAAGGTTCTCGAGAATACTTCTACAAGCTTATTAATTTCCTGTTGCACCACAGGCCCGCGAAAGGGACACCGAGTCGACCATTTCTTCGGCGGACGGTCACGTCGTCTCCGTTCTCTGTTCCCAAGCTAGAGACCAACCCTTCTAGGGGACCTCCTCCGTTACTGTTGGGTGAGGTCATAAGAACGGACCTTTGTAGAGTACCTGTTCCCTCGGACCCCAGATGTGGTACGGTACAAAGTCACTCGTCTCTCCGTCTCTTCCGGTTGTTTCTTTCGATGTTGCTGTGAATGTTTGCCGTCGAGACCCCGACTTTTCGTGTTATAATCCTTTATGTGACTCCTTTGACTGGGATACCCGAGTTATCGTCGACCGTCGGTTGTCTCCTCGTTCGACCTCTGCCCGGTCATTTTCACTCAGTCAGACTTTGTACCTGTCTTTATACCTGCCTTTCACCCGTCCGGAGTCTCTGGAAACCCCTCCTATACGTTGACAGGCCGTGTCCGTCTGAATCCGGGGACCTTCCTCGCCTCCCTTGCACCACATCTTCGTCGTAAACATCCTTCCGACCGGTTCCGGAGGGTTTAGACCCCTTTCGCACTTTATGTCTCGGAAGCCCGGTTGTTGGGTTTCACCTTGTTTGTGTTCTTTGGTGTCGCTTCTTGCACAGTCAGTTTGGAGGCTTTCTGTCTGTGATCCTCCGCGGGAACTTTTGTCGTTCTCTTCCGTCGGGCAAGGTGTCTCCGCTGCCACGAACCCGCGTACCGACTGCAGGACGGTCTCAGGTCCCCCGGTGCCCGTCTCCTCACCCGTTCTTCCGCGCGCCGTGCACACACTTATGTGCCCTTACAATGCTCTTCCTTTGCGGAGGTACACGTCGTTGTACGTACCCGAGTCTCTAGTAGTACTACTCACTTCATTCAGTCTCTTTCTGTCCGCAGTATGCTACAGTGAATATGCCCTAGATTTTATACCGTCTTTACTTGATTAAACGTTTTGTCTTTGTCTGGGTGTCTCTGTCTTTGGTCTGGGTCCCGACGATCTCCTCTTCCCCCCCCTCTCCTCCCCGTTCGGTCCCCCGCCCCGCTTGGTCCCCCGCCCCGTTCAGTCCCCGCCCCACTTGGTCCCCGCCCCGCTTGGTCCCCCGCCCCGCTTGGTCCCCGCCCCGATAGTGCGTGTGTAAGGATTCACGTTCTGGCTACTGGTCGTTCCCGGGTGACTCATCGTGTCCGTCGATAGGAGTCATGAAACATTGTTGGACATTCCCTTTTCTCAGACTTCATCTTATCTAAACATTCGTAGACACACAAATACGTACTGTCTTACCGAAACCACATGTGGACTTTAATTGTCGAGACTTTTAGTTGATATTAAGATCAAAAAATTTTTTTCGTTTGTCTTTTGGTTGCACTTCCAGTCTGTGACGTCTCAGTGTAGCCTTCGTAGATCCTCTTTTTTCTTTAGATGGTTTGTCAGATGAAGGTCTTTTTGATAGGGAGTTTTATCTTACACTTTATTTCTGTAAAGGTCATTTTATTTCGGTTCTTTTAAGGGACGGTCGTCGGAACGTCATGTTCTTTACCAGTTCATAGTATATTTATGTTTGCTGTCATGACACATGTGTTAAAGTATTAAAGAAGTTTTATGTAAAAAAACCCAAAGTTTGCATGTCTCCAAAATGAACAGAACATATTTCCGTATATCGGGTTTTCTACTACAAACGTCTATCTTTTATAAGACAATGTTTCAAGGAGAAAAAAGTCTTCAGTGAATTATAATTAGAATTTAATCCACACTATTGTACGATATTAGGTAACACGTTGACGATTTTCGTCTCACAACGGATCTTTCAACTTTCACCTCCCCTTCACCACACGATTACTGTACGCCAGTCGGGCCCTTCCGTCCTTCCCCTCCGACACCTTTCTTTGTCCTCGACTCTTGCACCCTTTCTGTCACTCGGCCGGGGTTTGGGTTCGTGTGGTCGTCGACGCGCGTGTGGCTATGCGAGGTCACTGTTCGGTGCCCTTCGGTCTGCCCTATCTCGTCTTCTTGTTTTGTACACGGGACACGTCTGTTTGGGATTGTGCTTTTGTGTGCGTCGTGTTCTTGCCTGTGGAACCTGGTGGGTCTGCTGTCCGCACTCTTTAGTCCTCCCCCGAATACTCGTCATTATCTGCTCTACCTCGGAGACTGCTCCTAGTTCTGATACTTTTCCTGGTGAGTCATTACTGTTTCACAGTCATATAGTCTTTTTATTGTATTAAGATCTACATATACACGGACTTTTACTTATGTGTCATGTACCTTGTTTTACCAGTCCTGACCTTCCTTTAAGTCTCTACCATTGGTAATCTTCCTCTAGGTGGGTCAGGTAGGATTTCCTCTAGTCGGGACCACAAGAAACCTTCCTTACTACGATTTCGACTTTGAGGTCATGAGCCCGGTGGAGTACGCTTCTCAACTCAGTAACCTTTTCTGAGACTACGACCCTCCCTAACCCCCGTCCTCCTCTTCCTACTCGACCGACCTACCGTAGTGGTTGAGCTACTTGTACTCAGACCCACTTGACGCCCTCAACCACTACCTGTCCCTCCGGACCACGCGACGTTAAGTACCCCAACGTTTCTCAGTCTGTACTGACTCACTGACTTGACTTGTCTTGACTTGGTAATCTTTACCTCTATAGTAATAAAACGGTAGTCATTGACTAATTTCTTTGCGTTTTAGTCATTCCGGCACCTACTGAGTCTATTCTAGTCGATCATGGATTAATGTGAAGATCTGGTAAGGTGGTTGTCCTACCGGGGATGTTCACGGTCCTGGGTACCCTCCCGACACACGGATATAAAAGAGTTTAATGACTTGTGACAAGTTTTCATCAGCATGTACAGACTAGTCTGAAACAGTTGAAATCTGTAAGATTACTTGATTGAAATGAGTGTGAGAGAAGTTCTGTGTACCTTCTACTAGGTTCTGTCTGGTTTACAACCTCTTTTTCGTTTAGAGTTTTTTAAAGTTCTGTGTTTTTAGTATATTATGTACGAGAGACTGGTGTTGACTTAATTCAATCTTTAGTTAGTCTTTTGTTACAGACCTTTCAAAGGGTTATGAACCTTTATGGAAGACTTGTTAGGTCCTCTATTCTTTTTGACTTGAATTGTACAAATTAATTTAATTAAATTTATAAAACTGAACTTACTTTTAATTTTGTGTGATGTGCCCTTTAGAGAAGTTGCATCGGTCACGTCACGAAATTTTCTCATATAATCCTTCCGCCTTTCCAGACTTCACTAACTGTAGTCGAAGGAGGAATTCTTTGGTCTCTTTCAGGTACTCTCCGAGGGGTCACCCGGCGCAAAGGGAAGAGGTCCCCTAGAAGGGTTGGGTCCCTAATTTGGATCCAGAGGACGTACCGTCCGTCTAAGAAATGGTTGGCTCGATAGTCCCTTCGGGTGTGTCTCAATACTACCTACACGTTAATTGACGTGCATAAAGTTCGCATGTTGACACCTCGTGCAGTCCCAAAACTGGACATACGTGTGGTAGCTTCGGGAGTGGGGTAGAGTCAGACGAGACCGACACCATTGCTGTTTGGTACCCGTCTCACCGAATTTACTACCCCCTCCTCCTATTAGAGAGTGGTAGGACCTCCGACCTTTCAGGTTCTATCTCCACGACCAACGAACCCGAGGACCCCTCCCGCAAGGGGGACCCAATGTCCACCGACGGAGACACTTGAGTGTCCCACCGTCCCTTCTCCCCTCCCTCCGTTTCTCCATCTCTACCTCTCTCTGCCCCTCTGTCCCACAGAGAAGGATCTTCCAGTGGTTAGCGTGTCCTGGTCCCGGGGTGGGAGGACTGAAGTAAGTTGGGATTTATGGAGGGTTTCCGAGGTGGAGGTTCCTGGTGGTGCAACCCCCAACCCCTAAGTTGTATCGTCTAGACTCCCCGTGTTAAGTCGAGGGTTGTAGGTGTTAGGTCCATTTCCCGTACGGGCGGTCTGGGCTCCGACGGAGGCCAGGGAGGAGTGGGGGCGGGAGGGTTCGGGGAGACAGAAGGCGAAGTCACTAGACCCGAGGACAGAGAGCAAACGAGGGAGGACGAGGCCCAAGTGAGGTGAGGACAGAGGGCGGAATAACTGCACTTGCAGACGTGCAGAGGAAAACCCCAAAGGAAGAAAAGATTACATTTGTAAATTTCAGCATTTGGAGGGAGGGTCTCAACCGAGACGACGTAACGTGTACACACCCAGAGAACACAAAAGTCATAGCAGGACAAGTCTCATAAAGAGATTAAACGAACCAATAAATAAAAGCTGGGCACCTAACAAGTCTTTACCCAAGAAATTGAAGATTTATAAACCCCTGAAAGATCTATGAAATCCCAATGACTCGAGATTTAACCAACGTGACACCGGTTTCTTTCGTCACACGTACTAAAGTCGGGAAACTTTGACTCGGACAAACGCCCGGAAGACGTACTAGATAGCACCACTGACATGAGTGAACTTTATTTACACGTAAAACACTTACAACGTAGACACGGGACACTTATAGTTGACAGTATTCATGGCGTATAGGTTTATATTTCCAAAATTTACGAGAAACAGATCAAGATGGTTTTTATAATCTGACAATTACTCTCACGAAACTTGAATTACTTACACCGTAACATATCATGACTCTGAAATGTATTTGCGCGTGCAAATGAATTTATAAATAAATCTAGAAGACTAACAGAAAGAGCAGCACAATAAAAGAGGAGTTGTCCAAAAGGACACGACTCACAAGTAAGGAAATCCAAAATGTCTTTCGTTGAACCTCTTCGAATAAGACTTTTTATGCAGACAACGACGGTGTTTTAACAGACCGTTATCACAGCGTAAAAGGGAAAATTTAGAAAATGATAAATAGAACAAAATGAGGAGGTTTACCTTTATGAGAATCGAACAGGGTCTAAAATTTCTCTCACACAGATCCTCAAACTGTGACTTCATACTACAGACGCCGGGTAAAAATATCGACTGGACGTAGTCGAAATCCTTCGTGAGAGGACAAGTATCGAAAAAGTCTCGAAAGCAGTTTTTACTCCAATTTAAAAAATTTACGTGAAAGAACGGAGATAAGAGTATTGACATACAAAAATTCACCACTTAATACGTACACCATAATTGCGTAGAAGAATAAGGATTCTTTTGAGTCAAACTAGCACTCACTAAAAATTACCTAATGGCGTCAACTTAACAATTGTGAAACTAACTAAAAATTTAGATACGAGTATTTAATATAACTGGATGCGAGGAGAATACGACAGGAAGTGACTGAACCCTAGTTCTACTATGGAGTATTTTTCTCAAGAAAGTAAAAAATAACAGACCTGCTAAGAAATACTTTAACCTTACTAAAGACAAGTAACTGAGAAACCATCTTAAGTGGGTATTTTGATAGACACGGACAAAAATTTAACTTTTATACTCGATCTACCGGAAATTTTATGGTCACGTTAAAGAAATTGAGAATTTCCAGAAAAATCCGAACGACAAAGAAACCCCCAGTAAAAACCCTTCAATATGAAATAGTCTGTGAAAAGTTCAGCTGAATTCAAACGTGTAAATAGTCCTGTCTACACAAATATCTCAAGAGAGTAGCAATTACAGAGATGACACTCTACATAGCACAGTAAGTAAGTTGCTGCATCCACTTGTCGCCATTGTGTCCTTTGTGCGTAGGAAGGTCGTAAAGACACTTCTCAGCCTCGGAGGGGTCGGACTGCTTCAGCGGTGCCGGAGTGGGGTTAGAAAAGAAGAGGACGGGAGAGGGGTCTTGGTAGTAGAGGGACTGAAACACCTTTAGTGTAAGATTCTAAAAATTCTCAAACATTCGATTCTTGTATAGGCATGGAAGACAGCGACCCAGATGTCACTCTCAGTCCCTCGATTCAAATTTCCAGTCTCGTGGCACCGGTGGCGTCTCCTTTCCGTGGGTCCCTTTTGCTCGAGTCGTCTCACACACCCCTTCGACCGTGGGACCTCTCAATCACGCCGGGAGACGTCTCACGGGACTCGTCCACCACTAACTCCGCCCCTGGGGACCCGAACGTCTCCGCCCCTGGGACGTCCCGACATCCCGCCTGGCCCTCGACCACAGACCCTCCTCGTACCGGTGTCAGTTTCGGTGTCGACACGACTGACACGTCCGGAGGAGGTCGAGGGCCCTACGCGGGGCTCGTCGGGGCAGACACGTCACCCCACGTGCGGGAGTCTACCGGGTCTTAGGGTCCTCTACTCGGTACGTGTGTCGGCTCCTTACCGTGTCTCCTCCTGGGGTCGGTCGTCAAGTCCGCGTGTCTCGAACCCAGTCTACGACTGTGCCAGCCCCACTCCGGGGGCCCACTTGGAAGTGCACGGGCAGCTGTCCCTACGGGAGGTTAGGCCCGTACCACTGGAGACGTAGACCACCTGGAGACGCAGACCACCTACCGACAGGTGTGTCTCCGGGAGCGGACGGAGGTTCCCACCGCCCGTGTCAGGCGTGACGTGTAGGTCACGGACTCGGGAGCCCCCCGAGGACGAGCGCCGGTCCACCAGTGCTGGAGGGCTCGGAGGGTCCTTTCGTGAGGTCCCTTCGGCACCAAAATCTCAGGTAGACAGGTTTCGCCAAAAATAGAAAAAGATGTATAAAATGAAATAACAACTGATAGTTTTGTATGACTTCCCAAACCGACCCATTTCTTAAGACCAACCTTTGACAAAAGGAAGACTGAGTTTTCTCCGTGTAGTGACAGAAGACATAGGGATACCACGACAACTCTTTGGGTTTCGGAACAACTAAGGTGGGAAACTCGGTTGAAAAGATGTTCATTCTAATGTCGTACCAGAGACGAGAGATCGGGTCGAAGTACACTCCTGGGAACCACACACGAAAAGTAAGGAAGCGATCTGTAGATGCCCCGGAAAATTAGGTAGTTGGGTGCGGGAAATAAAGACTCTCTAAAAGAAGTAAAAATGACAACAACAACTAAAGTAGAGAAGACAAACGAATTACATAAACCTGAGAAGAGTAGACACTGCAGCAATAACCCCACAACCTGGAAGACTTGCCTAGAAGATTAAAGTAGCGAAGTAAAAAGAGACGAAGGGGAATAGAGACGCACGAAAACACTCAAGCGGCGTGGCACTCTAACAAAGCTGAAAGAGAACGTCTGAGAGAGACCCTAAAAAGTAAAACTGACGGTACAAAAATTAAAGGTTAGTGTTAAAACAATGACAAGAGACTTAAAGGAGCACACAATGTCTATCGTACGACAAGACCAAAATAATAACGTTATAAAAAGAATAAAGAGACCCCATATGCTACTGAAACCTCTTTCAAAGACGAGCGACCTTTCAGGACAAGGGAGGTACCCCGCACCGAGACAAACATCGAGACCGGTGACAGAGGGTGCAACCTTTGAAAAGGAGGTGAACTGTGAGGACCCGACTACCGAGTGTCACGTCGCACAAACCTTCGAAATGTCCCAGTTGCGTACCTTAGACCCAAAACGATGTTCCTGTGCACCTACCGGGTAAGACACCCTTGCGTAGTGGAACCTCTGAGTCCACGTAAATCTGTAAAAGAGACACCAACCGACTAAGGGGTCTTCTGACAGAGGAGAGAGCGGATTTTCCCCTGCAAAAGGACGGTCCAACACAGAATCAGAAAACGCATGCCATGGGCGTAGAGTCAAAACGGCTTACACCTTCGATGCAGAGGTCTGAGGCCGTCTCCGTCTCCTCCCCGGCACCCACCCCCTCCTTCCGATCCTCGGTTGAGTGAGAGGGGCGCCGCCGACACGACGCGGCGTCCGGGGTCCGTAGAAGGGAGGGAAGGAAGAGGGAAGGAACACTTAAGAGACCCTACGTAGGAAAACCAAGGGGCGTAAGGGCACGTGACGAACCTTGTGTCTAAAGAGTCTGAGTGAGTTAATCGATAAAAAGTGACTAAATAAAGAACCTAAGTTTTCAACATAAGGAGCGTGGGGGTGGAAAAATCTTGAAGTCTTTTCTAAAAGTTCAATTTTTCAGTGAAATAATTGCAAAACCCCTCAACGTTTTTGTGTACCTGATGCGTGAGATGGTAGAATTAGAGATTCACTATAATAGAAACTTCTCTATTATGCCAGTACGATCTTAGTGTCGATAACAGAAAATATGGGAATCATAACCAAATAAACAGGAGTTTTACGTTACCTGAATCAAAAACCTTCAAAAAGGACCTATTTAAAGAACGTTCAACAGTTACAACTATTTAAAAAGAAATTTTCAGATTGAAAATTGCAACTTCGATAACTTACGGAAATCAAACCAAAGTCAAAATAGTCAAAGATGAGAAAAAAATAATGGAAATAAGACATAAAAAAATATAAATGTAACAACCCCCAAAAAAAAAAAACAATAAAAAGGATTGAAGGATTCAGTAAAAACCAGTGAGAAGGAAGGTTTTCATTCTCAGATTCCAGCGTTTGAAAAGAGGTCAATACGGAGTCGACACCGATTGTAAAAACTAGTATCTGAGAAAATAATAAATCTTTACAGACAACATATGAAATGTAACAATAAATAGGAAATTTGGTGTTCATAAATTGAAAAAAATTTGTGTCCCAGAAATTAATTTTTACAGTAACTCGATCTCTAAACGTACGTCTATCTTCTTATTATGCCTCTCTCAGAGTACGTTAAAACGGGACGAAAGTGGTTAGGTCCATAGTGCATTTTAAAGTCACACCACAAAGTGACCTCTGCGTGCTAAGTGACTAGAGCGAGTCTAAAGGGGTGAAAGTGATCCCCCACACCCCCACACACACTCACACACACACACACACCCCCCACACACACACACTCACACACACACACACACACACACCGTCCATGTACGCACGGCCCATACCTAAGTCGGGACAGGTTACAATGGAAGTACTTAGATCGTCGTCAAGAGTATGAGTCGTGGGAAGATTGGTGTGGGAGAGGGGGATTGGAGGGGTGTGGGGTGGAAGGTCGTTTGTGATTAGGTAGAAGGTCAGAATTTTAAAGTAGTAAATTTTGACAGTATATTGCTCTTGGTATACGGTATGTCGGAACCCGTAAAAGAGAAACGAGGTGTATTAAGGGACGTCGAGGCACGATCCCATGTACATCAATCAATTAAAGTAACGACTGATGACAAGGTACCACCCCCCTCCGTCAGACGAATTGGCAAGATTTGTATACCTATATAATTCAATAAAAAACAGTCACTGAAAGTTATATTAATACAAGTATTTCGTACAAGACAGAGGACCATTTTAGCCAAACCAAAACTTTACGCGACTAAGCATCAGATTAGGTCCAGTCAAAGGCATTCGTAAGACGCACATGAACTTCCTTTCAGTCGGGACGCACAGACTCCACGTGACGGGGTGTCAGACGTAAAAGTGCGCTAGAGACGGTTAATAACCATTAACACAACGAAACTAGAAAGTATATGAGTATCAAAACGAAAGAACTAAATGACACTTTCGAGATAATGTCAGACGTCTTACCACCACCTGCGCAGATACACATGATAATTGACCCCGCACGGCTTTAGACCTCAAAACAAAACACGCGCGCATAAACCTGAACCCGTGCACGGGGACTACCTAGGCCGCAAGGCAACAGTCCGCTGGGAGGAGCGGACGTCCTTGAGGACAAGGTGCAAATGGAAGCCGACGAGGGTCTGTGACAGCAAAGTAGACGAAGGTTCCGAGACAGGGAGAGCACGAAGATGCTGTAGAGGAATACAACCCCCGCACAGACAACACAAACGGTATACTGACGAAAAGAATTTAAGCGATATTAATTAATGTAACCCTATAGAGATGCACACACCCACAGGCGACACCGAGTCGACCACCTCTTGGGCGGACGTCACGTCCTCTGGACCCGAGGTAGGGTCCCAACCCTTCTAGGGGACCTCCTCCCTTCCCGACGGGCGAGGTCACGCTGGGGCCGACGCGACGAGAAAGACGGAAGAGACTTAAAGAGGTGCAAAGGGTAGAGGGAAGAAAGAAAGAGGACTTTCGTCCGACCCCCGTGTGTAAAGTACATCCTTCTCGGTCGAGATATCTTGTTCCCCGGTCCTCTTCCTCTCCGAGACTTTGCACCTTCTTCGGCCGCCGCCCGCTTCGTCAGGTCACCTGTCCTCGTCGCTGTGCGACAGTCCCCTGTGCCGCCGAGGTCCCCGCGACTCCCCTGGAGACCCTTCTTCCGACACGCGGACAAGGGGAACCAGAGAGCACAATGGAGGAACAACTGGTTTAAGTTGACGTTCGGTCACCCGAACCCTCGGCCTCCCAGTCCTATTCCACCGTTGTGAAGGCCGAAGTGTTAATGGGAATAATTAAGATCAGCAGGTCGAGTATGGATGTTCCGAAGGGTCCACCACGTTCCCATTTATTAGGAGGACGTTAAGTCCTTTGTGTCCCTTGTCTCCAACCCTTGTAGATGACCTTCTCCTTTTCCGTTGGACGAGGTTGTAAGAACGGACCTTTCAAGGTGCCAGTCTCCTCGGACTACCCGGTGTCAGGCACCCCAGTGTTTCTCACCCTGCGTTGACTCGTCCGTGCGTGTTGAGGTAAGTGAATTTACACTATTACTGTGAACCTGACAAAACTAATTGCCCGAAATTTGGTCACTGGACACGACTCTTCCTGCCATTCCAGCGACGACTGGGTTGGGGGTCGTGCGAAAGGGGTGGTGGACGAGAAATCAAGTATAGTAAGAAAAGCGTCACAATATCGGATGTTATAAATTAGAAGTGAGCTATCGGTAGTAAAGATGGGAACGAAATCTGACGTATAATTTACACACTCCAAAATATTGTCCGAGGTGTGGTCAAGTGAACAATGTCGAAAACTTGTCCTACCGAATCTCGCCTGTCGAAAACGGGAGATCCCTTAAGAAGTTCTGCCGCTACCCGCAAGAGACATGTTGTTTTCCAGAGAGAAATAAAACGTGAGTCTATTGTCAACTCGACCCGCATTCTCATAGTGCACCGTAAAAGAAAAGTATTCGGACACTTGACGTCATACACGAGAGAACTGTGGCTTCAAGGACACCTCTGCAGGACCCTATCTGGTCGCAGAGGGGGCTACAACCTGATGTAAGATCTCCCTCTCTACCGAAAGTGTATAACGAAGATAGCTCAGGCCCTTAGGATGGAGGAGAAGAAATTCCGTCTGTTGACATACGTCCGTCGTTGGACAAGAAGAAAATACCGGGAGAGTAAGAGGGAACATGAACTTTTGAATTGGTTTAATAAAGCAACACGAGTATCAAAGGTGTGAGTGAAGGCGGATGGGGGCCGATACCGTCAGGTAGGAGTACTTGTCTATTTGCGGTGCACGTGCACACACCCACACGTGTCCATGCACACGTACACACGAATGCACATGTACATACACACGGACCTACGCAAACGTACACACACGTACCCACGTGTGTACGTACAAAGGTATTCACGAACACACACACACGTAGACATCGATACACACGCACACACACGACGCATACACGTGTGTACGCAAACCCACACTCACACACGTACACACACACGCATGCGAGTCCGTGTGAACATCGTACAACAGACTACAACCAGATGCGACTCGAAGGTAGGTCCTGTAGTCACGAAAGTCTCGGGGAAGAGTGTCCGTCCTAAGGAAAGAAGGTCGCACACACCCTGATTGACGGAGGACGTTTCTACCGTCACGAAAAGGAACAACTGGCGTCAATATACTGGGGAGTGTCACAGTCCTCAAAATTCCTTCGGACACATCACGGGTCCGTGAAGAAACGGGTACAGGGTCCCGTCCACGGGGAGTCTCACGGCCGACGAAGTTTCACCAGAACGTGACACACCTGGGGGACCAGACGTCCCCGTCCTACCGGACCGGACGGAACGATGTCGAGGACCGCTGACCGAGTATGCGTGCGGGGTTGTGGGCCCCCGGTCGCACCCTCCGGCAGAGGGTGGCAGGGGAGGAGGGACAGAGGTAGACGGAGCACTCCCCTCAGTCGGGTAGTCACACAACTGGCGGTCGGTCCGACGAGTCCCGGGTCTTGAGGGTCTTGAGCCGGGGCTCCTCTCTCCCACGTCCCGACGAGGTAGGTGGCACAGGACCCCGACGCCTCCGCCGCCTGACGTCGCTGGTCCCGGGGGAGGGGGCGGGCGACTTCGACTGTAACGACAGGCCGCCGGTTCCGACACCCCTCGTGGCGTCTCCCCCCACCCCCTCCAGAGGACCCCCTTGACCCCTCAGGGACGTTTGCGGGGTCCCGGAGCCCTTCCTCCGACCCCAGTGCCGTTCCTCGTGTCTGTCCCCCGGAGGTGCCCCCCGGGACACGGTCCCCTGTCACCCCCGTCTCACGTCCCTGCACCCCAGGACCCTGCCCCAGTCTCGACTCCGGTCCAAAGGTGTCTCGACGTAGGGCCCCCGGTCCCTGGTCCCACCCACAGGCCCGACCCGGTGCGGCGTCCTACGTGTGCAGTTCCCCCCAGAGGGGCTCCTGACGAGGGTCTCGGACCGGGACGAGGGTGACTGGTCGCGGGACGGGGGTCGGTCGTGGTCGTTACGTTCCTTCGCCCCGAGCCCCTCGACGAGGGGTCGACCCTGTCACACCTGTTCCCCGAGTGGGTGGCAGAGGCACGCTACCTGCGACTTCATCGTAGTATTCGACCCGGTGCCCGGAAATAACAAGATATTTACACGAACCGTCTTGAAGAGACTCGCTTGAAGGAACGCTACATTGACTCGTAGTCGGTTTGTAGGCAGAGCCGAAACGAGGGCCAGGGAGTCCTCAGGGAGGAGGGTGGAGACCTCCGAGACGACAACCACCCCACCCCACATACGGGGTTGGACCCGACCGTGTCCCGTGGGGTCGTGGGGAAAAATGAGTCTTCTGAGTCTTCACCGACCGGAGTGGTCCCCTCTCCCTTATGACCGAAGGCACGGGCCTTACCGGCTACCCTGCCCGGAGAACACACTGGACACATTGACGGAGGGTCCGTCGACGAACTGAAGTCTCCTCTGTGTTCTCCCGGCTTCGAAGTACTCCAGGTGTGCCGACCAACCCACGGCACCACAGTGGGTCAGACCCCTGAGCCCCCTCAAAGGTCGTCTCCGACCTCGGGTGTCGAAGGGGTGGGACGTGAGGCCGTTTTGGCGGGGCCCGGAGGAGCGACTCTTCAGTCCCCAGTGGTCTCTTCGTCTCGGTCCACTCTGCGGATGTGAGTCAGCACAGACTGGGAGACGCTGGGGCACCTGACGTCGGGCGGTCCGAGGAGGCAGGTCCCGTAAGAGGTCCGTTCTTGTGACCTCGCCCACCGGCAAAGGAGGAGGTCCCCCAGAAGGGATGGGTCCCTAGTTTGAGCCCAGAGGCTAGGAAATTGATGACTCCGTGGACCCTTCGGAGATTTGTCTTCTCTAAATAACATCCTTAGGCACAGGCACCACTACCTCTGGCTCTTCGGGGTGTTCGGCGGACGTCCGACCCCGGGGTCCTGTCGGTCACTCGTCGAGGGTCGGCTCAGACTCCGGACTCTATTCCTTCCCAGTTGGCCAGGAAACTCAGGGTCACACTGAGAGTTTCGTGATCGCGGGTCTCGTTGTTACAGGGGCTGTAGAGACCCGTCCTTGTCCACCTGCAGCCCAAACGTCTCTCTCTCAAACGAGGAGGAACTGGAAGACACGGTAGGACCCCAGCTCCCTAACCTACTGAGGGGTGGGTTGTGTGTGTGGGGACCCCCCGGGACTGAATGAGACAGGTGTCTTGGGAGATTCTGTATGGGACGCAGGTCGGCAGCCCCGGGGGTGTCGGTCAGCTCGACTGTGCATTTCGATTGGGAGTGACACCGTTGCACAAGTCCCTGTGTGAACTCCTCCTCCTCTCTCTCGCCTTCCACCTTTCGTACCTGGTGAAAACCTCGGTTGTACCTCTGTTCTTGGTCCGACTCGACCTTTCCCCCACTCCTACTCCGACGAAATCAAAGGATCTCGGACCCGCCCGGGTTGTCGTCTGCAAATGAAGGAGTGCACGACCTCCCGCCTTCAGGCTCCAGTTCCGCGAGTGTCCCGACCGAGGACGGCGGCGGCGAGGGGAGCCATCTACGCCTAGAGACGGGTACATGAGCTCGTCGGTAGGAGGACTCACAGACCCCGGACCAGAGAGGAATGTTCCTGGTCCAGTACAACCTGGCCCCGGGTGTCGGCACTGAAGGACCATGGTAGTAGTGGAGAAATTTCTGGGTAGAGGTGTATGTGAATGTACGACTCCAGGAGCGCCACCCCCCAAATCGGGAACTTAAACCGCCCCGTGTCTACCAGTCACACTTCTCGACTGGACACTCACCTACGACGACGGAACCCCACGGACCCCCCGGGTCCTCAGTTCAGATGAGTGATCTGGGACTCGATTTAAGACCGAGGTTTAGAAGTCTGTGTCAGGACACTGGGACTGGCCACCGAAGTGTAAAATTGAGTGACCCGTCCCGAGAGGGACCTCTGGGACTTCGGGGCATTCTCGTCTCAGTGGGGAGTCTCCCCGACCCTGTCTCACCCTCCTTCTGGGGGACCCCGAGTCCCTCTTCCGAAGACCCCTGACGTCACGACCCCCACCCGGAAAGCTCCTTGTAGTCGAGGTACGCGGCCCGGTGGACAGGTAGACGAAAAACTCGTCGAAATAATAAAAGGTTTTCTTCTTACGAAGACAGAGAGACTCTTATCGTCAGGATCGTTTGGGTAGACCTACACTGAAGAAACCGGGGAGACGGGTGCCCCGTCGCGCCACTCCTGGGGTCCGGGTCTCTCCCCTGCGACAACCGGGCCGCAGTGTACCCGGCGTCCCGCTCAGCGACAGGGAGACTGACGTCTCAAGTTCGAAAGGCGTGTTCCAACACGTCAGAGGAGAGAGAGTTGTACTAAGGTTTTATTACATTGATAAGTTCGTTACAAATCTTTGGAGGTTCGTTAGAGATTTTGGGTTTCCTTCTTTATTTCTGGCTGGAGTTGGTCGGGGTGACCCTCGGCCCGACCGGAAAGGTTCCCGTCATCCCCGATGCAACTCGTACGCTCGGACCTCTGGGGGCCGGCAGCACGGGTGCGCCCCTGGAAGCGGTTCCCCCGTCGTGACCCAGAGCAACGAGGAATGTCGGAGCTCCCTGCTCGGTCTCCGAATTGTCGTTTCACTTTGTAGTGAGTGCCACTTTTCCTTAATCGGTGTTTAGACCCTTTTCGTCCCTAATTAGAGTTTTGGCAGTGCGACTCGCCTTCTGCGTCCCATGACTTGTTTATGCACGTACTCGAAGACAAAAATGTTTCAGGGGGGGTTTCCGTTTTAGTGCGAACGCAAAGTCCCGACATTAGTCCCCTCCACTTTAGTATTTCCTCTTGTTCCTTCGATGCAGGCACTGTAACTCCTCAGACGACCCGGACTCCCGTCCTCCTCCGGCCGGACCCCTACCCTCCCACCCGCACACTACCCCCCGGGGGCCTCCTCCAGGTCGGGACGGGACCCGGGGGTCCCTGACTCCGCCTCCCCCCTCGCTCCTCAGACTGAGCGGGAGGCTCTCAGCCGAGACACCGGGACCTCCTCGAGGACTAGGGGGTGCCTCACAGGAGTAGGCAGTCGGGACAAGTCCCAACAGAGCCGTTGGTCTCCTCTGCGACCTGAACCTCTACCCGCCAACGCCGGGCCACAGCTGACTTGGCACACGGGGCCTTTCGTGTGACCTCACGAATACGGGCGGGTGGGACCCGTGAGTCGGAACAAACCAGAAGCGCCGACCCCAGTTCCATTCTCGACCGACACGACTCTTCCCACCAACGACGGGCGTCACTGGTCCAGGGACACTCTCTGTGTCTCTTCGTCTGTGTCCCGTTCCGGCACACGTCTGTCCCCGTCCCTACCACTCCGCGGCCTGGGAGGGGGTCGGAGGTCTCCTTCGACGGGACGGGCGTGGAACTCTGGGGACGGGAGGTCTGGGACTTCCTTGTGCAGGGGCTTCAACGTTCGGCGGCCCAACACTGTCGACGAGCCGTGGGACGTCTGATTGAGGCGGAGCGGAAAGCGAGGACCACCTACGCCGAAACAGAACGAAAGTGACACTCAAGTCGGGGTCGAAGCAGGTCCAACCGTGAGTGGTCGATGGAGTCGTTCCTAGTTCGACACTCGACGACGTCGCCGACTGGAAGTTGTCGGGGTCTTTCCTCGAGTCTGACCTCTAGTCCTTACTCCGGGAGTCTTGTCCAGAAGCCTAATCTGTAAAAGTCCTCCAAAATACTCGGACTGGGAACGTAGAGGAGTATGGGTCTTTTGGTGATTTTAGGAAGTACTTCTGCAGACAAGGAGTACTGGTCGTCTCCCTAAAGGGTCCGTCCTTATGACCTCACCCAACGGTAAAGGAAGAGGTCCCCTAGAAGGGCTGGGTCCCTAGTTTGACCCCAGAAGACGAAACGTCCGTCTACGAAATGGCAGACTCGGGGTCCCTTCGGGACCCCTGATCGTCTTTGTAAAACGTTTTTTTTCGTACACGACTTAACGTGCATACGGGAAAAGTGGTTTTAGCGCGGACACGACTGGAGGGGGACGGAGAAACCTCGTCAAAGAGTCTCGATACTCCGCGACAGAGGTCCCGATATCGGTAGTGAGCCTTTCACTTGCAGCGAGTCAACATGGGTTGAGAAACGCTAGGGTACCGGATATGTTAGGTACCTTAATTTATGGCCTCACCCATCGGAAAGGGAAGAGGTCTCCTAGAAGGGCGGGGTCCCTAGCTTGACCTCAGAGGACGTGACGTCCGTCTAAGAGATGGTAGACTCCGGGGTCCCTTCGATAGTCCTTCTCTCAAAATCTATCGTACGTACGGACGAGAAATTTTGCACCCGAACCCTTAGAGAAGTCTCTGTCGTCGGGGAGAAGACAGAGCGACTGGACCGGGAGGGGAACGGGTCCCGAGTCCAGAAACTCGGGGACTACCTCCTCCGGCAGACCGTAAAAAGTTTCCGAGGTATTTACAATTCCTGAATAAATGTATTTACCGGTTATTTGTATACTTTTCTACAAGTTTGAGTTAACTTGTAGTTAACTTGTAACACTGCTGACTGCGACGGAACTTATATAGGCACATGCTGGGAGTTTGAGTAAATCTTTAAGGTAATGGCTTTAGGACCCGTCCTGAGACAATCCACTGACACATTTGCGGGACACGCGAAAGTGTGAACGACGGGTACCGGCCTAGGTAGAACCCTTTGACCCGGGGAAGTCTTCGGGTGGTTGGGCCTTTTCTGGGGAAAGGGTGTCCGGCGGGTGAGGTCCCCACTGGAAGAGAGATTAGAGACGGTTAAACGATTTGTCTTTGCCATAGTTCCGAGACAACGAACATAAACGTACGGAAACTACTGATAACTCAAACTTGTAGAAAAGTATACAAATAACCGGTAAATACATTTATTCAGGAATTGTAAATACCTCGGAAATTTTTTACGGTCTGCCGGAGGAGGTAGTCCCCGAGTTTCTGGACTCGGGACCCGTTCCCCTCCCGCCCGCTCCGTGGTGGGGTCCATCCCGGGCAGGAGGTCGAAGTCTCCCCAGGTCGGTGGGCTGTCTGCGGGGATGGTTGAGACGGGGGAGGCACGTGGGGGTCGGGAGGGGGGAGTTCGGAGGGGACGAGCGGGGGTTGGGGGACCCGGGGCTTCAGGCTCCCACCTACTGTCGTCGAACCGTTCCGGAGTCGAGTCTCTCTAAACGTACAATTGTCCCTTGAGACGAAGTCCGATTACCAAACTTTTGGATTGGACTCGAGATCCCCGAGTCGAGACCTCGGAAATTTTCGATTTAATTGACATTTGTTGTGTGTGTCACCGGTCGCGAAGCGTTGACGGGCCGGAGGAGGTGACCCTCGCCCAGTCGCTCCCTTACTCAGGGTCCGTTTTTCAGTGTCTCCACGGGACGGGGACCCCGGGACGGAACGGGGGGTCCAGTTCCCCTGGGGGGGGCTCAGGATCTCCACTCGGTACACCTCTGACCCGGGTCCGGTCGAAGACTGGTAGTCCTGGGGACGGGGCGGAGACCGGAGAGGTTTGGGGGGAGCCCTACTGGGGGCGGGAGGAGTCGGCAGGGTTCCAGTTGGGACGGGGCTCATCGGGAGGAGTCGAATTGACCGGTGGGAAGGAAGAGGTAGCGAGGTCGATTTAATAAGATATAAAATGTAAGATAAAAGACTAATCAGTGTATCTCGAGTAATTTACCCTCTATCTTGCAAAGTATTTTATACATCGCCCTGGAACCTACTAATTACGGTTTTAATTTTTTTATTAGTAGTCCACTACTCTCCGTAACAGACAGGTATTTTGAGTACGTCGCAGATTCCTGTCACCCAAGGGCCGGCGTCCCCAGCTCCCGTCCCGGACCGAGACCGTGACCGGGTCGGGTAGGGGACGAGTGAGTCGGCAGGACGTCCCGGGCGAGGACCTCTTCGGACGGGCCGCCGGCGACGCCCACGGCGGCTCAGTCCCGAACCCCGGGGTAGTAGTCTGAGTGTCGGACCCCACAGTTCCGGAGGCAACTCGGGATCCGTGGGGAGGTACCCGCGAATGGGTGGTCCCGAGCAAGGACACCAGTCGGTCAGTGCGGTAGGTTGTGAATCAAGACCCGACCGTCGACTCGTCTTTCCGGTAGTCTAACCGCTGGGGACGGGGGCCCCGGCTTCTGGGACCGGAACAGTCGCGGGTCGGTCTCAGGGAAGGACGGTCTCCGAGAGTCCGGCCCGGAACGGAAGCAAGGGGTCGGAAGGACGGGTCGAGACGGGACCCCTTCGACCCACAAGTCCTTCGGAGGTGAGGGTCCCCCGTCCCGGCCCGCCGACCTGAGCACTCCTCGGAAGGGCGACCACGGGTCCCTTGAGACGACCCGGACCCCGAAGACAGGCTGGAGTCCCGACCGTCCCTCGTCCACTGGGACCACCGTCGCGGGCCGACAGGTCGAACCAAATAACACCACCCTCGTCGAGATGACTAATAAGTGCTCGTGTTCCACGCAGGAGTCCCCTCTTCCCGACGTACCCCTAAAAGACACTGACGTGCAACCCGGACCGGAGGGAACGCTCGACTTCCACTCGGTTCACACCTTTCGACAGGCCCGTCCACGCCCTCTCACCTGCCAGGGGTACGCGGGAGGTCCTCCCCCTGGGGAGAGACCGTGGGCGGAGGTTCCGGGTCGTTGTTGGATGCACCGGTCACATGTCAAGTCGAGTCAAGTCAAGTCAGCGAGTCAGCACAGGCTGAGAGACGTTGGGGCACCTGACGTCGTGCGGTCCGGAGGGACAGATAGTGGTTGAGGGCCTCAAATGGGTTTGGGTACAGGTAACTCAGTCACTATGGTAGGTTGGTAAAGTAGGAGACAGTAGGGGAAGAGGAGGACGGAAGTTAGAAAGGGTCGTAGTCCCAGAAAAGTTTACTCAGTCGAGAGGCATAGTCCACCGGTCACAACCTTAAAGTCGAAGTTGTAGTCAGGAAGGTCACTTGTGAGTCCTGACTAGAGGAAATCCTACCTGACCAACCTAGAGGAACGTCAGGCTCCCTGAGAGTTCTCACATTTGAATCGCCACGAATTATCGTAGGGTCGAGGTCGTCCCCGGACTGAGTGTCCTACCTTCCCCGTCCCAACCCCTTACCGCCCCCCTCCCCTCCGACGGTCGTCCGGACCCCCGACCACTCGGGTCCCGAGTCCTTCGGTGTCCGCCAGAGGGGACCCGTGTCGCTCCGAGTCCCCATTCTACGAGATCGAAGGAGGGGGCAGAACCCCACCCCTGGAGGACTACTACAAGGGGGGACACTCCTGGGAGGTCCGGGCTCCGGCCGGGGACCTTGACCCTCGACCCCACCGGTCCCCGGAGGACTTAGACTGTGTCCGACCCCCCGTGACTACCCCGATGACTCCACCTGGCTGGGGAGCGTAGGGTAGGAGTCTCCCGTCTCGGGTAGGGGTCCCACCCCCACGGCCAAGGGAGGGACCGGAACCGACAGATCCCTCCCTACTCCACGAAGGACGTCCCCGGCGACGAAGACTCGTAGGAAGAATCCTACCGTCCCCTCGTAGGATGGTCGTGGGTACTAGTGACGGACAGGACCTGAGAGCCCGGGGACTCGGTTCCCCAGTCCGTTCCGTCGTCGGCAGGTTTCCCGGACTCCAGCCCTGACCAGTGGACCCTTGTCTCCCTCTCTCCCAGTCCACAGGGACCCGTCCTTCATGACCCCCCACGGGCTCCCTGGGAGGGGGTGTTACAGCCCCTCGTCCATCTCCGAGGGCGGGAGTTGGACCCTCCCCGACACTACCCACGCCCCCCTCCGGACCTCGCCCTCGTCCCTCGAAACTTCTCTTCACCGTCACAGGACGGCCCGACCCCACCTCCCAGAACTCCCCGGGACCACACAGACCCCGGCCCGGTCCGAAGGTCGCCCTCCGGTCCCGACGTCTGTTCCGAGACCTCGGGCCCCACCCCCACCCCCAGCCCCAGTACCGGCCCGCTCCCCACCCCTCGCCGGAGAGGATACCGGAGCGTCTGTCCTACCTTGAATGTGGTAGAGACACTTACCCTGGATGCACCACCGTCGGAGTAAGGTCTGTCTCTGTCCCACCCCTCCCAGACAGACCTCGACCCGTGGTGGGCATCCCAGAGACTTCCACCCGATGAGACTTCTGAAAGGGACTGAGGAACACCCACCCGCAGGACCGGGGGTGAAGGTCGTCCCTGCGGGCCCTCCGGAGGTCGAGGGTGACCCTGACAGTCAGGGGTCGAGGCGGGAACGACCCGTCGTCGGAGAGGGGCCCCAGGACAAAGGTCGGGGAGGGACTCAAGAGAGACTAGCCCTACGGACGCCGTCTTTCTCCTTCCGACACTGGGGGTGCCGAGGGGTGGGTGGAGACCGGACCCTCGAGTCCGTCCAAAAGGTTGCCCCACCCACCTCCGCGGACCTCACCCTCCTCCCCAAGAGGGTACCGTCACTCCCCTACCCCCAAGGTCCATGTACCCTGGTGGACTCGTTTCAGTGACTTCGGCCCTCTGGTACCCTACCCGGGGGTCCCCTCTCTCACCCCCGGTTCCTGCCCCATGAACTCTTCGACCTGGGCCACCAGTCCTCGAGTCTTGACTGACCCTCTCCGATCCTGGTGTCGATTCAGACATTGTCTGCGCCACCCTCCCCGAGTGCAAGGACTCTTCTCCAGACCGAAGGCCTGTTCCCGCCTTCCTCGTCTTGGGCCGTCACTTCGACCTCCCCCTCAACCCCCCCCCGCACCCCCCCGCACCCCCGCACCCCCGCCCCGACGGGTCTGTCTCACCCGCCCCGGGCTGTCTGGTGCCACGACAGGACCACCCTGAGACGAAACGACAAAACACGTAAAGCAAAAAGTCCGGTCAAAATCTAAACGCCTCAAGGGTGTGGGGGTGGGGCTCCCAGAGGTCAGTCGTAGAAATCATACGGATACATAGACGAAGTTGTTTATTTCGTTCGCCACAGGTATGTAATCACAGTCGACTTCAGGTTCGTGCGGAGATTTAAGGAATCAAACATAGACTTAAGGGACCAAAAATAGATTGCGGGAAAACGAGGTCCTGGGGTCCGGGTTTCGGGAGGACAGGGGCACCCGGGAGGGTGCCGACCCTGTCAGGGAGGTGAGGGAACGGGGACACTGGAACTGACAGACCCGCGGCCCCGTCCACAGGGTGTCTTCCAGGCAGATGACCTCGAGCAGACGAACCACGATGACAGCAGAACCTTCCTCGACTGGGTCCAGACACGACAGTGGCACTGCCTAGGGGCACCACGGCCGGAGACGTGGCGGGGGGTCCCGGGGACGGGAGGAACCTACCTTCGGCGGCCCGCGTCGGGTGTGAGGACCCCACCTCCAGTACGGGGTCGAGGAGCTCCCGGTCCCCAAACGTTTGCGATACTGCCGACGCGGGTCTAGCCGGAGAAGAGGGAAGAAATGAGTTAGTAAGCATAGTCAGACTTGAGCCCAAACAGAGTCCGCAAACCCACAGAGGATCTGGTGCGCAGAACTATACTTTTGTCAAGGTCGAAACTACTGCCCCCGAGAAAGTCTACGGGGCACAGGGAACTGGACGGGAACTGGAAGTCTGTGGTACACCAGGGAGGGCCAGAGGGAGGAAGGAGAGAAGGAGGGAACGAAAGAGAGGGAGAAATCCCCGACGGGGGGAAAAAGGAAACTGTGAGTGAGGATCCCCTGTCGGAAGACCGTACAGTACTGCCGGTCGGTCTACGAGAGGACCCCGGGGAGAAGGCTACGAGGGGTCCTCGGGAACCACCAAGGGAGGGACCATCACCTCGACGACTTCACTGAGGAGGAGGGTCGACAGAGTCGATGACCTAAGACACACAAGAGCCGGAGGGTGGACCCGCGTGCATCGACCCCTTAGGCAGCCACGGAACTCCCCTGAAACGACATCTCAAAACCCGAGTGAAGGGAGCCGAGAGCGTAGACCTTACAAAACTCGGAAGTAGAGACCACTTCTCTTCCGCGGGGGAAGGGACAGAGGCTGCGCGTCCTCGACCTCGGACTGAAGTTCTCCGTTCTCCTCCTCCCGGCGTCAGAGGGCAGGCACAGGAACCGGTCAGCCGCAGGTGTCGCGTCCCGACCCTCCCCGCGAGTCAGACCAGGGGCTCGGGTGCTCACATAATGACCCGTTCTGGGGACGTCGGACTCGGACACCCCTCGTCGACTGACAGGGAATCTCCTCGAGGTCCCTCAGCCGCTCGCTGAGAAGAGCAGTCCTCTGTGCGACTGTAAGTCCCCGACGGCTCCCGTCGATTCGACCGAACTGCCTCGCCGGGGGTAGGGACGCGGCCGGAGCGGGCGCAGACGCCCGAGACCAGACGTCGACCCGGGGGCAGACGGCAGATGTAAAGGCGTCCGTCTCAACGCACGGGTTCCCATTCCTTACGTGTGCCAGGGACCTCCCCCGGCGGGTCGCACTCCCCTCCAGGGACCCCGGGGATAAACCCGGAGACCCAGGGGGCGAGCGACGAGGGTCCCTGGGCAGGGGAATGCGAAACTTCTGCTTTAACTTCCGGTAGGTAGGTAGTGAGGGTCCCCCGACGGTACGGTAAAGGAATTCGAGGACCACTCGACTGGGAGTCACCTCAGGGCCCTGACTATGGGACTGGTCGCGGAAGGAGGAGTCACCCGCACGTCCCGTCCCGGGGTCCTGGTGGGTCGGCCGACTAGAGTCGGACCCGGCACCCGGTCACGGCGGGTCGCGCCACAGGGCCACTTTTGGTCTGGGAGTCACTCCCGTCGAACCAACAACGAGTCCCTACTGGTCCCTGTTTCCTACGAAAGGGTCCCGACCACCCTCCCCGAGGCACGTCCGGTACGGGTGGTGGACTGGTCCCCGGACCCCCCTCAGTGTACTGGACGTCGACTTAGGGGCGGTGGGGCGTGTCGACACCTCGACCCGAGACTCTAGCGTCTCCGAGACTCTAAGACCGACGGTCCATCGCCCCGTCCCCCCTGGCCAGTGCGGGGGTGGAGGTAGTTGGGCCCCAGGTACAGGGGGACAAGGTGGGTCTCGACGGGTCTGCTGGCAGGACAGTCCTTTCTGGGGACTGGGTGGTCTAAGGACCGGGGCTGGAGACTTAGACCGGTGTCCCTTCCCCGGTCCCCGGCACCCTCGACTCGACTCGACTTGCGGTCACAGGTGGGGCTCGGAACGTCCGTTCGTCCACGGACACTCGCGGCGGGAAGAGGGACCGGGTGGGGCGAGTCCACTGTCTGTGCGTTCCACTCGGAGGCACAAGGACTTGAGTCACGCTCACTCGTCAGGACGGGTGTCCCTCGCTGCTCGTGTGCAAATGCCAGGTCGCTGTCCCGCGTCGGTTTGCGACCCCCAGCGTCTGCCACCTGCCCCCTGCGCTCGACGCCACCACTTCTGGGGAGCCCTTCAAGAACCCGCCCTCAGAGTCCCGTCCCAAGTTTCGGGACTCAGTGCCTATGCCGAAGAAGGACTCTTCCCGCTTCTGGTGTGGGTGACACCTTAATTGTGTCGTTAGTTCCGTCGTCTGCCCGCGCAGGAGTCTTGGGTCGAGGGTGCTCCGGGTGCTGCAAACCGACGTGTAACGGCGACCTGGCATTTGGAGACGAGCGTCGAGGGACACCCGTCCTGACGAGTGAGCGTGACTCAAGTCCTTGTGCCTCCGAGTGGAACGCACAGACAGTGGCCTCGCCCCACCCGGTCCCTCTTCCCGCCGCGAGTGTCCGTGGACGAACGGACGCTCCGAGCCCCACCTGTGACCGCAGACCTGTGACCGCAGACCTGTGACCGCAGACCTGTGACCGCAGACCTGTGACCGCAGACCTGACGAAAAGAGACTCCTTCACGACGGGCTCCGGGTGCACTTTAGTGCACCTCTTTATGGCCGTGAATCTTCACTCTACAAAGCAGGAGAGCGGGGCCTCCCGACAGGACGTCCTGGAGACGCGGGACCCACTCCGGTGGTCCCCCGGCCAGGAGGGCACGGGTGTCGGCAGGGGCAGTCCACTCGGGGAAGGGTCGAGTCCCCCTCCCCGACAGGTGCCTCGATTCTTGGGTCACTCGTGCCTCCGGTAACGCAGGTGCTCCTC
Source organism: Capra ibex (assembly GCA_006410555.1). Classification (NCBI taxonomy): domain Eukaryota; kingdom Metazoa; phylum Chordata; class Mammalia; order Artiodactyla; family Bovidae; genus Capra; species Capra ibex. The sequence continues at coordinate 95,418,107 of SJYO01018757.1, forward strand.
CCGGCCTGCCCGTAACTCACCCCCTGGGTCCCTGACTGACGGACCGAATTACCTGCTCCTTGGTCGTCACCGTCCCACTGTCCCAGTCCCTCGGAGGGGGCGTCGTTGTGCCCACGACTTTAGGCGCCCCGACGTTAGGTCCTCGGTGGCTTCCCACGCAGAGGGACCGTCACCCAGACCCACTCGTGCGCGGCTACCGGGGTCCCACGGTACCTATCCCACCCCGAACTCCGTGAGACCCCGTTCGCCTAACGAGGGTCACTCCGACCTTCCGTCTTACACCTGACCGAATCGACCCCCAAAGTAGATAGCCTACTGTGACTCCTTAAACTTTCCCCAACAAGAACGTTCTCCGACCTGACGTTCTCCGGGTCTTTCCGTCGGTCCCCACTCGTCCCTCGGTCCCGCCGGGGGTTCCCTGTCGTTCATCCCCGAACTCCTCCCTCCACCTCCGCCCCTACTTCCCTCCTCTCCTCGGGACTGACCAAAACCTCCTTCGCACGGGTCCCGAAGACCCTCCTGACCTACCCCAGTCCCCCGACCCCCTGGCTCTTGCTGGGGTCCGTCCGGCTCGACCCTCCTACGGAGACCCCCGGCCCTCCTGGCCCTCAGACACGCGGGACCAGACGTCCAGAGACCTGGACGTGGACCTCTACTCTAAGTCCCCTGTCACGTAGCAGTCCCTACTCCGACCACGACTGTCGGACCGGGACGTCCAGGGTCCCCTGGGGCTCGTCCCGTCTCCGTCACTCACACTGGTGACTCGAGCGTGGCGGGTGTCCCGTCCTTTGTGGAGAAGGGTCGCAGGGATTACGGTAATCCCTCGCGCGGCCCGAGAAAAGAGAGGACGGTCAGGGACCATTAGCCGAGAGGTGTCGACGGTCGGCACGTGTCTACCGACACGATGCAGACCACGTCGAGATGAACCCTACGTTCCCTCTCTCGACCCGTCTAAGCCCGGGACCCAAGTCCGACGGCCGTCTCTTTCGTCGTCGGAGTCAGACGGAGGCCTCCAGTCCCTTGGCACCCTTCCCTGGCGCCCGTCCACCCGACCCGTACCTAGTCGCGGACGTCGGTTCGTTCCTGTCTCGGGTCCTCCAGAAACTCCCGGTCTCCGAGGGGCAGTCGCGACCCGCAGTACACACCCACGGGGTCTGTCCCAAGACCCGAAGTCTCCACGTCCCTGTGACTCTGTCCGGACACCCCGGCCGGACACTCCTCGTCCGAGACCCCTGTCTCCCCCGCTCGACCACGGGTCCGCGGACCACCCCTCTCGCCCACCCCATCTCCACGGCGGGGGGTCGGGGCCGCCCTCGTCCGACGGGGGCGGTCTTGTGTCCGCGCCGACCTCTTGACGCCCAGACACGTGGGGCGAGGGGCCTTTGACGACCTGACTCCCCGTCACGCCCGAGTCGACACCCGTCGCGCGGACGACGACCCAACGACAAGAAGTGAGCGAGTCAGCACAGGTTGAGAAACGTGGGGCACCTGACGTCGTTGGGTCCGAGGGGACAGGTAGTGGTCGAGGGCCTCGAACGAGTTTGGGTACAGGTAACTCAGCCACTACGGTAGGTTGGTAGAGTAGGAGACAGGGGAAGAGGAGGACGGGAGTCAGAATAGGGTCGTAGTCTCAGAAAAGGTTGCACAGTCGAGAAGTGTAGTCCACCGGTTTTATAACTTCGAAACCGAAGTCGTAGTCAGGAGGGTTACTTATAAATCCCAACTAAAGGAAATCCTACCTGACCGAACGAAAGAAAAGACAGGTTCCCTGAGAGTCGGTCCAAACCCGGCGAGGACCACTAGTCACGGAGGTGCATCCTGAGACGTGTGTGGACACAGAAACTCAGGACTTAGGGGAGAAAAATAATTCTCGAGACGGACACACGCGGAGGCACGGCCGGGGGCGGGCCCCTACCGGTCCGAAAGGGGTCCTCCCCTGCGCCCCCTCCCGAGGACGCACCCCGCACCCTCGACCACCATGTCCCGCCCCAGAAGGAACAGACGGGTGGGGACGACGGGGGGGTCCTCCCGAGGAAGCCGACGCTGGTGTGGTGAGTCGGGAAAGGTCCAGTACGGAAGGAAGAGGGAGGCTCAGATGGTCGGGTCCCGGTCCCCTCCCGAGGGACGTCTTGACGGACCGTCCATGGACCCCCGGGACGTCCTCGTGGGGCCCCTGTCTTCGGGTGGTCGTGCACAGGGACCCGGAGGTGGATGTCGGGGACCGGACCTCGGTGAGCGACGAGTCGCTTCCTGTGCCAGGAAGTGGACACGGCTGTCAGGTCGTAGAGTCGTGGGACCCTCGCCCGTGAGCCCCATTGGAAGGTCGGGAAACCTTCCAAGACGTCCTTGGTCCTCCGACCTACCACAGAGGTTCTGTGACCCCGTCGGGGCACCCTGGTTCCTCGGAGTGAACGAGACAGGGGAAGACTCTCATCCTGGTCTGGGGTAGGTGCCGACCATTGGACCGTTGGTAGGGGTAGACGGGGTCTGTCCAGTCGACTCCAGGTCCGGTCACGGTGCCCCTCTGTCGACGAGGGAGGGCCCACAGGCCTCTCACACTGGTGGGTAGTCTGGGTGAACAGAGACCTGTTTGCTGGGTCGTCTGGGAGGGACCCGAGGAGGTCTTCGGGACACCAGACGACATTCGACTCCCCGGGTCTGTCTGTCGCAAGGGGGACCATTGTCGACACTGGCTCGGGGGTAGGTGTTCGGACGTTTCCCGGGACCTGGGGCCCCGGACCGACCCCGAGTAGGTCGTCTTTGTCTGACGAGCGGTTTTCCCACCTGTTGTGGTCGGGGGCACACTGTTTACCCGAGTAATTCCTCTACCTACTGGTACCAAGAGGCGGCACGCGACGCAGGCGGGCCCGTCCCCGGTTCACGTAAGTCTGGTCGACGTCTGGCCGGAGGTCCGCCGACCCCGCCCCCGAGAACTCTCCTCCTCGTCCGACCCAGGGACCCACCCCACGGGTCTCTGAGTCGCTACGTCACTCCCACGAGTCCTGCCGGTCAACCGTCCCCTGCGACCTCCGGATCCCTGTTTCTCTTCGGGACGTTCGCAGGGTGTTCGGTCGCAGAGACCAATTTTAGGTCGAGTCGGTCTCGGGAGTCGAGGGCAGTCGAGGGGCAAACGAGGCCGGGGTCGCGTCGGGACCGGCGGAGGGAGACGACCGAGGGATCGGTCAACAGGGATTTCAGGAGGGGCTCTGGTTAGGCCCTCGGGGACCACCTGTGGTCCAGTAGGGTAGACCTGGGGGTGCGGGACCCTGGAGGTGTGGGTCTCTTGTCTACGTCTACCCTTCCTCTGTCCTACGGGGGGGGCAGGGTGTCGGAGGGGACACGGGGAGGAGGACCTTCGACGGGAGCGGGCTGAGGGTACACCGACCAAGTGAGTGTCCCGCGACGGGGGTGGAGCCCAGTCTTTTTGTTGAAGAGTCCTCCTTCTCCGTGCCCCACCCACAGCCACCCTACGGGTCTCGTACGGACTCGGAGACTCCCAGGGTAGTGGACCGCTCCCGGTAGACGCGGGACTCGGGCACATAATCTCGAGCGGTCGCGGGCTCACGTCCCGGTCCAAACCCTGCGGCGGACCGGACCAGCCCACCCCCACTGGCCGTCCCGGGCCCACCTTACCCGGACTCACCCTTGGTAAGTCTCCGCCTCCTCCCGGGCGGAGCCACTCAGGTGACGTCCCGTAAGGTCTGTGGACACGAAGGAAGGGGTTCCTCGGGAACGACCCTGGGGTCGGGGGAGGGGGGTGAGGACCTTCCGGGTCTGGGGTTCTCGACGGGAGTCGGGGGTTCGGTCGTCGGAGTAGGAGGAGGTGTTTTCCGACCTAGTCCGGACGACCCGGAGGGAGGTCTTGGGCAGTGTTTTGGAAGATTAGTTTGCAAGAGTTGGCTCCTATTCGTCCCGAAATTGAGGAGTCCACACACATAATTCATGCCAAAAGTCCCGTCGGAGAACCTCTGGTAATNGGGGGAGGGGGGTGAGGACCTTCCGGGTCTGGGGTTCTCGACGGGGGTCGGGGGTTCGGTCGTCGGAGTAGGAGGAGGTGTTTTCCGACCTAGTCCGGACGACCCGGAGGGAGGTCTTGGGTAGTGTTTTGGAAGATTAGTTTACAAGAGTTGGCTCCTATTCGTCCCGAAATTGAGGAGTCCACACACATAATTCATGCCAAAAGTCCCGTCGGAGAACCTCTGGTAATTTTCTAATAGAAGAGGAACTCTCGAGGTAATCGTAGGGAGGTCCGAGAACTGGCGTCGGACTTCTACCCCTCTGCCCCTCTGCACGGAACAACTTAGTCTCGTCCTTTTGTTCGGGAGCCTACCCGGGCGCTCGAGGGACCGTCCGACCGGCCGCAGTCCTCGTCCCAAGACGTTTGGGACCTTCGCCGCCCGTCTGGTCGGGCGGGCCGGGCCCCGAGGCGACAACGCAAACGTGGACACAACGAGGCCAAAGACAGAAGCCACAGAGTCACTGGAACTCTTTCGACCCACTCTGACTGGAAGTGGTATGGGGTTCCACCGGGCGACCGGTCGGGTGGACAAGGTAGGGTCCACTCACGTCTCCGGGGAAGGTCCAGTCCCTCCGGGGGCTGGTCCCGGACCTGGTCCCGCCGGCTTGTCCGGTTCCACGTTCCACAGTCGTCTTCCCCCGGTACAAAGAGAATCGTTTCAGTCCTTTGTCCGGACCTGAGCCTTCTGTCCCAAGTGACGACTCGGGGAGACACAGGTCCCACAAGACTCAACCCCCTTCCTGGGAGGTCGACGACCCGAGTGTACCTTCCCGGACCCCGGGTGGACGGTCCTCCCAAGGCCTTTCCACGGGGCCCGCCCGGGACACCTGCAGGGGACCGGACCGGAGTCGTCCCCGGGTCTGGCGTGCACTCGGCGGCCCCTTGTGTCCCCACCGAAGCCATTGTGTCCGGGGGGACCGTAGACCCCGGCGACACCCACCGTCCTTCCGGTCCCCCGGAGCAAGGTAAGGGAGGGGAGGCCCCGTCCCCCGGGCCCGGTCCGCCGACGCCCACAGGGGCCTACCATTCCTCAGCGGGGCCGAGTCCCGAGTGTCTCCACAGCTGAACCGGTCCGCGTCCGGGCCGGGCCGAGGGACGTGAAAGAGAGGGCGAGATGGGACCCTTGCTCTCCCCGCCCTTCGCCGAAGGACACGACCGACCTCGTGTCCTCCTACGCCCAAGAGGAGACGGTGCCCGGAGAGGGGACCCGAAACCCCGGGGCTCCCCGGCCTCCTGGGTCTGTGGGTCGTCCTTTCGGGTCCCGGTCTTGGGTGTCGGGGCACTGGAATCGTGGGTGTGCGCCGTCACCACTGGAAGGTGGCCGGCCCACACCTGCCCGGTCGAGAAGCGGACCGGGTCGCGCCCGGGTGAAGGAGCCCGGCGGAGGCAGAGAAAGGAGACAGCAGAGCGGAGACGGAAAGTTCTTTCGAAGAGCTCACGTCGAAAGTACCTAAGGCGAGAGTGAGAAATGCCGACGTTCCGGTTGAACATTTGCAGACAAAGGACACGTGTGCACACTCTCTCTGCCGTGTGTGGGTGTACACATTCGTAGTCCCAGTCCGACTGCACACACGGACGGGGGTCCACTCCCGACCCGTGAGACGGGGGGCGTTGCTGGACAGGTCAAAGGTCGGGGGAGTCGGTCTCCAGAGGACTGTAGTCGGTACGGGTGAAGCACGGACGTGTCGACACGGTGGACGTCTATGTCAGGACTTCCCGCTTGCGCCCGGAACGGGACCAAACGCGAAACACCACACCTCGCGTGACAACCAGAGATTCCCCGACCGACAGGAGGGAGTCGTGCGTAAACCTCCCGCGCCGTCGACATTAAGTGAGGTCCCACGCGTCAAGGGAGACAGGGTAAAGTTTACACGAGACGTCAGGCTCCGAATCGAGGTGGGCTGAAGGCAGGGAGTCCCGTTCGCTCGGCGCCACCGTAGGTTCCCCGGAAGGCGGAAAGCCAGAAACAAGGACGCTCCAGGAGTGCAAGTGGATTTGGAGGCAGAGGGGACCAACTGGCCAGACAGGCAGGACTAAACGGTTCAGGGCGGACCGGATGAGACCCCGTTACATTCCCGTGTCCGCACATTTGCACCATTGTAAAAGACCCCTGAGAACGAAGGTGGGCGACAGGACCGAAACTGGGACCCTCGGTCCTCAGACTCCACCTGTGCACGGTGGGACCCCCCGCAGGCTCGTCCCGCCCGCGTGCCACACGCTCCTCCCTGTGTTTGTCACCGGCTCTCGTCTCGGACCTCCCGACCGGCGGTCGGGGTGCCCCCTGGTTGTACTGGTGTCTGTCCTCCTCCGGGCGGGCTGCAGCCCCGTCGGCCCGCGGGAGGTGCGGCCGAAGGTGACGGCGAGGAGTAGGAGTCCGTTGCGGTGGGCGAGAGAGCCTCGGAGCCCAGCGTGCACACGGGTCCGCATCCAGAAAGGTGCATACGGCTGGCACACCTACAAGGGGGTGCTGTGGGCTGGTCGAGTCGTAGCGTTCGGGTGGTGCGAAAAGTGCCGAAAGAGCCGTGCCGACGCGGCAATCGAACTAAGTGTCAGCCCAAGAGGGAAAAGACCCGAAGGGTCCACCGAGTCACGACTTCTCGGGCGGACGGTCACGTCTTCCGCACCCGAGCTAGGGACCCAGCCCTTCTACGGGACCTCTTCTCTTTCCGTTGGGCGGGGTCAGAAGAACGGACCTCCCAGGGTGCCTGTCTCCTCGGACCCCCGACGTGAGATGTCCCAGGGCCTCTCAGCCTGTGTCGGCTCGCTGACTTGGTGTCGAAGAGGAGAGGGGCAAACAAAGGTCTAATGACCCCTGAAACAGGGAAACTTTATTGAAACAACGGTACACCTGGTGACGGCCCTCCCTGGACGGTAACCGACGACCGAGACGTCAATGTGCCAGTCGGGCCGAGAACTCGACCACGAAGGAGCTCCAGGATCCGCATACGTCCGGGGAGGGTCCGACCAAGGACCCTTCCCCGTCCCCTCTGCCCGACGGGGAACCCACCAGAACTATGGACTTCCGGTCAATCGTGGATGTATGCTGGGGTGGACGTAAAAGAAAGAAACTCATGGAGTGCAGACGAAAAACCAAAGGAAGGCCGCGTTTCAAGGTCCTAGGACCGCTGTTCGGGCGGACTAGAGTCGACACGTGACTGGCGCACAGGGCCGACACACGTGACGGGTGGGTCGTGTCAGATGTGTTGTGGGGGCGAAGGCAGGCCTTCGACGGGACTAACCCACGATTACTGTAACGGTAGGGTGAGTGTTTGTCGAAAGGGAAAAGGGGTGTTTCAGGGTCGTCTACAAATTTAGGAAGTTCTGGTCTTAGCCGATCTTGTACGAGTCCCACCCGGCAAGGCTGTCTGACCGGGAAACGTGTCTGAGGAAATAAAGTCCTTTCCAAGGGGAGCCCCCTCCCACCTACGACGAGGCAGTGGTGGGGTGGGCTGAACCCCGAGACAGGTGTGCGTAGAACCCGGAAGAAACGCAGACAAGACACTGACATTGAAAGACGTCTTGGGAACGACAAATCGAGTAAAAGGGCAAAAGAGAGGAAGAAGAGAGAGAACGACCGAGCTGACGTCGGAGACGCGATAGACGAGTGGGCATACATGCGTGGCCGACCTAAGAGTAAAGACTTTACGACGACGAAAAAGAAATTTTTCAACAAAAGTTCGGAAAGGCGGGAAAGGGGGCCGAAGGACGAGTCGTTCGAGTAAGGACTCGGAAAGATACAAAGGGACGAGACACGGAAGTGTCTACGCAGCAGAATTAAAACCAACGGAGCAGACCACATAATGCGAGGTCGGACGGACGTTGATCTCCGGTCAGAGGTCGCCCCCAGGAACGGCCAGGGAGGGAGACGAGTGGACATGGGAAATGGGAAAATGGGAGTGTTTCCACAGACCTAAAAAGTGTTAGGAGAGAACGAGTAAACTCTACTCGAGTTCCGGGACACAAAATCTGCCACAGGGTCATACCCCCCCCCCCCCACACACGTTTCACCACTCGGGTCGAGGTGTGGACACAAGAAGGGACCAAAGTACTCCTTCTCGTAGAGTGGCTCCTTCGCTGGCTCTTGCCGCGACTTCCCACCCAAGAGTCGGGGGGTCGGGTCGGGAGGGACCGTGACGTCAGGAGAGGGGTACTGGGACCCGTCGAGGCGTGTGGGAGACTCTACGTCGAAGGGACCACAGCTCAACTCGACTATCCCCACGGTAGGGACTTTCCTCGTGCCCCTGTCTCCCCGAACTAAGGGTCTCGGTCACAGACAGAGTCCACGATCCGCTGGTCCCCAGTCGTGACAATAGGGAGGACCCCGGGAGGACGAAGGACTGGAAATGGGGACCTCGGGAGTCCCCTACGTCGTGAGGGTGCAGAGTCGCCCAGGGGAGACGAGCGTAGGGACCTAAAGGTACACTCAGGAGCCCCTTGCAGAGGGAGACGGGTGTTTGGGCGAACACCCGCCCGCAGAGACGTCCACCTCTGGGGTGAGTCTAGTCGACCACTCCCCACCGGAGGAGCCCGGCCCACCCCCCACACCCGGCGACACTGAGACGCACCTCTACCGGGTCGAGGGCAGGCAGACGAGTCCCCCTGAGGACTTCAGGCGTGCACGAGACGAGGCCCGAGACAGGCGGGTGTGGATGTCCAGATTCCCTTCGACGACCGAAACGATCCGGTGGAGGGCCGGTAAGGGCGGTCCTCCCTCTCGGAACGCACCCCAAACCTTCGTTCCTCTGGGCCCGAGCTTAGGACCGACCCGGTGCGCCGACTCTCGGGCTACGGCGACGAGGACTTAGCAGGCACAAAGGCGGACACTTCACCCGACCAAGGCAGAAAGCCCTGGGAGTCCCGACCCTACCCCCGTCCCTTCACGACACGAGACACCTGTGGGGAGGAAGACCCGGCCCTGGAGAGGACCCCCCCTGGGCCCCGGGTCCTCCACCTCGGGGGTGTGATCCGAGGGGAACGGGGCGTTCGGAACGACCGGCCCCCCCCTGGGACCCTCCGTCGCACAAGACCCACACACTCGATGAGTCCCTTGGCGTCCCGCCTTCGTAGAGACGCACGTTCCTTGTAGGTCGACCCTCGGCCCTGAGGTCTGAGGAAAGGTGAGAGACAGGGCGCCCGGACCGCCAGGGAAGGGCCACATCTGTCGTGGTCGACCTCTCCGCCCCGGCCGGGCACCCCCGTCGAGGCTCGAGACACAGGCCCGGGGTGACCCTCCTGTGGGGGGTTTGGAGGGAGTGTGGTTATTAGAGTACAACTACCTGTTTTAATCAGAGGTTTAAGATTACTCTGACGAGGACCTCTGTCTGTCGAGTAGACTTCTAATTTACTCTTTTTAACGGCGAAAACGACCGAGGAAATCTTTGAGTAAACGTAAGACAGTCGAAGGTAATGCTTTCCCGGGACACCTGAGGCCTCCCCTATGCCCTCCCCGGCTCCGGGAGACCGGACCCCCACGACGCGGGGCCCCCGGCCCCCGTGGGACTCCCTATGGGTGGTGGAGGCCCGACCGAGAGGAAGGGGGAGAGTCTCGGGGAGGTGGGAGGGGTCACGGGGTGTTCCGAGACACGTCTCACCGACGTCGGAGGGACGGGGAGGAACGAGGGGACCTTCTGTCCGGGAGGTCCCTTCTCGAGGGACGAGTGGCCCCGGAGCACCCCCTACGCCTCTGTCCGTCTCGGGGGTTTGACCGGGTAGTGAGAGTCGGAGAAGACTCCAGTCCTCTGTTTACGAGTGTGTGGGACAGGGGCGTGTCCCGTCGAACGCAAAGGGGGTGTGACGTCCGCCCGGCACAGTGAGGGGACGACCAGTCTGGGACACCCCGAGAGAGTGGGGACCCTACGGAGGAGGGGTGTCGACCCGACAAGCCTTTTCAGGTCTCCGGGACGACACACACGCCGGCCCCGGGTCCCTCACCGGCCTCCTCGGGGACCTCTGTCGCACTCTACTGAGTGTGTTGGTCTGGAGGGGGCTCCGAGGGGGCGGTCCGTGGGTTACAGGGGACCGAATCCCAGGCGCGGCGGGAAAGGGTCCCTGGGGTGGGGAGTACCACTCAGAGGTTCGTCTCCAAGTTGTGGTCGTTCAGTACTTCAGTCAGTCGGTTCGATTGGCGACTGTGACCGTGATTAACATTAATTTTTAATCGTATCTTTACACGAAAGTCCTCTAATTTTAATGACCACCCAGGGCTGGGTATACGGAGCGGGACCGCTACCCCCTGTTCGTGTCGAGCGTAACGTATTTCGTGCAGATTCCCCGAAGTCCCTCCCCTTTGTACAGTCACGTGAGTCGAGGAAAAGGGGGACTGAATGTTTGTGCGGAGAACGTATCTGTTCACCGGCAGCCTTGACAGGGGCAGAGGGACCCTGGCAGACGAGGGAGTCAGAGGGGTCGGCCGAGGGCGTCGTTAAAGGTGTGTCCAGGTGCTGGGGCTCAGTGTCGAAACATGGCATTCGTGAAAGATGTGAGACATTTAACGGAGTGCGTAATCTTTATAATAGAGGCTCGTCGCTTGATAGTCAATTACTCCTCGACTCGCCCGCCTTCCGTACAGTCCGTTGCCCCTGTCTCCGCGTCTCGTTAACGTCGTTCCGCACCACGAGCGCAGAGGTGCCGCACACACTACGCGCCGAGGTCTCGACGGTAGCCACCTCGTTGCTCCTCCGTCTGCACAGAAACCCCGACCCCGTGAACGGAGTGGACCCAGGGGAACCGGAGGACCCGGTCCACACGTCCGCCGACTCCGTAGGCCTCGGAGTTTCCTAAGGGACGCCTCAGTTCCGGCACGGACTGAGTCGAAAGGGCCACACTAAACTTCTCGCTCCCACGGACCACGCCGGGTTCCGCACATCCCTGAGCAAAGTGGGTGAGACTGGACACACCCGTCGGGGGTGGGCGTCTCCGAGGTCCCTCACCCCCGGCCCCATCCCGTCTGCGTACGTGGGAAAACGAGGCCGTCGAGCATCTCCTCTCTTCCTTCGTGCCCCCTGGTCGTTCCCTGCCTGTTCGTTCCTGACCCTCCGGTCCGCGACCTCTCTTTATCTTTAGTCTCTTCCCCACCCCTCTGTCTCCCCGACCGAATCTTTGACATCAGGACCGCCCGAAGAGACTCCTCCACTGAAAACTCCTTTTAGGGTTTCCTTTTCGTTCTCGTTCGGAACATAGTTCCACCCTCCTTTCCGGGTTCCGGTTCGAATGTCCCACGTCCCACGACTCCGAGACCCCTCACAGGGTGCCCGCTGCTCTTTCGGTAACACCGACCTGTCGACTCCCCGCCCACCACTGTCCGCGTCCGTCCCGGACTCGGGCGTCGCTCCTGTAGGGTCCAGGAGGGTTAGGAACGAACAGGCAGGGAACGACCAGGGGGCACGAACGAAGAGAGGAGATGCTCGACGGCCTCGAGTTCCCACGTAGACGGGATGGGGCCGGGGGTGAGGGACCTCGGAAACACCCCCCCGACGGGTGCGTCCAGGCTGACACCAGACTGACCGGGATGTTTGTTATCTACCCCCTCCCCCTCCCCTGACGTCTTTAGTCCACCCTCTACGACGTCGAACTCCACCCCGACCTAAGTCTACACGGACCCCCAGTAAGTCACCCGTCCTAGGTTCGGCCTCTGTCCGACGGTCTCTTTCTTCTTTGGCTCTGTGCGGTCCTGCACCCAGGTCGTCGCCCCACAGCCACCCTTGACTGCGTCCCGACTGCCCTGTCCTCCCGCCCGTCCCCGATGACTCCCACCCCCGGTTCTCTCTGCCCGTTTACGGGGTCAGAGGTCCACGCGACTCGACACCTTCCCCACTCCCGGCCCCACTCCCGGTCCCACTCTTCGTCAACACCCTGTCCCTTTCCTACTCCCACATCTGTCCCTCTGTTCCCACATCTGCCCCTCAGGTCCCACATCCGCCCCTCTGGTCCCACATCTGTCCCTCTGATCCCACATCTGCCCCTCTGATCCCACATCTGCCCCTCTGGTCCCACATCTGCCCCTCAGGTCCCACATCCGCCCCTCTGGTCCCACATCTGCCCCTCAGGTCCCACATCCGCCCCTCTGGTCCCACATCCGCCCCTCTGGTCCCACATCTGTCCCTCTGATCCCACATCTGCCCCTCTGATCCCACATCTGCCCCTCTGGTCCCACATCTGCCCCTCAGGTCCCACATCCGCCCCTCTGGTCCCACATCTGTCCCTCNACCACTGTCCGCGTCCGTCCCGGACTCGGGCGTCGCTCCTGTAGGGTCCAGGAGGGTTAGGAACGAACAGGCAGGGAACGACCAGGGGGCACGAACGAAGAGAGGAGATGCTCGACGGCCTCGAGTTCCCACGTAGACGGGATGGGGCCGGGGGTGAGGGACCTCGGAAACACCCCCCCGACGGGTGCGTCCAGGCTGACACCAGACTGACCGGGATGTTTGTTATCTACCCCCTCCCCCTCCCCTGACGTCTTTAGTCCACCCTCTACGCCGTCGAACTACACCCCGACCTAAGTCTACACGGACCCCCAGTAAGTCACCCGTCCTAGGTTCGGCCTGTGTCCGACGGTCTCTTTCTTCTTTGGCTCTGTGCGGTCCTGCACCCAGGTCGTCGCCCCACAGTCACCCTTGACTGCGTCCCGACTGCCCTGTCCTCCCGCCCGCTCCCCGATGAGTGCCACCCCCGGTTCTCTCTGCCCGTTTACGGGGTCAGAGGTCCACCCGACTCGACACCTTCCCCACTCCCGGCCCCACTCCCGGTCCCACTCTTCGTCAACACCCTGTCCCTTTCCTACTCCCACATCTGTCCCCCTGATCCCACATCTGCCCCTCAGGTCCCACATCCGCCCCTCTGGTCCCACATCCGCCCCTCTGGTCCCACATCCGCCCCTCTGGTCCCACATCTGCCCCTCTGATCCCACATCTGCCCCTCTGATCCCACATCTGCCCCTCTGATCCCACATCTACCCCTCTGATGCCACATCCGCCCCTCAGATCCCACATCCGCCCCTCTGGTCCCACATCCGCCCCTCTGGTCCCACATCTGTCCCACAGATCGCACATCTGACGCTCAGATCCCACATCTGTCCCCCTGACCCCACATCTGTACCTCTCATACCACATCTGTTCCTCTCTGGTCCCACATCCGCCCCTCTGATCCCACATCTGTCCCCCTGACCCCACATCTGTCCCTCTGATCCTACATCAGTTCCTCTCTGATCCCACATCTGCCCCCTCAGATCAAATATCTGCTCCCCTCTGATGCTACGTCTGGCCCCTCCAATCTCACAGCTGTCCCCTCCTGATCCCAGACAGGGACCCGACGTCGTCTCGCACCCAATTTTACCTGTAGCCCGGGACGAACGAGTGACGGGTACCCCACCAAGAAAGGAGCAGGGGACTTCTCTTGAAACACGGGCGGACCGACCCGTGGCAGACGAGACTTCGGAGTCGTCGACGGTCCGGCGAGGGTCCGGGTACTCGTCCCGTGAGGAGGGACCCGTGGGGAGACACCGGGCCAGGGAACCCGTCAGGAGGAACCCAGGTGTAGGTCGAGGCGGGGTAGGTCGTAGGACCGGTGCGGCATCCCGTAGACAGGACTTCGACGAAGGAGAGGGCCGGGGCGGGAGACGGTGGGAGAGGGGCGTACCCCCGTGAAAGAGGTCCTGGTAGACGGGAACGGTCACGGGCGGACCGAGACCCACAGGGTAGAGCACAGGATGTCCGACAGCCGGAACGGGTAGTCCAGGGGTCGGGGAGTGTCGGTCGCAAGTCCTTCTACGACCCCCGTGTCTCCGATCCAGCCGAGCCCCGACTCGGGACTGGAGTGCCGGTCTGTGCGGTGGGCCTACTCCACACGTCTGAAACCCTAGGGGGTCCTCGGTCGCCCGCTCAACGCTCTTGGGCCCCAATAAAAATGACTCGACGTCCTCCCGCGGACCAAAGGTGTGGCAGACGTCGTCACCGCAGGGGGTCGCTCGTGGTCCGGCCGAGGACCAGGCTTAAGAGGTTCTGACTGCCTCATTTATCCGCACAAGTGCCGTGACCTCAGGGGTGCAGTTCCTTGGTCCACCCGGCCCCAGTGGGTTCCTCCGAATCGTCCTCAAATAGTTGGGGCCGGGGTCTGCCCGAGCGACCGGGCCTGACACGAACCGACCTCCGGTCCCAGGCCCCCTTCTTGTTTAAGGGGGTCGGGCGGCCCGAGTCGGGGGCCCTAGAGCGCCCAGAGAAGAGCCGGCAAACTTCTTGAGGGTGACAACAAAAACCACAGTCTCACTTAATAAATAACCCCTACTTCAGGACGGGGGACTCACGGAAATTCTCGTGTCGCCCTAGCCTCCCATGTAAACAAAAAGAATTACAGACAGAGACGAAAAGGACCTCCTCAGGCCCCTCTCGAGGGAGAGACGAGGTCCCGACGGGAGCAGGCGAGGAAGGGTCGGCGGGGGGAACAGACAGTGTGCCGGGGACGACGTCGGGGTCGGGACGGACAGGAGTCTGCCGGATCAGGAGTAGGGCCGGACTGTGGGTGCGGAGGACCCGGGAGGGACGGGACCTGAAGGGACGTCTCGAGTCCCGTCCCTCCTCCTGGGTCGTCCCCTGGGCAGGCAGGGGGTGAACGGAGAGAGACGGGGACGGGGTCGGTGCCCACGTGGGGTTGTACGGACCGTGGAGCAGGTCCACTCTACGTCCGTTGGGGAGTCCGAGTTCGACACGACGGTTTCCCCGTGGACCAATCTCAAACCCCATTTCCCAGTCCAGGGTGTCAGAGTCGTGTGAAGAGACCTCGTTCAGGGCCCCGCGAGTCCCCACGTCCGTAGGACCGTAACGGGGGACCGTGGGTCTCCAGTTTCCTACACTTGCTCGATCTCTGTGTCTTGGGGTCCGGTCACGGACGGGCTACCACTACCATGGCAAGTCTACCTACAGTGACCCTGTAAGTAGGGGGTCACCTCGGGTCGCACATCGGCTGTGGGTGAAGGTGCACAGTCCATGGTCAGGAAGGCTCGGAGGCCTCTACGACCACGACGACGACCTCCTACCTCTCCCCGGTCTCGTGGAGGGCGTCTCAGGGGTACCGGTCGGTCCGGACCCCTCGCCGGCACCCTCCGGGTGGGAAGGACGGGACGGAGGGACCCTCGGGGCCGGGGGTACCGAGTGGACTCGAGTTCGTCGCGGACTGGACGAGGGGGAGACCCCCGGAGTCCCGCTGACTCGGGACGGGTCCCTCACCACTACCCCTCCGACGGAGCAGCGGGGTCCTGCCTTCGACCTGCGCACGCGTATCACCGACAGCCGACCGACCCTGCGGTCCCGACCTCCGAGCGATCGGGACTCTGGAGGGACTAGCGTGGGCGACGGACGGAGCGACTCGATTCGTCGAGGAGGCGGTCCACTAAGGTCCGGGCGTAGTCCACGTCGTCCGGCCCGCACACACACACACACACACGCACACACGCACACACGCACACACGCACACACACACACACACACACACACAACGACGAGTCAGTACGGGCTGAGAGACACCGGGGCACCTGACGCGGGGCGGTCCGAAGGGACAGGTAGTGGTAGAGGGTCTTGAACGTGTTTGAGTACAGGTAACTCAGCCACTACGGTAGGTTGGGAGAGTAGGAGATAGCGGGGGAAGGGGAGGGTGGAAGTTAGAAAGGGTCGTAGTCCCAGAAAAGTTTACTCAGTCAAGAAGCGTAGTCCACCAGTTTATAACCTCAAAGTTGAAGTCGTAGTCAGGAAGGTTACTTATAAGTCCTGACTAAAGGAAATCCTACCTGACCAACCTAGAGGAACGTCAGGTTCCCTGAGAGTTCTCAGAAGAGGTTGTGGTGTCAAGTTTTCGTAGTTAAGAAGACACGAGTCAAAAGAAATACCAGATTGAGTGTAGGTGTGTACTGATGACCTTTTTGGTATCGAAACTGATCTGTCTGGAGACAACCGTTTCATTACAGAGACGAAAAATTATACGACAGATCCAACCAGTATCGAAAAGAAGGTTCCTCATTCGCAGAAAATTAAAGTACCGACGTCAGTGATAGACGTCACTAAAACCTCGGGTTCTTTTTTTTCAAAGAGTGATAAAGGTAACAAAGAGGTAGATAAACGGTGCTTCACTACCCTGGCCTACGGTCGAAAAAGTGAGGAAAGTGAAAGTGGTTCTCCGAAAAATCAAGGAGAAGCGAAAGAGGATATTCCCACCACAGTAGACGTATAGACTTCAATAACTATAAAGAGGGCCGTTAGAACTAAGGTCGAACACGAAGTAGATCGGACCGCAAGGAGTAGTACATGAGACGTATCTTCAATTTATTCGTCCCACTGTTATATGTCGGAACTGCACGAGGAAAAGGATAAACCTTGGTCAGACAACAAGGTACAGGTCAAGACTGACAACGAAGGACTGGACGTATATCCAAAGAGTTCTCCGTCCAGTCCACCGGACCATAAGGGTAGAGAAAGTCTTAAAAGGTCAAACAACACTAAGTGTGTCAATTTCTGAAACTGCATCAGTCATTTCATCTTCAACTACGAAAAGACCTTGAGAGAACGAAAAAGGTACTAGGTCGCCTACAACCGTTAAACTAGAGACCAAGGAGACGGAAAAGATTTTGGTCGAACTTGTAGTCCTTCAAGTGCCAAGTGCATAACGACTTCGGACCGAACCTCTTAAAACTCGTAATGAAATGATCGCACATTCTACTCACACGAAGAACTCTTTGGATATACGTCCAGTCCTTCGTTGTCAGTCTTGACCTGTACCTTGTTGTCTGACCAAGGTTTATCCTTTTCCTCGTGCAGTTCCGACATATAACAGTGGGACGAATAAATTGAAGATACGTCTCATGTAGTACGCTTTGCGACCCGACCTTCTTCGTGTTCGACCTTAGTTCTAACGGCCCTCTTTATAGTTAGTGGAGTCTATACGTCTACTGTGGTGGGACTAACGTCTTTCACTTCTCCTCGAGTTCTCGGAGAGCTACTTTCACTTTTTCCTCTCACTTTTTCAACCGAATTTCGAGTTGTAAGTCTTTTGATTCTAGTACCGTAGACCAGGGTAGTGAAGTACCCTTTATCTACCCCTTTGTCACCCTTGTCACCGTCTGAAATAAAAAACCCCGAGGTTTTAGTAACATCTCTCACTAACGTCGGCACTTTAATTTTCTGCGGATAAGGAATCTTCCTTTCAATACTGGTTGGATCTGTCGTATAACTTTCCGTCTCTATAATGAAACGGTTGTTTCCAGGTAGATCAGTTCCGATAACAAAAAGGTCACCAGTACATACCTACACTCTCAACCTGACACTTCTTTCGACTCACTACTTCTTAACTACGAAAACTTGTCACCACAACCTCTTCTGAGAACTCTCAGGGAACCTGACGTTCCTCTAGGTTGGTCAGGTAGGATTTCCTCTAGTCAGGACCCACAAGTAACCATCCTGACTACAAATTCGACTTTGAGGTTATGAAACCGGTGGAGTACGTCTCTCAACCGAGTAACCTTTTCTGAGACTACGACCCTCCCTAACCCCCGTCCTCCTCTTCCCCTGTTGTCTCCTATTCTACCAACCTACCGTAGTGACTGAGCTACCTGCACTTAGACACACTTGAGGTCCTCAACCACTACCTGTCCCTCCGGACCGCACGACACTAAGTACCCCAGCGTTTCTCAGTCTGTGCTGACTCCCTGACTTGACTTGACTTGACTTGACTCACGTTAACACGCAATCAAATTCGTAAGAAACCGTAACGGGAAGAAACCCTAACCTTACTTTTGACTGGAAAGGTCAGGACACCGGTGACGACTCAAAAGGTTTAAACGACCGTATAACTCACGTCGTGAAAGTGTCGTAGTAGAAAATCCTAAACTTTATCGAGTCGACCTTGAGTCAGTGGAGGTGATCGAAACAAGCATCACTACGAGGGATTCCGGGTGAACTCGAACGTAAGGTCCGACAGACCGAGATCCACTCACTAGTGTGGTAGTACCAATAGACCCAGTACTTCTAGACAAAACATATCAAGAAGACACATAAGAACGGTGGAGTAGAATTATAGAAGACGAAGACAGTCCAGGTATGGTAAAGACCGGAAATGACTCGGGTAGAAACGTACTTTGTTAGGAAACCATGGAAATTAAAAGAACTTCTCTAGAGATCAGAAAGGGTAAGATAACAAAAGGAGATAAAGAAGCGTAACTAGAGACTCCTTCCGAAAGAATAGAGAAGAACGAGAAGAAACCTTGAGACGTAAGTTTCCCCATATAGAAAGGAAAAGAGGAAACGGAAAGCGAAGAGAAGAAAAGAGTGGACAAACATTCCGGAGGAGTCTGTTGGTACATCGGAAAAACGGAAAGAAAAACCGCCTACCGGAACTAGGGACGGAGGACATGTTACACTGCATGGAGGCAGGGACCGATACCCCGTCCCGCATCGGCCTCCCGTGTCCCCCCCGTGGCCCGAGACAGGAGTCGACCTAGACGTGAGTGGGTTGGACGTGTCAAACGTTTGGACTGTACCACTCTTTTCTCCGGCCCACGAAGAGGCTCGACCCGTCTAAGGGTCCACTCCGACACGACTGGTCGAGTGTAGGGTTCCGTGTTTCGTGACTCCCGCCGTCGAGGCACTTGTCTTGCCCCGTCCTCTGCGCCTGGGGTCGAGTGCCCCGCGGGGCCCCCGGTGTGCGGCTGGGGTCTCGGGCAGACCCGAACAAACTTAAAATAGACGACCAACCAAAAACCGACACGGCCCAGCGAAGACGGTGGACCCGAAAGGGAGTAGCGCCGCTCACCCCGGACGAGAGAGCAACGTCCCGGAGCCGAGGAGAGGAGGATCGTGTGTCCGAATCGACGAGGCGCCGGACACCCTAGAAGGACCTGGTCTCTAGCTTTGGGTACAAAGAGGGTGACCGACCGCTTAAGAAATAGTGACTCGGTAGCGCCTTCGGGGGGAGTGGTAAACCGAAACTTACAAATTGGTCATTTTCCCCTCTAGTCTTTGGAGTCATATCTGGTCTTTTGGTAATTTTTCTGGTTCTTACATAGAACCAATGAACAAAAGGTCTGTTTTCCGCCCGACGTCTCAACCCCCTGTTCCTGCTATGTCCCAGGATAAGGTAAAGTCGGACTTCGGAGGTGCGTGAGGAGCTGTGGACAGTAAAAGACCTAAACCCCACGGTCAGTAGGAGCCCCACCCTCTCTCATGCATAGGGGACACACAGGGTCCGAGTCTCAGGGTCTCAGAGTCCTGTCGTCGAAAACGTCCCTTCCCTCGGACCTGGGGAACAGCTGTAGTGTGTCACCCACACGTAGGACCACCCCCTGTACGCCCATGGTGTGCGTTACACGAGCGACCGTGTCTCGAGTTGTAGGTCGAAGTTGGTTTACTGCAAGTAACTTACTTTTTCAAGGGAAGTAGGAGTAGAACAAATATATTTGTACAAGAGTCACGAAATCTAATTTAAAATTTTTAATTTTTATCCCCCTTTCTCACTTACGACGAAGTAAGGTCGTCAATCAGTAGATTCTCCCACACTAAATTCACACCCCTACTCTACGTAAATTTTTTGGAAAAGTACAAACGATTAACAAGCAGTTTTACATATGACGAAAGTACACCAAAATTAGATCACAGCACTTTTATTAATATTATTAGTGAGTTGGATCTTCTTTTAAATCGTAAATCTCGGGTTACTGTAGACCTATAAATTTTATAGTAAAATATATGTATAAATAAGTACAATACTATGCCTGAATACTATCCCACTGGCTTTTGGGACCTACGTATTTTATATAATCAAATACGAAATTACCTTCTGATCTTATCTTTATACTCTCCTTCCATTTTTAATTCACGAAGGTAAAGTTGAATTTTGGTCGTAAATGACTTCAGAAATTTTTTATCTACGGATGACAGGTAACGATATACAAAGCTAAGACAACGTTTTTGGTCTTCACCACTACCATCATTAAAACAAAGTTATAGACTTTATAGTACTTTTAGTGTAATAACGTTGATAAATGTCAACACCACTGTTCGAACTCACTAGTGGTAAACATTTGGAAGATTGTGTTTCTTATTATCGCTTGCGTATTCCACGTAGAGCCCGAAGGTGCACGAAGTCACCCATTTCTTAGACGGACGTCATGCCCTCTGCGTCTCCTGCTCCCAAACTAGGGACCCAACCCTTCTAAGGGACCTCCTCCTTACCGATGGGTAAGGTTATAAAAGTGGACTTTTTTAGGGTACCTGTCTCCTCGGACCGCCCGATGTCAGGTGTCACAGTGTTTCTTAGCCTACACTGACTCGCGGATTCGTGCGTTCGTTTTCGCGCAGAATTGAATCAAAGTAGTCTGCTCGTGGTCCGTTATTTCTCGTCTGACGTGTCCTGGAGAAGGACGAGACTCTGGGAGGTCCGGGGAAGTGGTTGAGGTGGGAGCAGGACTTTCAAAGGTGAGAGAACTTAACGAATTGGGACCCAGTAAATGAGGGTATCGTACCCGGGAACTGCGACCGCGTACCCTGTATGATCCTACGTTGCCTCTTCAGACCGGTCGAACGAGGAAAAGTTCTGACATAATAGATAAAAACTGAGACTTAAAAACATATGTAAAATCTTATTAGAAAGTCGAAGATGTTTTGGTTTGGACAAAAGATAGACGACGGAGTCGACCATCGAGTCTACCATTTCGCAGACGGATGTTACGCCCTCTAGACCCAACCTAGGGACCCGGTCCTTCTAGGGGACCTCTTCCGCTACCGTGGGGTGAGGTCATAAGTACGGACCTTTTAGGGTACCTGACTCCTCGGATCATCCGATGTCGGGTACCCAGCGTTTCTCAGCCTGCGCTGACTCGCTGACTCGCTGAAGTGATAGGACAACAATAGAAGGTGAGAAATTAGACGGAAAACACCAAAATTAACTCGAAAAAATATATTAAAGAAAAGAATCGTATAGTCAACATAAAGAGAACATTGGAAAAAAAATTGACTAACGGATCTCAACCGTCGTATGTTAATGTTGTCTAGGTTCTTGTACAAATCACATATGACATGATGGCTTCCCACCAAGTTCACGGCTCGTTATCAGCTTATTAAGATTAAGGAGGGGGAACAGTGAACACAATGAGACTGTAAGTGACAAAATATTTGTACCTATATGCATGTATACACGCACACCATCACCGAGACAACACAGACTCAGAAACGTCGGGGTCCGAGGAGACAGGTACCTTAAGAGGTCCGTTCTTATGACCTTATCCATTTGTAGGGAAAAGGTCTCTATACATGTATTCTGTACACGTATTCTTATATGCTAGTTTATGCGTCAGTCGTAATAATAAACGTTAGTCAAGTTATTCTTATTCTTTGATTTAAAGGGGGGAGGTCAATCGGGAAACGATGACAGGGAAAGAAAGTCATCCAGACTCAGAGACTTGACGTCGTAAAAGAAAGAAAGAGAGATTTCTAGAGGGAGTGTGAAGAGTGTTCCGTACACACGGGCGTGTTAGCGGAAGTCTGAAGCGAGTAGACTCTTTCCGCGACACAAAGGAGTGAAAACTCCCTCCCTGTTAATGAATCCAAAGTCCTAAAATCCAACGACGGAAAAGAGAGTTGCGAAACTTACAAAGTGGGGTAAGGAGAGAGCGCACGTACAAAAGGTTCCTCTTTCGTCTACGTTAAGAACCAACTTGACCCTTGGTCACCCACCGGACCCGTGGGGGTCGGGGGTCGTCCGATACTACTCGATGTCCTGAGACCTGTTCGGGTAGGGGGTGATGAGTAGAATGCCTATGTCCCCCACTTTCGCAATCAGTTTCATAATTAGGTTCCTGAGCCCGTCCCTCGGGAAGTAGACACGGACCCACCCGAGACCCTTAAGGTCGTACGGGTCCTCCGCCCGGTCGTACCGCGGGAAACGTCTACACCTTAGAGTCTCTACCCCTCCCCCCCTCCCCCTCCCCTCCCCCTTCCGTCTCGCGACTGAAACTGAGGGGTAGGGTTGGGTCTCTCGCGACATGACCAAACGTACGACCCCAGTCTGTAGTTGGAGGGGCGGGCTGGACCTCGTGTGCACACATTTAGTGGATCTCCTACTCGCCCCGTGGTCCGCGAGGGTCAATCCTTGGTCTTTGTGAGGACTGTACAGTAGGTGCACGTCGAGGCCGGGTCTTGACCCCCGTCCACCTGTCCGACTTGGACCGGTAGTGCAGGAAGGACACGGGGACCCCGTCCGTCCACAGGGACGGAGTACCCCTGGGGTTCGGTCGAGGCGTTCCTAGGTCGGGGAAGGGAGACGGGAGAACCCCAGGGGTGTGGAAAGAACTAGGGACCCGTCGACCGTAGTCGTAGAGACGACACGTGACGAGAGTCGGACAGGGGCCCTCGGACAGACAGGTCCCGTTCTAGGGTCCTAGACGGACAAGTAGTGACTCAAGGAGTCGGGATCGACGATTAAGGAATTATTTTCTCACGCAAATACTTTAGACTGTTGTAATCCCTTCTAAAAATTTGCAACATGTAATCCGGAAAGTGCCCCTTATCAATTACTGTCCGTCCGAGTAACCTTATCTCTAAAGTAGATTATAGTCAAAGCCCTTTCAGTTAACGTCCCACTAAAGACGTCTAATTTAATCGACATAAACCTCCAGTGGAGGACGTCGGTCTAACTCTCTCTGTCTATGTGTTATCGTTTACGATACTTGCTCTATGATTAAGGTGAGGTGTTTGTTCCTATACTGAAATTTTCTCCTCTAAAAACAGAAAGAGCCTCGGGAGGGGGTGGGGGTACGGAAACACCTTCCTGTTCGTATAACCGACTAATAGTCTTGGCCATGTAGGTAAGGCTCTTGAAAAGGAACCCCAATAAGTCTTTCTCCGTTCTCGGCTCAGGGGACCGACGTCGGCCGAGGACAGAGGACCGACACAAAAGTCCGTGGCTGCTCCCGTCCCCCTCGGCCCCGCACCCCAGGCAGGCCACGGAGGTCCCCTAATCTCGCGGGCGGGACGAGTCGAGGCGAGAGGACTCAAGAGGAACGAAAAGGAAAGGACAGAGGACAAGGGTCACTGGACCTGGAACGAACCAAACCCCCACTCGGACACTTCCCGCCCCCCGCTACGGGGCGTCGGCGGGGGTCCTACCGTGAACACCAAGTCCCCAGAGAGGAACAGGGCGGGTCGTGCCCGGTACGGACAGGGTGGGTCGAGACAGGCAGAGAAGGACGTGGAGGGTGAGACGAGGAAGTAGACAAACAGGCAGACAGACAGACAGGGGAGTGAGATCCCGGCGTGACTAGTTTTGCCTCGAAAGTCCCCACGAAACTGCAGCGGTCTCGATCGGTGGGGGGTGGGTGTACAGAAAGAGCCAACGAAGACGAATATAAAAGGGGTATACTGTAAATTTATAAGAGGTCGATTAGGGTCTCTTTCGTTGGGTAATCATAAAACACACACACTAACACGATTTAAATATTTACTTGTCTTAGTCGTAGAAACACTCCGATTGAAATGAACGTAAACTCATTTAAATGAAAAAAAAAGGTGCTTACAGAATTTCAACGAGAGTGTAGCCGGACCGCGTAAAGGACAATGTAAATTAGTAACCACAGAGTAGAGGAAACGGAGGAACATTTACTTATAAGTAACCTCCCTGACTACGACTTCGACTTCGAGGTTATGAAACCGGTGGACTACGCTTCTCGGCTGAGTAACCTTTTCTGGGACTACGACCCTCCCTAACCCCCGTCCTCCTCTTCCCCTGCTGGCTCCTACTCTACCGACCTACCGTAGTGGCTGACCTACCTGTACTCAGACCCGTTCGAGACCCTCGACCACTATCTGTCCCTCCGGACCGCACGACACTAAGTACCCCAGCGTCTCAGTCTGTGCTGACTCTCTACCCTGTTATTGCCTTTCTCGGGGCCGGTGGGGTGGGGGAGTCGACCGTCCACCCGCAGCAGTGAGTGAGTCCGGTGGAGTACCGACGCTCTGGTCTCAAGTGGCGGAGGAGAGTGTAGGAGGACCTCAGGCCCCAGGACCACAGCCCGACGCCAGACCGGCAACGGCCCCCACCCCACAAAAAGGACCTGCACCGGGTCCTGAGTCCGGGTCGTCCGAACGGGGTGGGCCCAGGGCTGAAGTACGAGACACTCGGTTCCAGACCAGGGGTGCACCCCGAGTACCCCGCAGTCCGACCTCCGTCCCGGACCCCGGGTCGCGCCCCCCGGTCGGGTCTCCGTGTCAACGGTGCCACGCCGCCCTCCGACCGAGGCCACCCGTGCAGCCACGGTCATAGTGGGTGGTGGTCTTCCCCTCCGTCGACCCCCGACCACGGGACTCCCGGGCTTCCTCGCTACCCCCAGGAGCGACACTACGGAGCCCCAGGGGCTGGGCACCTTTGAAGAGGTCGTTTGAGCGTAGAGGTCTCCCCCGCACCTCCCCCCTGATGCCGGAGGCAGAAGTGGGAGTCTACTGTTTCCAGTGTCTTCACCAATGTCTCGGCCCCGGAGACGGGGCTGTGGGGAAGGTGTGGGGCGGGACCGGACCCGGGGGTCGCCGGGGACTAAGGACGGACCAAAAGGGTCCCTCCACTCGCCAGCGGTCCCAGAGTGTCGGAGACGACGTCCCCGGGTCACTGGCCGGTCTTCCCCGCGGACCTCGGACCCGAGACGGGGGCCCCCGACTCGGGGAGCACCCCTGCCCTTCCCTCAGACGACGGGCGGGGGGACCCACCTCTCCCGACACGGCACCCCCGACCGCCGGGACGAGACTGAGGGGCGCCCCCCTCAGTCCCGACGCCCTCTGGGGGGTCCGGGGACGGAGGAGGACCGTGGAGGGCGGCAGAGTCGTCACTCGGGACCGAAGTCGTATTCGACTCTCCGGTCGAGTCGGTGAGGGGAGCGTCGGGGCGGAAGACCCCTCCGGCGACCACGCCCTCAGGGGGGGGGTAGTGGGGGTAGGAGCGGGGACGCCCGCCGTCGACGGGGCAGACAGGGAGACCAGGGGAAAGGCGACCCAGGACGAAACTCGGTGACGGGGAGGGGACGGGAGCTCGGGACACAGACTTCCCTCGGAGGCAGATGCGGGACCTCCGCACAGTGAGTCTAGAGGTTCCGACCTACCAGGTGAGGGACGTCCCGCCCCCTCCCACCTGTCCGACCCCGTCCACCGCCCCGGGGTTTCGACCCTGCCGGGGAAGGAGGAGACAGTGNGGGGGTCCGGGGACGGAGGAGGACCGTGGAGGGCGGCAGAGTCGTCACTCGGGACCGAAGTCGTATTCGACTCTCCGGTCGAGTCGGTGAGGGGAGCGTCGGGGCGGAAGACCCCTCCGGCGACCACGCCCTCAGGGGGGGGGTAGTGGGGGTAGGAGCGGGGACGCCCGCCGTCGACGGGGCAGACAGGGAGACCGGGGGAAAGGCGACCCAGGACGAAACTCGGTGACGGGGAGGGGCCGGGAGCTCGGGACACAGACTTCCCTCGGAGGCAGATGCGGGACCTCCGCACAGTGAGTCTAGAGGTTCCGACCTGCCAGGTGAGGGACGTCCCGCCCCCTCCCACCTGTCCGACCCCGTCCACCGCCCCGGGGTTTCGACCCTGCCGGGGAAGGAGGAGACAGTGGTCGTTCCGGAGGGGCCCCTGACAGGGGAGGCGTCAGAGTAGACCTCGACGACCAGACCCGTTACGTTGGAGCCCCCGCTAAACGGAACCCGAACCTCTACACAAAGGACGACGAGACGAGTGCTCCACTGCCTCCTCTTACCCCTGGGGGGTGGCCGGTGTCCCGACCCGGCAGCACGAGGGTTCCTGCCCGGGTCACGACGGAGACCCCACTGTACAGGACTACCGGTCGACCACCAACGACCGCAACCGTCTGTGAAGGATCGGGTAGCGGGCACAGAGACCGGGGTCGGGGTCGGGACCTAGGACCGGACACATCCCAAGCACGGGAGACGCGAGAGGGTCCCTACTCTGTCGGACGCGAGAGCACTCCGACCCCGGGATGACCACCGTCCTGGACTGAAGGGTGTCGAGACCTCCGGCCCTCGAGTTCCATGGCCTCCCCACCCAAGTCCCTCTCGAGAGACGGACCAGGGGACGACCGTAGAAGGACGGTCCAGATGTCCACCGCCCCCACTCCCGAGAGACCCCGGAGGGATTCCTGTGATTAAAGTAAGGGTCCCAGGGGGGAGTACTGCAGTAGTGGAGGGTTATGGTCTTGGCACCCTACTCCTAAAGTTGTAGGTGTAAGTCCTCCCTGAGCTTGCAAGTCTGGGTCCGTCTCCTCGGATATCCTAAGCTGACTTACTTGTTCCCGTCCCCACCCTTTCCCTCACTCAAGACTTTCCTGTTCGAGTTTGGGACATCTCTCCCCTGGAGACGAGGAGGGACCTCCGACTCTCCCGCACCGGGATCGTCCCTCGAAAGGACGTCTCGGTGGGAGCGGGTGGTCCGTGTGTGCGAGTGGAGACCCCAGACCACCACGACTCGGTCGAGAGCGGGGCGTCCTGACCTGTCCTCGCCAAACCACAAACCTCTCAGGAACGGGAGGGCACTCGGTGCGCGGGAGACCCGTGAATCGGGACGTCCACCGCGGACGGACGCCTGTAACACGGGTCGGCGGTCCGGAAAGAAAAGGACTTGCCTCGGGTCCTAGGGACGGTCGAAGTCGTGTGGTCACCTAAAACGTTTTGATTCCCAAACCAAAAAAAAGGGGGAATTTATTTTCATCCATTAGAGACTTGGGTGAACGAGAGGTGAAAGACGTAGGACGGACTCGTCTTTTCCGATATTTTATTTCGTGGGACTAGTGACGGGGTCGAAGGAGGCATAGAGGCCCCTTCCGCCGGGGAGGGGAGGCGTCTCGGTAGGACCCCGGGGGCGCCTCGGGGGGTCGTGTCGGGGTGGTCGGTGTCACTGTGAGGTTCGCCGCACGGACACAGGTGTCACCCCGAAGGTACCGTCCGGGGGGGCCCACCCTCCTTGACCCTCGATTGCCTCGTACTGTCGACGAAACGTCCGCACTTCCGACGCTCCGGCGTCTACTCTGGGCGTGCTCCCGGCACTCCACGAGGTGCCAGACTGGGGCTAGACGGCACACAAGGGGGGTTCGGGGCTCCCGGGGAGCTCGACCTACGACCCCACCAGGACCGGAGTCGGGACCCCTGAATTGTGCCCCCCACCCCGAGTGACGGACCGGGGAGTGGCGAGTGACGAAGGGGTGCAGTCCCGTCGTCGGTGCCGGAGGCGGGTGACCCGGTCGGACGACCTGTGGCTGAACCCTCCCTGAGGGTCTCCGGGGTCCTCTGACCGACGACGGGCCCCCGCCAGAGTCTGGGCCCCGACTACCTTGTGTCGGAGACAGAAGAGGAGGATTTGGGCTCCAGGGGTGTCTTACCGTCCCGGGGACCGGGACTCCTCCGCCCCGACCTTGTCCCGTCGTCCTGGCAGGTCGGTGTGGTCGGAGAACCCCGACTGGGAGACCAGGACGTGCGGATGACTTCACCCCTCTGGGGGAGTCCCAGTCCCGGGGGTGGACGACAGTCGGCGAGGGGACGGGGGACGGAGGGGTCCACCCCGTTCGGAGAAGGACAACCACGACCCTGGAGTGCCTCGGACTCTACCCCCGCAGGGGGGTTGGGGGCTATTGGCTGAAACTGTAGTGTAGAGAGGAGGAAGTTCGGACCTAAACGAGAGTAGACTGTGTGACAGAGGTGGGTGTCGCCCCTTGTCGTCCCGGACTCCCTCGCCACCCACCCCACCCCATGTGACCCCCCCGAGGGTGGGGTCCCCTCCCCCTGTCCTCCCTCCTCCTTCAGGGCCCCTGGAGCACTCGTCGGTCCGCTGGAGTGTCTCAAGGCCGGACGCCCACCAGACATGAGAATAATAATAAAATAGTCTGAAGGGTCGCTCTCTTGACTACCGGTGTCGGCACGGTCGAGCGTGCGTCCTGCCACGGACCCCGTGGACGCGCACCAGTACTTCCCTGGGGCCCCCAGTGCGAGGGTCGAGAGGGCACCTACGAGAGCTCGTCCCTGGGCGGACTCGGTCCCTGGACGGTCCCTGGAGAGGGTCGCGCACTCTGGACGGGGAGGGACAGACACTAGTCCTGACAGCGGACGCCAGGACTCCGGTGGGACCCGGGTCTGGAACGAATATGGGTCCTCGACCCGGGACTGGGGAGACCTCGGGGGACGGGGACGACCGGCGCCGAGGAGAGACGGGGAGACCCAGTCGTCCATCGAAGAGGAGGCACGTTGGTCCTGCGCCCACTGCTCCACCCTCGACCCGACCCTCGGGACCGGGGGGTGACCTATGACCGGAAAGACCCCCACGACGGACGGGGGGGGAACACCTGTGTCTGAGGGTGCCGGACTCGGAGACACGGGGACCGGAGCGGGGGCCAGACACTCAGTGACCCGCCCCCCCAGTCTTGGTCCTGTGTGTTCAGTCGTCAAAACTCATTTTTACCGTAGGATTCCTCCCCCTAAATTGGTTCATAAGGAAATAACTTTTCGTCGTCGACTATTTATAACTTAAAGTCAAAGTAGCGTTTATGTGGTTAATAGAGGGCTTTTGCCCTTCGCCCCGTCGTCTCGGCGCTCACTGCCTTACAGTGAGACGATTAACTTAAAGAACTAACTGAGTTTATAAGGGTCGAGACTTTAAGTCCGCTACCTCGCCAAAGGTACTGATGTCGAGAAGGGGGCTCCAACCCCACCCTCCTCGACCAGGATCCTCTGGGGCCCCCCAAGACGACACACAGAGGGGTACTCACCCGGTCCGTCCCGGTACGACACAGGTACAGGTGGGGAGACACCCTCCGGAGAGGGGTGGTGAGACGTCGGGGAGACGGGTAGGACCTCTTCTTCCGACAGAGTCACTGGGGTCCGGTCCCCAGGACGTCGGAGTCTCGGGACTGGGAGGGACAACAGACATCGGGGGAGTAGAGAGTACTCCTCACCCAGAGTAAGGGGCCCGTCCACTGGTGTGTGACGACTTCGTCTTCCGGTCCCGTGAGACTTGGCTCGAGTCAAAGGGTTCCCAGAGGGACGACGGACGGAAAGCTCAGAGAGGGGTGGAGAGAGGGGAGACTGGGAGAGACGAGAGGGTGGAGAGGGACCATAGACGCCCGGGACGACGGGGTCCAGACACCCGGGGTACGGACCACGGGGGGTAGTGCCGACCTGGTGGATGAAAGACCCGGAATCCGGGGTTGGGGACATCCTTCGCCCCCTAGTCTCAAGGACGGGGTCCCGACGAGAAGACCCTCCCTCCTTCCTCAGACCCCAAGGTCCGAGGTGTGACCAGGAACAGGACAGAGGGACCCCAGTAGAGTCGAAGGAGGGGATACAGTTTGGACGCGAAGGCCGTGACGACTCTTCTGTTCACAGAGAAGGTGGACGCCTCCGACCTTGGCTGTGTGTGTGTGGGGATCTACATTTCGTCCGTCGATTATTCCCGGACGACGTGGCGTGTCCCACGCGCGGAGTCTGAGACGTTACTGGATATACCCTTTTCTTCGACCCCTTCTCACCCGTATGCATATTGACTCAGAGACGACCTTTGGCCTTTGCTTGTGAGACATTTAGTTGATATACGGTTATTTTGAAATAATCTTTCTTGCGACGTCGGTCGTCTCCGCGGGGAACGGGACACACACAGGCCGGGTGTGGGGTCGGCGGGAGAGAAAGGAGTCCCGGCTCGGGAAGGGGCGGACCAGGGGCGGGGCGAGGGCGGGTCGGGTCCTCGGGACCTGGACGCCCCGGGTGGTGGAGGACCCTCTCAGTTCAGGCTCCGTCCGACCATTCCTCAGACCCCAGGGGTTCCTCCTCTCTCCCCAGACCCCGAGAGTTCCTCCTCCTTTCCTGTAAGGAATCATTCCTAATATATTGTTGTTACATAGGGCGAACTCCTGTACAAAGAGGAAGGACTTTTGAAAGATGATTAGGACAATAGAGTCTTGCACGTGATACCCTCACCCAGATCATTCTAGAAATGTTGGAACTCTGCCAGAAACCTAAATAACGTTATTGGTCAAACTCCCTCATATATCGAGGGAACGATCCTACTCCCTACCCCCGTGAGAGGTGGGGGAAGACGACAAACACAGTCTGCGAAGGAGACAGGGAACAGAATGAAATTATTTTGAGACGACGGGTTTCCGAGAACCCACTAGTTCGGACCAGAGACCAGGGCTTCGACTTGCCCCTGGGGTCACGTGGGCAGATTCTCGGGTCCTGCGTCGTCTCACAAGTCCTGACTGGAGACGAGGTAGGCCGGTTCGTGACAGACAGATCTCCCCACTGCCCCCTGGTGTCCCGCACGTCACCCCGCGGGACGGGGGCCTGTCAGACTCTGCTCTCCTCCTCCACCTCCGCGACCCCCACCAGAAAGGTCGACGTCGGGGTGCAGGTGAAAGGTCCTCCCTCGACCGGATTTCCCTCCGTGCACCCCTCCCAGTGGCAGTCTGGTCCGGCACGAGACCCCGACCCGGTGGGCCGGGTCGCCAGGTAGTCGGACGAGACGAACACCCGTCACTAACACCCCGTCGCCCGTCCGGTAGACGAGTGTTTCCCCGAAGAAACTCAACCTCTCCTTCGCAGTCGGTCCGGGTCTCGACGACACACGAACCGGAACCTGACTGACGGGCAGGGGTCCGGGTGTTCCGGACCCAGGATTTGAAGACGTAGGACCCGGGGGTGCAGGACCCGGGGGAGTAGGACCTGGGGGTGCTGGACCCGAGGACCCGGGGGCTCTGGTCCCGAAAAAGCGACCGAGTGACCGGAGTGACGGAACGACTGACCTAATTGGAACTCACACCTGTCACCCCCGGTCCGGTGACTCACTACGGCCTTCCTCACCTGGGACTGGGGTGGAGTACGCTGCCCAACCAAACGGGTGGGGAGACCCTCCGGGGGCTGGAACGAAGGGTGACCTAGCTACGTTTGGAGGGACAGCTATCTAGAGTCGCAAGAGAGTCGGCTCTAGCTACGGAAACAGGACCATTGCCACGGGCCTACGGACCTCCCTCCCCCGCACCCACCGGATACACTCACCCGCAGTGTCCGGGGGCCGTCTCTACGGGTTTTTCTACGGGTCTCTTGGAAGTGGTGCCTGGGAGTGCCGGAGGGTCCGGACGAGGAGGGAGGAGGGCCCCCTGTCGTGGTCCTCTCTGGGGCGGGGCCCAGTCGGTGGGGCCCAATGGGTGGGGTCCAGTGAGTGGGGTAGTGGGTGGGGCTCAGTGGGTGGAGTCCAGTCGGTGGGGTAGTGGGTGGGGTCCTGTCGGCGGGGCCCAGTGGGTGGGGTAGTGGGTGGGGCCCAGTCGGTGGGGCCCAGTGGGTGGGACCCCTTGTCGTGGTCCTCTCTGGGGTGGGGTCCAGTGGGTGGGACCCGCCGCGGGAGGACGGCCGACCCGTTCACAGGACACCGAAGAGACTTTGTGTCTCCTCTCCTCGGACCCGTCCTTCAGTGGAGGCCCTGCACATGGGTGACCTGGACGTCTCGGACCGAGGTGCACGGGGTGTCGTCCAGGACCGGTGTCCTCACACGGGGCCTGGTGTACCCTGGTGGCGAGTACTGGAGGACCGCTCGGTACCTCGGGTGGTGGGAGCACCCGGGCCCTCGGACCCCTTCCGTCCCCCGTCCTCCCTCTAAACCACCTCGACCCAGGGACGACACCCACCTCCCGAGCGACTGGGGTCCGGGTGCGTCACTTTCCGGGACACACGGCCCACGGACCCGAGGACGGGCTCTCGTGGGACTGTGAGCTCTAGTGGAGGGAAGGACGAGGACGGGGTCTGCCCCTGGTCGAAGGACAATCCGCAAGTCACGTCGTCGTCGGGAGAGGGTCCCGACGGGGGCTTCGGACTCCCGTAGGCACACCGTGGTCTCCGAACAGGTCGTCCTTGACCTCGGATGCCCCGTCCACCCCGGTACCCCCAGAGTGGTTCGTGGGCAGAAGGGTAGTGTCAGCACTCTACCCCCCGAGACTCGTGGGTCGTCTCGGGTCCGGGGACCTGGTCCTGAACCCAGTCGGGTCTCTCTTGGCATGGGTCCAAGGAGGTTCCTGGACGAGAAGTGCCGATCTTTGTCCCAAGTCGTGAGCCGTCGACGGACGAGAGCGGCTACCGGGTCACCAGTAGGGCTCCCGTGTGCCGGGGAGCCCCGTGGTCCCTCTGTCCCTCCGGCATTGGCGTCTGTCACACGCACCCTCCCTCCAAAGGCCACTGGGACCCCTCCCTCCGTCCGTTCCACCGGAGAGCTCGGCGTCGAGTCGGACCTCCGAGGCCCAGGAGGGGACGAAAGAGGGAGCCCCCGGGACACAACTGGGGGTCCCTGTCCGGACCAAACACGGTTCTGGGAGTGTCGTAGCCCGTCCTGAAGTCGTCGAGGGCCCTCTACGTTGAGGTGCACCCGTGGAGTCCTGGCTTGTCGGACTAGGACTCCGGGGGCCCCGGGGTGCCGCGAGGGGAGCGACGGGACGTCGGGGGTAGAGACGGGGGAGGGATAGACGTGTAGGGGACGAGGACCGACCTAGGGGAGTCGTCCTCCTCCCCCGACGTATCAGAGTTCCGCCACTGGGGTCGGGGTAGTCGGAGCCGTTCACTGGTTCTTAGTGTCACCCACAATCCACCCGTGAAGAGTGACCCGATTCAATATACTTTAATGTCCAAAATCATAGTATTTTGTCGCCTTAATCTCCGAACCACTGGTAATTCACATAAGTGAGGACACTACCTCAGGTGTCTTCCGGGTCTCGGTAGGTCGGTACTGGAGGGACGTCGGAGCACCCACCCGACCTCAAAAGGGAGGGGGGTGAGGGTCCCGACCAGGACTGGGGTGTGTCTGGGGTAGCGTCGAAGGGTCTACCTTCCTCCCGACCCGGAGGTCGAGTCTGAGTCTCCTTCTCCCAGAAGACCGACTTTCCCCCACTTTGAGGGGAGGAACCTGGGACGAACGACATCTCTACCCGGTCCGTGTCTCCGGGAGTCCTCGTCTCGACACCCAGTCTTTTGCCTCCCACATCCTTGTCCACCACACGAGTCGGGGGACGGGACGAATGTCTCACACGGGGAGACTACGAAGACCCGGTCCACCCTGCTCCCGGGACGTGCCGGTCCACCCGACCCGCCCCAACCACCCTCCCCCGACCTCCGGGTCCCGCTCGGGACCCACGCCGGCTGGAGGTAGACCACCGGGGCCCCAACCTCCTACCGGACACCCGAGGCCCGTCTTGGTTCGGGGGCTCGCTCAGCAGACGTCCCTGGTCCCGGGAGGCAGGGGTGTCCTGTCGTCAATGTCGACACCAACGACGCTAGCGACATTCTAGTCCTGAGTACCTCTGATATTACTCGTAAGACATTATCACGTAGTCCCCTAAACACACGGACACACTACGTACTTAACCTTCTCTTTAATTTATGTCTTAAAAATTAAAATAAAACGGCGTGACCCAGAATCAAAGTGTGCCCCCTACATCAAGGGACTGACCCCCAGTTTGAACCCGGGGGACGTAACCCTCGCGCTGTAGAATCGGTGACCCGGGGGTCCCTTCCGTGACTTTGTGTCTGAAATTCACTCACTAAACCGACTCTCCTCTTTACTTCACGTGCGTTCGGACGTGTACATACTTGTCTCGGGGGCAAGCTTCGGAACTGGTTCTCGGCCTCTCGTTGTCTCCTGTACTCTAAGACATAATTGACCAAGGTCTGGGTGATTCTGTAACTTCAACGTAGGGGTTTCACAGGGCTCCTGACTTCCCAAGTTCCTGGTGTTTCTTCTCACAAAAACGCGTCCCGTTTTAGGGGGAGACTCACGAGGACTGTCACTCGTCTCGTCCCACTAACCCTCGAAGATCTTCCAAGGTCGTGTGTACGGACCCCTCCTCGGAGCCGAGCCTACGTGTAGATGCAGGTACTCGTCGCCTGTGCCCTGAGACGGACGAAGGGACAGGCGTCGGTGCTGGGGTCGAGGGAGGGGGGTCGTTGAAAGAGACAGGGAGGCTTGTCGGGGACCCCGAGGAAGACGGGNGAGGCTTGTCGGGGACCCCGAGGAAGACGGGGGGGGGCGGGGCCGGTGTGACGAAGAGGACGGTCGGGGACCCACTGCCTCCGGGAGGTCCCACTGCTCTGGTGGAGCAGGAAGGGTAGAGGGTGCGGGAGCGACTCACTGGAGTGACCCGGGTCGTCGGAACCCGCCCCTGGTGTACGTCTGGACGGGCGGACGGGACTCGCGGTGCGGAAGGGCCCTCAGGGCGCCCCGACAGAGTGCCACGGGTCGGGAGAGTGTGGGTTTGGGTCGAAGACTCAGAGGGGAGAGGGTCCCTTGTCGTGGTTCCAGTGGGGCATCTGGTCCGGTCTTTGGGCCCACGGCCCGGGCTGAGGGGGTCTGGGAGTGGGCGAGACGCAGGGACCTCGTGGTTGGACCCGCGGCCCGGACTGAGGGGGGTCTGGGAGTGGGCGAGTCGCAGACTCCTCGTGGTCCAACCGGTCAAGGCGTCGGGTGAGGAACGAGACAGACGAGGCCGGTGGGGTCCCTGTGGGGTACATTCGACCTTTACGACAGGGAAGAGAGACGGGTGTGTGGAAACCCGAGTTTAGTAGGACAGACCCCCGTAAAGGACCAGAGTGTCTGGTCCAATCCGGGGGACGCTACCTGGACGTGTTTCGACACTGAGAGAGGACGCCTGTCCTGTCGGAGCATAGGTGTAAACGCACACACCAATAAACTTACTACAGACGAGTGGGACGAGATGACGTGTGAGGTACCCTTGTCTCTGACGTAGGCAAAAATGTGTACTAACGAAGGGATAACGGGCCATGCCTTGGACGGATTGGATCCTTAGGTGGGTGGGTCGGTAGGTGGGAGAGCGGGCCGAGAGGGGGACGCAGTATAGAGGACTTAGTGGCAGTGGGTGGTCCCGCTGCGTCCATAACCCAAGACACGCGGTGAGTGTCCGAGAAGTGGATCCAGTGGAGTCGACTGCGAGGGTCGCCTGAAGGTTCTCTCACTGAGGCCGACAATGGTCGGACAGGGCCCTCTTGTGTGGTTCGGACCCTTTCGACTCTTGGACTGGGTGTTCTGCGTGCCCTCGGGGTCTAGGCTCTGTCCCTTTCCGCGAGTCAGCGCAGGCTGACAAACGCTGGGGTGCCTGACATGTCAGGTACCTGTAGAGGTCCGGTCTTGTGACCTCCCCCATGGGAAGGGAAGAGGTCCGTGAGAAGGGTTGGGTCCCTTGGGACTAGAGACGTAACGTCCGTCTAAGAAATGGTCGACTCGGTTCAGTGGAGGTTTCGGGGAGGGAGGGGTCCTTCGGGAGAGACTTGACCACCGGGCGTAGGTTCGTAGGACTGAAGAGAGGGGACTCCCGGCACAGGGGTCGCAGACAGGACTGTTCTTCGCGTCGTCGCCGTCGGGACGCCTCAGGACTGAGACGAGGGTAGAGTCTGGACTACCCTGCGGACCGGTGTGCCGGCGACTCGCCGACACCAACCCCTACCGCCCCACAGGACTGAACGACCGACAGGAGACGCTCCGCACCCGTAGAGAGTCGGAAAGACTCGGGGTGGCCACCCTGACAACGTACACCCCGTACATACCTCCCCTCAGTCCACTGGTCTCTCCCGAGAGTACAGGACAAACAGAGGACCCCGGGTAGCGTACAGTCCTCTCCACAACCCCCACATTGTGCCCGGAGAGGAGGTCCCTCTAGTCAGATGACCCCTCGCCTGTTATCTGAGACCCTCTTAGTCTGTCTCGCCCCGATCTTACGCCCCCGTCCCCGGTGCCCCTTGCGAACAAGGACTCGGCCTTCTCCGTCCCACGGAAGGACCCAACACCCGGGCTTCTCCATCCCTTATGCACAAGAGAGTAGTGGACGAAACACGGTCCACAAACTTTGGATGACAGAGTAAATCAGGAGGGGTCAAGACGGACCTCTACAAAGTGTTTACGCGGCCGCCTGGCTCCTCCGTGCCGATCGTCGCCGACCGCAGTCCCAGGTCGAGGCGTCGGAGACGGGACGGAGTGCTCCGTGGCTGAGTGCCCCACTTTTGTCCGGGGCCCCTGTCTCCACCCCTTCGAAGCGGTGCGCCAGGACTTTCACGGACGCAGCGGCGCCCAGACTCCGACGCCTGTCTCCCAGCCGACGACGGCCTCATTTCCTGGACCGCCGAACCGGGTCCTTACGCCTGCCGTCGAACCCCCACAACCCCGCCTCCGTCTACAGTCCTTCCCCACCCGCCGTGTGCCCACGAGATGGTCCCACGGACCTCCCCTCCCGACTCGGTCCTCCTGGTGTGTCAGCACCCCGGCACCCACGTGGACAATGGTCCCCACGGTTCGGTTCGTTACTTCCCGCCCGTCCTATATTAATAATGTTTTGACATCGGCGACGTAATCCCCTTTCCCCGAACGTTCCGTGACGTACTTAAAACTTTTAGGCACCGAGGGGGTTTCATTGTCTAAGACTACATAGAGGACTGTAAAAGGGTGGGACGGGGTAGCTCGTCTGCGTCAGGACCCTTTTCTCACAGGTGTTGGGGTCTTGTAAGGGTGTACACCTGTCTTCACCTGTCTTCACGCCCCCGTCGCGCTCCTTTTCACTTCCGTCCTCGGTGATCTCTTTTTCAGTGTCCGTGGGGGTTGCTGGGCCTCGGACGCCATGTCTCAGTTCACTCGGTCTTTCTCTTTCTGTTTATGGCAAGTAGTTGGGTACCCTAGACATTTCTACCCAGACCACTTGGACTAAAATCCCGTCGTCACCTCCACAATAACGTGAGTAGAGTGTGCGACCGTTCCAGTCCGGGGTTTAGGAGGTTCAGTCCGAAGTCGTCATGTTCTTGACACTGAAGGTCTACAGGTTCGACCTAGGTCTTTTCCGTCCCCTTGGTCCCCTTTTCAACGGTTGTAGGCGACCTAGTACCTTTTTCGTTCTCAAGGTTTTTTGTAGATAAAGACGAACTAACTGATACGGTTTCGGAAACTGACACACCTAGTGTTGTTTGACACCTTTTAAGACTTTCTCTACCCTTATGGTCTGTTGGACTGGACGGAGAACTCTTTGGATATACGTCCAGTTCTTCGTTGTTAACTTTGACCTGTACCTTGTTGTCTGACCAAGGTTTATCCTTTTCCTCAGGCAGTTCCGACATATAACAGTGGGACGAATAAATTGAATATACGTCCCCGTGTAGTACTCTTTGCGACCTGACCTTCTTCGTGTTCGACCTTAGGTCTAACGACCCTCTTTATAGTTATTGGAGTCTATACGTCTACTGTGGTGGGAATACCGTTTTTCACTTCTCCTTGATTTTTCGAAGAACTACTTTCACTTTCTCCTCACTTTTTCGACCAAATTTTGAGTTGTAAGTCTTTTGATTCTAGTACCGTAGACCAGGGTAGTGAAGTACCGTTTATCTACCCTTTTGTCACCTTCGTCACTCTTTGAAATAAAAGAACCCGAGGTTTTAGTGACGTCTACCACTGGTGTCTACAACTGTGGTATTTAATTTTTTTGTGAACGAGGAATCTTCTTTTCTATACTGGTTGGATCTTTCTTTTTTCACTTCAGAGAGTCAGCACAGGTTGAGAGACGTTGGGGTACCTGACATCGAATGGTCGGAGGAGACAGGTACCCTAAAAGGTCCGTTATCAGGACCTCACCTAACGGTAAAAGAAGAGGTCCCCTAGAAGGGTTCGGTCCCTAGTTTGGGCCCAGAGGACGTAACGTCTGTCCACGAAATAGCAGACTCGGTTGGATCTATCGTGTAATTTTTCGTTTCTGT
Source organism: Capra ibex (assembly GCA_006410555.1). Lineage (NCBI taxonomy): Eukaryota > Metazoa > Chordata > Mammalia > Artiodactyla > Bovidae > Capra > Capra ibex. The sequence goes on from SJYO01018757.1 coordinate 95,455,903, forward strand.
AGTGAAACGGCTGTTTCCAGGTAGATCAGTTTCGATAAAAAGGTCATCAGTACATACCTACACTCTCAACCTAGTATTTCTTCCGACTCACGTCTTCTTAACTACGAAAACTTGACACCACGACCTCTTCTAAGAACCCTCAGGGAACCCGACGTTCCTCTAGGTTGGTTAGTTAGGATTTCCTCTAGTTGGGACTTATAAATGACCTTCGTGACTACGACTTCGAGGTCATGAAACCGGTGGACTACGTTTCTTGACTGAGCAACCTTTTCTGGGACTACGACCCTTTCTAACTTCCGCCCTCTTCTTCCCCTACTGTCTCCTACTCTACCAACCTACCGTAGTGACTGACCTGTACTCAAACTCGTTCGAGGCCCTCAACCACTACCTGTCTCTCCGGACCGCGCGACACCAAGTACCCCAGTGTTTCTCAGCCTGTGCTGCCTCGCTGACCTGTTGTTACCTCTGCGTCTCTTGTCTCGACACCTGTGGCACCCCCTTCCCCTGCCACCCGACTTAGCTCTCTCGTCGTGCCTTCCCATATCTAATACCGTGCCTTTTGTCTGTCGGTCTCCCTTAGACGATACTCCGTTCCTCGAGTTTGGACCACGAGACACTGTTGGACCTCCCCACTCTCCACCCTCCCTCCCCATGGACATGTGAGTGTCGGCTAAGTACGACCACAAGCCGTCTTTGGTCGTGTTGTGACACTTCATTGATGGGAGGTTAGTTTTTATCTAAATTTTTTTGATAGCTCTTGTCCTTGCGACTGGGAAGACACCTCTTACGGTCACCTCCGTCTCCCCGGCGATTCCTGAGCGAGAAAAGGTTCTCAACCACGACTTGTCCCTTCCCTAAAGAAGTGTCTCTGTCTCATTTATGGTGCACCGACCCCCTCACCCCGAAGGGACCACTGAGTCGGCCACTTCTTAGGCGGACGGTACGTCCTCTGGGTCCGAAGTGGGGACCGAGCCCTCGCAGGGACCTCTGAGTGAGGTAGAAGGACGGACCTCTCAGGGCGCCTGTCTCGGAGGACCCCGATGTCAGGTGTCCCAGGGTCTCTCAGCCTGTGCGGACTCCCTGCTCGTGAGGGTGAAAGAGCCGACTTCAAATCAATCTTTAGAGTGTTCTCGTTCCGACGTAGCGCCTGGGGGTGGCCTCACGTCCGCGAGCGCCCTCCTGGTGGGAAGTGGGGGGTCGGGGGGTGGGGCAGATGAGATTGTAGCCGCGTTTGGGCGTCCCTGGGTGGCGGGTTGGCAGAGGGCCTTCCTTTTCGTTTGCCCGAAGGCGACTCGACCCCAGTTCCTTTCAGGGCGATGTGACAGGCCCTTGTTTGGCAGGTCCCTCCGGACTGAAAGACGTCTCCTCTTTTTTTGCCAGACCGTTGACGAACCTGAATGACCGTTTCTCCTTCCTCCTCCTCTTTCTCTTTCTTTGACCGTTGTACTCTTTTCTTTATGTCATCTTTGTGAATATTTCGCCTTGACCTCCTTTCTTATCGGGTGCGTCCCTTCGAAAGACACTTAATCAATTTCCGAATTAATCTTGTGAGAAAGGTGTCCTGTACTCGAGCTCTACTCTACTAATCTTTTAATATCCTTTTACTACTTCTCAAGACTCGAGCCTTCTTCTTGGCTCCGTCTTCACGGTGTTAAACGTTTGGTCTTATAAGTAATCTTGGCGCTACTGATCTTCTCCGCACTCTTTTACTTCGACACCTCCGTCCTCCGCCGACTCTAGACAAACCTCTCTTGACACGACTTTCCCGTCAATCGACCCCCTGACTTGCGGACCCTCTCCGACTACCAAGCCCCTTGTGTGCATCTGGGAGGCTTTAGGGCCTGTACTCTTTTTTACGGGACCTTCTGTGGTGTCTTCTCTTCAGAAGGGGACTCCGTGTCTTGGCCGAGTAGGTGGTCTTCCCTCGCGCGCGCCGTCGTACGACTGGGCCTTGTCGGGCTCTTGTCGTACGGAGGACCACCGGAGCCGCGGGAGCCCCGCTCTCTCCTGTAAGGCCGGGGACCCCCCCACACCCCCCCCTCGCGCACTCGAGCAGCCTGTCCCACACCAACGAGACGGACGAACCCCGTGGAAAGTCCTTTGTCCATCACGCCAAGAACCGTCCTTTTCATTTCGAAGGGACTTGACATTCCCGTTGTCGCCAGTAAGATTTCATGTGTTACCTAAGACGAAAGACGACCTTTGTGGATGAAACCCTACTTTAGAGTGGTCCACTCTCTACCCGAGGTTGGCGTTCCCTACCTGCTTGACTCTCTAACGCCGAGTCTGAGACCCAGAGCGACAGACGACCCGACCCGTGTAGGGGACGGGGCACGGGAGGGCACATCCGCACCCTCGCTCGGACGACTCCCAGTCACCCCTTACCCCGCGACAGCTAGATTTTGGTTCAAAGAAATATATGCTTCTGCCCGTACACTCTTTCCTAAGACACACGAGTTTCACTTACTTCAGGGTGGATTTCTTTTCGAACCCTCTGTACTCTACAGAGTCCTTCCGTAAACCAGGTTGACTACCGACGACGACGACGATTCAGCGAAGCCAGCACAGGCTGACACGCTGGGGCATCTGCCGTCGGGTGGTCCGAGGGGGCAGGGACCCTAAGAGGTCCGTTCTTGTGACCTCCCCCAACGGTAAAGGAAGAGGTTGCGCACTTTCACTTCAGCGAGTCAGCACAGGCTGGGAATCGCTGGGGTACCTGACGTCGGGTGGTCCGAGGAGGAGGTAGGTACCCTAAGAGGTCCACTTTCCTGACCTCACCCCACGGTAACGGCAGAGGATTACTACCGACCCGGTGTCGTTTGTTCAGCTGCCTCCTTCTTAGGAACCATGTCTACGGTCACCACATGCCTAATTTCACGCGAAGTCGCATCTCACTGCCCCTTGTCCGGACCGCCACCGCCCGGAGTGCCGTCATCGGATTCACAGTCACCGCCCCCTCCGCGCCCGCCGCTGCCTGCCCTCCCCGGTTGAAGGAGTAGGAGGTCCCGTCTAGGCCGGTCGTCTCTCGTAGATCGGGTCCACAGGTGGGTGTGTGAGCACGTGTGAGTTTATCTTGTGGAGAGGTTGGACAGTGAGAAAGAGCATAATTATACAAAGGGGGATTCAAGAGACACACACAGGACCTCCTCCCGTACCGTTGGGCGAGGACTTAAGAGCGGACCTCTTAGGGTACCTGTCTCCTCGGACCGCCCGATGTCAGGTGCCCCAGCACTTCTTAACCTATGCTGACTCCGCTGAATTGTGTGCGTCGTGTGGTTGTCACAATTCTAATCTTAGAGCTCTTTTTGTTTCAATATTTAGTGTTTTGTTCCCTTGTCTTATATTGGTCACAACCTTATTACCGTCATTCACCCGTGAAAACTATCAGACACAAAATTCAATGTCTCCCTTTTACGGGAGTATTTTGAGGTTATTTAGTGAAACCGAATTAGTGACCTTATATTCGCTTTAAATATCACAGTAGACACTCCGTGAGAATCAAGGAGTAGTGACTGTCAAGTCCTTTTTTACCATAAGAAAGTTCGAACGGATTAGTTAAATAAAATTTTAATTACCAATAATCAAAAGATAAAAATTTGTAAAGGAATTTGGTAATTAAACGAAAGAGACAATGACAAGCGGATTGAAGTCTCCACTAAAACCCAGAAATAAAAGAAAGTACCCGAGTCTACGGTAGGAGAGAGACCTTCTAGACATCTGCCGGTCGGACGGAAAGGGTGTCAGTACGGACTGTAGTCCTCACCCTCCGGACCGGTGACACCCAGACAAAGATTTCGTAGGCACCTTTCTTCTTGGCTGGAGACAGACAGACAGAGACAAGGGTCCCCGAACACCCGTGGTGTACCGACTCAAGAGACTCGGGACGATCCTCTACGACGATCTTCAGGTAAGATGTCTGTCCTTCACCCCAGGGTTCTGTTTTCAGAGGTACCAATGACCTTTCACTTTCAAAGTAGTGAGTCAGCACAGACTGAGAAACCCTGGGGAACCTGACATCGGGCGGTCCGAGGAGACAGGTACCTTAAAAGGTCCGTTCTTATGACCTCACCCAACGGTAAAGGAGGAGGTCCCCTAGAAGGGCTGGGTCCCTAGCTTGAGTCCAGAGAACGTTATGTTCACCTAAGGACTGGTAGACTCGGTGGTCCCTTCGGGTATCAATGACCTACGGTCGAGGTTTGGGTCATCCAGGTAACAGTTTCAGTCTTGGTAGATTCGGAAGTCCGTGGTTCTCTACCTGCGTCTTTGAGTCTGTTGGTGGTACCGATAAAATATCTTCGACGACCTCTTTAGCGACAGTCCATTTCCAGTAGTCTCATATACTGGACCCGAGAGTCGTGTCAACTTAATTTCGGGTTTGGCGCTCGGTCCGCACTAGGTCGGGAAGACGGACGGGCCGACCTCCCGGACGCGTTGACACTTCCCTGTGCAGGACGAGGGACTCGGGGATTACCAAGAGATGAGTGGGGTCTGGTGAGCCGGTCGAGGCTCCTCCTCCTCCTCAAGGAAGGGGAGAAGCTGCCCGACTCTGAAGATGAAGGAAGGTACCCGATTCTGCCAGCAAAGACCCGACCTCGAACATTCTCGACCACACGTCTCGTCGCGACCCCTCTGGAATAGACTCCGGTCCTTTCACCCCCGGCCCACACGTCTGGTCTGGGGCCCTTCTGGTGCCGACGCATTCACGCCCCCGTCGTACACGTGGGGGGTTTGACACCGAGACGTCCCGGTCCAGTGTCGCCCGTCAGTGCCGCCCGTGGTCCCGGACACTCCGTGCGTAGGAGGATAAGGAAGGTAGGTCGACTGGCACTCGAACCTACGGTCACGGCACTCCAACCTCGTGTTTCGAGGGCAGCACCTCCGTAGCGTCCGACCTTAATATCGACACACCCCGGGAAGGAGGACCTCCTCGGGGGAGAGACTGTAAGGACCCCGAGTCTGTTGCGGACTTCCCAGTCAACGTCTGAGAGACCCCACGGACGGGGAGACACAGGTTCTTGAAATTCCTTCGAGGGAGGTGCAGAAAGGGGCCTCTACCCTCTACTGACCCTGTCCAGTGGCCAGGGAAACAGTGGACCCACGTAGTCTTCGACACCCCAGACTCTCTCTCGACTCTCGGGGGCACTTAGACCGTGGTACCCGGGACGGGGCGGGCCCTCTGGGTCCGGCAGGCTCCCCGGGACCGATGGTCGGTTGACAGATTAAATTTTAAAAGATGACCAGTGTGAGTCACTCCCCTTTGTCCACTTTATAAATATAAAATTAGTAGAGAAAGTAAATTAGATTAATAGGTTAATAATAGTAAGGTTGAGGTTAATAGGTCGTAATAGTAAAGTTATACTTGGGTTAAATTGGGACTACGTGCTAGATCAGACCGAAAAACATCACAGAGACTTTAGGCCCCACGCAAAGGGTGACTCTCGAGTACGGAGCTAGATCTGAGAGGACCCAAGTCCATGGCATCGGGGGGTTCGACGTAGGGGACGTCCAGAGTCCTCTCTCTCTCGACGGGTCGTCGGGGACCGTCGGTTGGGGGAGTGGGACGGGGCCAGTGGTCGTGACCTGAAGTAAAGACTCTAATCCCCACTAAAGGGACCTTCTACGAACTCTCCGTGCCCGTGGGATAATCCTTCCTCCGCCCAAACAGGAGGGAGGGTCCTCTGGTCCGGGTGGGGCCCTTCGGGGTGGTCCTGTGTCTTTCGTCTCACCTGGCCCCGTAGGACCTTTCCTCCCCCCTGAACGACTCTGGTGCCCTTGGGTGAGTGTCCTTTACCGTTGACGTAAAGTAGGGTGACTGTAGTTTCGGTCTTTAAGGGACCGTTTTTCCCTTCCGAATTTGAAATCTTTCATTTGTAACTAATTAAGTTGGTGATAGTCTGACGTAGGTGCACACGGGGCGTCCTCTATAAGTCCGGGTCACTCTGACCATGGACGGGAACTCTTTCAGGGTAAGATCAACCCCGTGCCGACACATGCATCTCCTTATTGATTCCTGAGACACTCCACCCACAACTCCCTTTTCATCCTCGAGGGTTTTCCTTACAACCCGCTACTCAGAAAGGTCCTTCGTCCTAGTTGAAGGTCGAAGTTCCCGTGACTTTCCTGTCTCGCAAAACCTGTTCACCTGTATTCACACGTACCCTCCTTCCTTCCTTCCGACCTACGTCTTCCGCGGATTCTTAACTACGGAAGTCCGACACCACGACCTCTTCTGAGAACTTTAAGGGAACCTGACGTTCCTCTAGGTTGGTCCGGTAGGACTTCCTTTAGTCAGAACTTATAAGTAACCATCCTGACTACGACTTCGACTTGTTTGAGACCCTCTACCACTTCTTGTCCCTTTGGACCGCACAACGTCAGGCACCCCAGTGTTTCTCTCACTGTCTTGACTCGTTGACGTGTTGGAAGGTGTCTAAACACCAAAATACATCCTAACGGGACGTGAGGAAAGACCCCGATGTGAGGGTCGGATGAAACGTCTGTCAGTTCGGGTCTACTGACCCAAGACCGGTCATTTCACCATTGTCCTTGCATCACATCCTAATACCTTTCAGGGAAAGAAGACCCTTTCAATTACACTACCCACCTCGTGGTCGTCGGTACAACCTGGGACTCCGTCTAGGTTCCTAGTTGTAGAAAAGGACGAAGGTTACGTACGTAAAGACGGCTGACATAGAGATTCCAGATCTTAACGACTCAGTACCCGACCGGGGTCGACATCGGAAACATCCAAAATAAAAATAAAAAATTCCAGAAACAGGGTCAAACGTCAGAGTAGGTAGGACATCCTTTCCAGAGAAACGACGAATCGGAATGAGTCGTAAAAGACAGAAAGAGTAAAGTCGTGGACGACCTGCAAAGGACACCGACTCTTGTAAAGTTCACCAGTAGTCGGTAGTCAGGGGTGAAGGTGGAATACGGTCCCCGGGTAGGTGTAGGTCTGGACTGACTAGACAGGAGAGAAGGACCGGAGTCGGCGGGTAAGGAGACAGGTCGGCGAGCCGAAAACAGGTAAATTAATAAACACATTGAAAAAGTATTCAGTATTGTGGGGAATCCGTTCAACGGACACGACCGTCAAGAAAATAATCTTAACTGATCTCAAATATTCTCACCATGTCTAAAGTACACATAAAACCTTACTAAAACTTGATAAAACATCTGAGAGTAGAGGTTTATTCACTGTACTTTAAAACTTGTTCTGGTACAACCTACATAAAATATGTGAAATTACTTTAGAAATTTTTTGGAAGTTTTTCTAGAATACACAAGAAACAACCTGATCAAATAGATTTTACCCAACAGTACAATCCTTTAATCTGAAGAAGAATCCTAGTTGTGAAACCAACCCACAACGAGGGTGACTCCAGGTGTCGATTTACTACGCTTCGACTGGAACGTAGACTCTTCGGAAGGTTCAGGAGACTAATCACGATCCGAAAGTAGAGACAACGACAAACCTAAAGATACTAGTAGAGAAATATTCTAGGTGAAATAAAGTGTGGGTAGACAGGTACCGGTTCAAGAGACTACGGTGTTCGTCACCAATACGATTACTCGTTTGAAAGAGAAATCAGACTAAATTGACCTTTAGGTAAAAGTTAAAGAAAATTTGTATCATAAATGGTATCCAAAAATAATATACCAGAATTGGTTCTCTTAAGGGTAATCAATGATTAGAAGACTATCTAATAATAAAAAAATTATACTCGTCACAACCCAAAAACAAAAAAAAATGGGATTTGTAAAAAGATGTAGAGAGGAACATCAGTGTATTTAGAATACAAAAGTGGGTAACTTAACCACCTTAGAGTACCAATCTAAAAGATCAGAACTCTGTACGAGTGCTAGTTACGTTTCTTTATCTCCTTTTGTTGTCTTACCCTTTCTGATCTCTAGAGAAGTTCTTTTAATCTCTATGGTTCCCTTGTAAAGTACGTTTCTACCCGAGCTATTTCCTGTCTTTACCAGACCTGGATTGTCTTCGTCTTCTATAATTCTTCTCGACCGTTCTTATGTGCCTTCTTGACATGTTTTTTCTAGAAGTGCTGGGTCTATTAGTACTACTACGCTAGTGATTAGATCTCGGTCTGTAGGACCTTACACTTCAGTTCATCCGGAATCTTTCGTAGTGATGCTTGTTCCGATCACCTCCTCTACCTTAAGGTCAACTCGACACAGTTTAGGACTTTCTACTACGACACTTTCACGACGTGAGATATACGGTCGTTCAAACCTTTTGAGTCGTCGCCGGTGTCCTGACCTTTTCCAGTCAAAAGTAAGGTTAAGGTTTCTTTCCGTTACGGTCTCTTACGAGTTTGATGGCGTGTTAACGTGAGTAGAGTGTACGATCATTTCATTACGAGTTTTAAGAGGTTCGGTCTGAAGTCGTGATGCACTTGAAGGTATACAAGTTCGACCAAAATCTTTTCCGTCTCCTTGGTCTCTAGTTTAACGGTTGTAGACGACCTAGTACCTTTTTCGTTCTCTCAAGGTCTTTTTGTAGATGAAGACGAAATAACTGATGCGGTTTCGGAAACTGACACACCTAGTGTTATTTGACACCTTTTAAGACTTTCTCTACCCTTATCGGCTGGTGGATTGGACGGAGAACTCTTTAGACATACGTCCAGTCCTTCGTTGTCAATCTTGACCTGTACCTTGTTGTCTGACCAAGGTTTATCCTTTTCCTCATGCAGTTCCGACATATAACAGTGGGACGAATAAGTTGAATATACGTCTCCTGTAGTACTCTTTGCGACCTGACCTTCTTTGTGTTCCACCTTAGGTCTAACGACCCTCTTTATAGTTAGTGGAGTCTATACGTCTACTGTAGTGGGAATACCGTCTTTGACTTCTCTTTGATTTTTCGGAGAACTACTTTCACTTTCTCCTCTCGTTTTTCAACCGAATTTCGAGTTGTAAGTCTTTTGCTTCCAGTACCGTAGACCAGGGTAGTGAAGTACCCTTTATCTACCCCTTTGTCATCTTTGTCACAGTCTGAAATAAAAGAACCCGAGGTTTTAGTGACGTCTACCACTGACGTCGGTACTTTAATTTTCTACGAATGAGAAACCTTCTTTTTAATACTGGTCGGATCTATCATATAACTTTTCGTCTCTGTACTGAAACGACTGATTCCAGGCGGATCAGTTCCGATACTAAAAAGGACACCAGTACATACCTACACTCTCAACCTGACACTTCTTTCGACTCGTGGCTTCTTAACTACGAGAACTTGACACCACAACCTCTTCTGAGAACTCTCAGGGACCCTGACGTTCCTCTAGGTTGGTCAGGTAAGATTTCCTCTAGTCGGGACCCTAAAGAAACCTTCCTTACTACGATTGCGACTTTGAGGTCATGAGACCGGTGGAGTACCCTTCTCAACTGAGTGACCTTTTCTGAGACTACGACCCTCCCTAACCCCCGTCCTCCTCTTCCCCTGTTGACTCCTACTCTACCGACCTACCGTAGTGACTGAGCTACCTGCACTCAGACTCACTTGAGGCCCGCTTCCACTACCTGTCCCTCCGGACCGCACGACGTTAAGTGCCCCAGCGTTTCTCAGTCTGTGCTGACTCGCTGACTTGACTTGACTTGACTGTAGAGAGGAACATCAGTGTATTTAGAATACAAAATTAGGTAACTTAACCACCTTAGAGTACCAATCTAAAAGATCAGAACTCTGTACGAGTGTAAGTTCCCTTTTAGTATTAGTATAACCTATCAAAAAAGGTTGTACCTGTACTTAAAGTCATTTTAAACAAATACTGAAAACGTAGATACCAATATTTATTTTGTCCGAATTTTAACGTAATGGAGTGTTACGTGAACAGGTCAGACCTTTGGTTCACTTCGAGGTTTCGACCAATAATCGAATAAAAGGACCGTTCCCACTTCTTACGGGAAGTGACACCTATAATTGGAACTGACGGTGCGGTCCGGGTCTCGGAGGGGAACCCCACTGAAATCACTGGGGAGAGGATCAGTTTAGAAGGAAAGAGGAACCAAGTTCAAACCGAAAAAGTCTAAAAGGTTTTTATATATATAAAATAGATACGAAAGGTTGAGTAAGTGTACCTCTAAAAGCCTCTTCATAGTACAATGGAAGAAACACGGAAAAAAAAAAAAAAACTCTTAAATTTTATAAAATTACATCAAGTTTAGTCACACGGACTAAGTAAAGTCGAGGAAGAGACGCTTTGGCCCTCCGTCCCTGGCGCAGTCACAGAGGCGGAAGAGGAACAGACACTACTGGTTCCACATTTCCGGAGACGCCACAGGTCGAAATCTGAGGTGTAGGGGGAATGAAGAGACCTAGACCTGTCGGCACCGTGGGAAAGCGGACCGCCCCCGTCTTCGGAGGACCAAGGGAGGCAAGACGCACCGCGCCACGGCTCGACGCCGTTCGTCCTCGAGGTTCGTCGCCCTTCGCTCCTCCTGTCCTCCGAGGACACTACCCAGTCAGTGGGGGAGACGAAGACTCAAAACAACGAAGAGTGGAAAAAGAGTGGAAATCAGAACTGGTTTCAAGGGACGAAATATGCATAGACGTCTGTAGGCCGGAAACGAAAAAGGAGAAAGACCCGAGTCACGATGACGACCGACCCGACAGAAAAATAAGGGAAGAAAGGGAGTTCCGTCTCCTTCCCTCCCTGTGATCGAAACCAAAAAAGGATTGGAGGACTGAACTTCTGAATCGAAGGCAGGGGGGCCAGGCGTATAATTAAATAAACAAATTCAAATAAACAAATAAAAACCTACACGACCGAGAAACAACGACGCGAACAGGAAAGAGACCAGTGCCGTTCGTCCCGGAGAGAGCTCAACGTCGCGCACCGCGGGTGACGCCCCCGAAGAGAACAACTCCTCGTGCCGAGAGCCCGCGTGCCCGAAGTCAACAAAGTCGGGGGTCCGAGATCTTGCGTCCGAGGTATCAACACAGGTGTCCGAATCAACGGGGCGCCGTGCACCCTAGAAGGACTTAGTCCCTAACTTGGACACAGAGGACGTCACCGTCGGTCTAAGAAGTAGGACCTCGGTGGTCCTTCGGGGAACTATTAATATAAATTTTAGTTTAAGGATTAATACGAAATCGGTACGGGGTCTTCCCTTACGTTTCAAAGTAACCTTTAAGAAACATTGAAGTTGGACTAACACAAAAATGGGTGTAAATGACTCAAGGTACCTCTTTCTTTACCGTTGGGTGAAGTCACAGAAACGGACCTCTGAGGGCACCTGTCTCCTTGGACCACCCGATGTCAGACACCCCACCTGTGTTGAATCGTTGATTTTTGACGGTCATGATTTTAAGTGTGACCTCTTTCTCGAGCGCTGGGTGAGGTCCGAAGAGCCGACCTGTCAAGGTGCCTGTCTCCTTGGACTGCTCGACGTCAGGTTCCCCAGTGTCTCTCAACTTGTGTTGACTCACTGAGTGTGTGTGTGTGTGTGTGAGTGTGACTCAAGTCACAGCAAATCCGAAGTTACTATGAAGTCTTAGTTATCGAAGACTAATATAACAAGAAACCGGTTTTCCTACTAGACGTGTCATGCCTAGGAAGTCGAAGACCCGCCAAGAAGACCTCAGACGAGGCAACAATTACGAACGTGTGCACGATAAAGACGTCACAGATTTCCCTAAACATTAGACGCACAGAACCACATTTTGTCACGTATACAGAAGGTGACACTCGGAGATTAACCTAGTAAATTTCGGAGACCCATACGTGACTACAAAAGGATGATCAACATAGCTAATGGCCCGGCCAGTAAACGGCAACCCTAAGTCTCAGACAAAAAGACAAGACGCACCAGTGTTTGTACAGGGCCTGCACTTTTGGTGTAGGTCGAAAGTGCGCAAGACAAAGAGACACTTTAGTAAGAGTGGTGAATTATATAATTATAATTTTTACGCAGCGTGAATCACTTATCAACGTTCTTGTTATGTCACTTGTGTGTGCGTGGTGAATGGACCTAACCGGTCACCGACGTGATCACAATAGAGACAACATCACTTAGCCGACGTCAATGACAAAAGTCACAATTATGCCGAAAATTCCGGTCATAGTCCTGGTATTAAAAAGTGGCACTTACGAGGTCACTACGGGGACTTCCTCCTGGAAACAGTGACTGTGTCGGGAAAGTGTGGTGTCTGTCGGGTGTCAGTCGGAGGTGACTGATAACCGTGGACACCCGAGACGGACTGTCTCAGACCGACCCTCGAACGTGAGTGTCCACTCACTGACGACCTGCTACGTCGATTAGTACACAGTGGACCTGTCCACGTCAGTCCGAAGGACCCCGGTCAAGGGACTTGTGTGTGAGTGACGAGTGTCTGTGTGTGGGTGGACGTATGTCTAGGTCTGTGTGTGGACGTGTGTAGACATGAACCACTGTGTGTGGACGTGTGTCTATGAGTGGACGTGTGACTGTGTGGACGTGTGTGGACGTGTGTCTATGGACGTGTGTCTGTGTGAGTGGACGGGTGTCTATGAGTGGACGTGTGACTGTGTGAGTGGACGTGTGTCTATGACTGGATGTGTGTCTATGAGTAGACGTGTGACTGTGTGGACGTGTGTGGACACGTGTCTATGGACGTGTGTCTGTGTGGACGTGTGTCTATGAGTAGACGTGTGACTGTGTGAGTGGACGTGTGTCTGTGTGAGTGGACGTGTGTCTATGAGTGGACGTGTGACTGTGTGGACGTGTGTGGACGTGTGTCTATGGACGTATGTCTGTGTGAGTGGACGTGTGTCTATAGACGTGTGTCTATGAGTAGACGTGTGACTGTGTGGATGGACGTGTGTCCATGTGAGTGGACGTGTGTCTGTGTGAGTGGACGTGTGTCTATGTGAGTGGAAGTGTGTCTATGAGTGGACGTGTGTCTATGTGAGTGGACGTGTGTCCATGTGTGTGGACGTGTCTAAGTGTGTTTTGAACGTGTGTTGTCGCACAGAGAGAGAGAGAGTGTGTGTGTGTGTGAGTGCATGGGAGGTAGGTGTTTGTGACAGGTCCCTTTGCACGCCTACCCGGACCTGGGTCTGGGTCGTACAGGGGGCGACTGCGCCGAGGCGGAACGTGAAGACAGCCCGGGAAGGGACGAGGGGCGGCAGGGAGATCCCTTCCCTGTCCTCCACCTTCCTAACTTTCCTCGGGTCGTGAATGAATAGGAGACGAGAGTGTTGGGAAGTAGGGTCGTTCCCACGAGGTTCGTAGTGGAAGACTCTGTGAAGACGACGGCGGGGGTGGTCTCGTTCACGGGAACGGTTTCGACTTCCACTGTGTGGGGTCTCGCCCCGGAGTCCCGAGGGTAGGCGCGAGGACAAGGAGGTGGTCGGCAGTGCCTCCTCCCCGTCCACCTCTTCTACGAGTCGGTTCTGGACGAAGGTCTCTAAGTCGGAACCCTGTCACGTCGTCGAAACGACCAAAATTTGTAAAGTAAACGTTTATTGAGTCGTAGATTAATACGGTCTAATTTCCATGTATGAAACGTCTAAATGCCTCAGTAATAGTCACGATGTCTTTGGTGTGAGTCTTAGTCTGGGCGCAACCGTAAGAGTAGGACCTCTAAATACGTGTTTACGGTCCTCGAATAAACTAGTCGAGTCGGACCTTTACATCGACCACCAGAACCCCTGGTCGACCGTACCGACCGACACCCCTGTCCTCGGGTCACACACAGGGGAGGACCGAGGGACCCGACCCAGGGACGACGCCGAAGTACGGACGACCGTTGAGCGGAGTGACGGAGGACCTCCCCCTCTCCGACCCCTACCGCGTGGGTGGACGGGACGGTCAGAGGGAGGAGGAGGAGGGGAAGTAGGAGAAAAAACATTAATTCTGAAATGAAAAATCTCGTCAAAATCCAAATTCGGTTTTAGTCCACCTAAAAATGTGTGTTAAGGGGACATGCGGAGGTGGACGTCCGGGTCGGAGGGGGTGATAGCTGTAGGCGGAGGTCTACCCTATAAAGAATGTCGACCACTCGGAGGTAACGGTGCAGTAGTAGTGGGTTTCGGGTGCCGAGTGTAGCGTCAAGAGAGGACCACAACCTGTAGGACAACCAAACGTGCTTACGTGGGACTGTACTTCGTCTTGACACTGGGAGTCCCGTCGGAGGAACGACATTTGGGAGGGAAGGAGAGATTACAACCAGGTCCTCGCTCGGCCCCCAGGAGCCTCCTCTCCCTCACACACAGGGCTGGGGAAGGTCCTTCCCTAGACGGAAGACTCCCCTGACGACGTGCCTCTCAGTCACAGAAGAGACGAAACGTCTACTCCTCGGACTTCCAGTCTCACCTCGGACCCGAACCAGACGGTCGAGAAGAAAGGTCCAACCACGTTCGGATGGACACCAAAGTCTGGTACTGTAAATTTAGTGACATTGATCCGGGTTTGTATAGAAATAATTAGTTGTATCCTTGGCAATATTAGTTGTGTAAGAACGGTTGTTCTTTATTTAAATAGGACATCACATGTTTAGGAGCGGAACTCTGGACTACTTGAGATCCTTTCGTGAGAGACGGAGGACGACCAACGCCTTCACAAAAGGGACGTTTTTCAACAGCTCCACGAACTTCTTCACCATCAGCCAACCGCTCTCCAGTACACTTATACCACCTACTCCGTTTTGCAGCATCGGGTCAGGTGAGTCGACGACTTCGCAACCGACACGTTACGCGCTAGCCCGTGACAGTACCCTTTCTTGACGCGGGGGCGACGCCTGGTTACGGACGACGTCCGTAGCGCCAAAAGTCACGCAGAGTAGCCAAATGACTCGCATGAAGAGTCTACATTGTCAAAGGGACCCCACGTCTCTCGCCATCCCCTAGTCTACCCGTCGTCTGGTGGTTTGTCACGGGTACCGGAACCACGTTCACACCGAAACCCTTCGCGAAACCTCGAAGAAGAGGTAGGTTGGCGACTCGACCAACGGTGGTCACCGGTGCAAAACAACGTGCAGTCCTAGGCTAACTCTTTACAAAAGAAGCCACAAAACATCTCTTTCTCTTCTGCTACGAAGTTTTGCTACTACAAAACCAAAAGTCAGACGAGTGCTCCGTGGGTGAAACGGAAAAGTGGAAAAGCAGTACGAAGCTTACGGGCCCCTGGTGTGCCACCGGTCGAAGAGCACGTCAATGTCCTCTTAGTCGTGGCTGCAACCGAGAGTCAGCCCGCGACAGGCGAAGGCTGCCGGCCGGCGACGCGAGGAGTAGGCCTGAGAGTAGAGGAAGTGGTGCGAAGGGCTTGGCGGGACGTGATCGTCAAGGACCCGGTTCGCACGACAACCACACAACGCTCAACAGAGACGACGAGATGTTGGGTAAAACTTGGACTTATTCTTTTAACGAGTTTAAACGAAAACCAGATTGTAGAAAAGGTATCAGATTTCATTTATATGCGTCATTCATTATTCAGTGGTCGTTTTTTCGCAGTCCGCTCTTTACACATAAGTTTACTACATATTGTATTGGTGTAAATAAATTCTTCGGGGTTCCCGAGGTCGAGGAAGGGGGCCTTCCGAGGCTCCTCGTCACCGGTCCTGAGGCCCCGCCCCACTCCGCGGACGGGTGAAGACGGAGTAAAGAGTCCTACACAGGAGTAAAGGTGGCCCGTCCCCGAACGAATGGGACGAGTCTACGGTGGAGGGGATCACGAACGCCCCGGGCCTTCCCAAAGTGGGAAAGAGACGGAGGAGTGCGGGAGGTTCGGGACCCGGGAACAGGGGACACAAGTCTTGCGACCAGAACATGGGTCTGTGCTTACTCGAGCCCAGGTCGGGGAGGTAGAGGACCGACGTGTTCGAGCTCGGTCGTCAGTTCGTAGACACTCACGCCCCGGAAGGAGTCCTGACACCCCCGTCCCGCCCCTGTCACCAGTCTTACTCCCTCTACCCTCCCCCGAAGACACCCAGCCAGGTCCAGGGTCCGGTCGTCGTGTGCGGACGGGTCACCCCCCAGTAGCAGGAGGGGTAAGGCGTTTGGTTGGAGCCGCACGGGACGACGGAGACATTCGGTATCTAAAGTGTCTACGAATTTTCAATTCCAAAATATTACATAACATTCCATTCCTTAAGACAGAATGCGAAGAGTTGACAGGAGATCGTCTCCCACTGATAGCAAATAAAGGGTAGAAGGTAGAAGGTAGGTAGATGGATAGGTAAGTGGATAGACAGGTGGGCAGGTGGGCAGGTAGGTGCGTAGGTGGGTAGGTAGGAGGGTAGGTAGGTGAGTAGGTAAGTAGTTGGGTGGGTAGGTGGGCAGGTAGGTGCGTGAGTAGGTGGGTAGGTGTACAGGTGGGTAGGTGGGTGAGTAGGTAGGTAGGTAGGTGGGTGAGTGGGTTGGTAGGTGGACAGGTGGGTAGGTGGGTGAGTAGATAGGTAGGTAGTAGGTGGGTTGGTAGGTGGGTGAGTGGGTTGGTAGGTGGACAGGTGGGTAGGTGGGTGAGTAGGTAGGTAGGTAGTAGGTGGGTTGGTAGGTGGGCAGGTGGGTAGGTGGGCAGGTGGGTGTGTAGGTGAGAAGACAGTAGGTGGGTTGGTAGGTGGGCAGGTAGGTGAGTAGTAGTTGGGTGGGTAGGTGAGTAGGTAAGTAGTTGGGTAGGTAAGTAAGCAGGTAGAAGATAGGTGGGTAGGTGAGTGGGTAGTGGGTAGGTAGGCGGGTGGGTAGGTGAGTAGGTAGGTAGGTGGATGGGTAGGTGAGTTGGTAGAAGACAGGTGAGTGGGTAGGTAGGTGAGTAGACAGTAGACAGGTAGGAAGGAAGGTGGCTGAGTGGGGAGCGAGAAGGTCGTGGCTACTATGACTTCCCCGTAGACGCACAGGCCCGTCGGGGGTACGGTTAGTCTCCTTCGGACACACACACGTTCCGGAAGGAGAGGGGGAGGTCCGTGCACGAGATTACGACTTCCGGGGAGGTGTCGGAGGAGATTCTGACTTGGTCGTGAGACGGGTCGTCGTGCGAAGAGTCGACGCCGACGAGGACTTCGGGGTCCTCACACCCTCCTCCACCTGTGGGTCCGAGGTGGACAGCAGGACTAAATCAACCAGGTCTGTAGTCAGTCACCGCTACAGTCAGTGTCGGGAGCCCCCTAGGACGGTGTATCGGTCTCCCTCCTGGTGATTGGGTCCCTCCTGACCCCTGAGACACGACTCCAGTAGGTCTCGTCCAGACCGCCGGCGGACTCGCAGGGGAGTCGTGTCGTCTGTACCGGGGGTCTCCGGACGGAGACAAGAGTCGGACGGGTCTAAATTCCGGGGTGAGACCCCTCGGGGCACTCCCCACCCTCAGTTGTCAGCGGACCGCTTACTTATACTTGCTGCCTGCACAAAGGGTGGGGGAGCGGGACGGGCGTGGGCCCTCGACGAAGTCACCATGTCCCTTACCACGCCGCACCCGGGACACCCTCGGTCCTGTACGGCGGGCGGTGACCTCAGTCCCTCGGCGCTGAGCCGAGACCCTTCCACTGGCGAGGGCCGGTCCGACGGTCGCCGGTCCGACGGTCGGGGTTCCGGAGTAAAGGCGCGCGACCAGGGCATTCGTTTGTCAAACTGACACAAGCAACTCCCATTAAAAAGTATGAAGTGTCACCGACGAGCCAAATGGAGGCCTATGACGACTGAGGTGCTCCTTAAACGTGTTACTTTATTACCTTTTTTTTGCGTTATAGGTCGCTTCGGTTTGGTTTTTGGAGTAGGTTAGTTCGGGAGCCCCGTCTCGCCCGATTGCCCGGGACCAGTCCGAGAGGGTGCTACGAGGGTCGACGCCGAGCGCGGGGTCCCTCCGATGCCTGACGGGCACGGAGGGGGAGGACGACGTCTGAGACGGGGCGACAGGGATGTGGGGCGAGGAAACGCCCAGACCAAAACTGCGGCGCACATGAAGACTCGGAACTCCGATCTACAGGACACGTCACCCCCGAGACTAGGCCCAACTCCTCCCGTCTGGACGGTCCCTCCTCCGCACCCCGTCGACCACGTCGTCGCCCGTACCGGCACCCTCGAGACTCTGCTCTCTTTTCTAGACTCCCGAGCCCGTCCAAAGACCCCACTCTTCGACGGGAGGTAACAACCCTGTGGCTCCCTTCCCCTCTTTCCTTCCCCGTAGAAGATGAGAGTTTTCGTCTCCGACCCGCACGTGGACGAACATCCCCGGGTGTGGACACCCATTCCACCCGAGTCACCACCGGGGTCTTCTATACGGTCCAGGATTGGGAGTTCTTGCAACTTACACTACACTAAACCTATTTCCCAGAAGTGTCCACTTTAATTCGTAGTCCGACTCTAAATCGTAGTCCTAAATCCTATCCGGGATTTAGGTTACTCTCCACAGAAATATTCCCCTTTTTTCCCTCTAAAACTCTGAGTCTGTGTGTCGTCCCTCCCCCGGTGTACTTCTGTCTCCTTCTCTGTCCGCTCCGCCGGTGCTCAGGCCCCGGGGACCACGGTGGTCGTCGAAGACCTCTTGGGCCACACTTTACCTCGCAAAGACAGGATAGGCATTTGTTCCTACAGTGTCAGTAGTCACTAAGGTCGGGAAGTCCCGTGAGTCCTTCCTCTTTCAATGGACACGAACTTGTCGGTGCCCTACCGTTGGTGAGGGATGCCACTCGGGTTCCAACGGGTCCTACACTTGTTTTGGGTCCTACGACCGGGACTCTATACTTTCCTAACCTTCCTATACTGTCCTAATAAAGTCCCTCGGGTCTGGGAACACAGGAGGGTAAGTATCTCTTCGCGATTCAAGGAGTCGAACTATATGCACCAAAGGAAATTGATTGTCCTTAGAGAACTACAAGTCTGATGGACGGGAAACAACATTTTGAAGACACATTGGGCGAAAAGGGGGGGTGGGGGTCGGGTAGAGGATTCTCGTTAAAGAGTTCCAATGAAACTCTACGACAGAGGACCCGAACTTCAGGTTTTTGAAGGGTGGTTTATTTTGTGTTGAGAGTTGAAAGTCCAACACTGACAAAAAATTTAACTGTGTTCCTTCCCAGGACCGGGTCTCGGTCCTCCCTCGTGCTGGGACATCCGTGCAACGAAGGTCTGAGACCTGGGGACTGGCACTCTCCTACTTGGGGGCTTTCGGGGGTCGAGTGCCTGTAAACACGCAGTCGGCCTCCTCGAGGTTGTGCCTTCGAGTCAGTAGTGGTCCGCACCCGAGGGACGGGGTGTCCGCAGTGGAGCCCAGTCGGACTCAACAGGGGGGCAGGGTCGCGATACGACTCTGAATCTTAGAGGTTCCGGGTTCCGGTCCAGCCTTCCTTCCTACACGGCGGGAATCCGAGGGCAAATACCTTACAAGTGAGTGGTTCGACCTCGTTACTCACCCAGGGCACAACAGGAACTCGACCAGATGGGTTCCAGTGTCCGTCCCCGCCCCGGGCGCCACCCCCCGCCGCGACTCGCACCGGCCTCGGGGTGCTCGGGCCCCCGCCACTCCTCCTGTGTCCGTGCGACTTCCGGGAGCCCCCCTCACGTCCCCGGCTCGACCGCCCCTACCACCCCCCCTTACTCACCGCCTCCCTTCTGTTCCGTCGGCCCACGCCGTCGGGAGGCGAGACGACGCCCCCGAGACTTCCGTCAGGGGCACCTCGCGGGGCACCAGTCCTGCCCCCTCCCGCGCCCGACGCCCGGGGGTCCAAGTTCTAGTAATGGACCCGTCTCGGTCTGACGACATAGTACCCCTGGGAAGATTAACGAAAAATTTATACATAAGTTGTGAATGATTGACCCACACCCTTGTCGGTAATTAGATTATTATTGGTAATACATTAAAAGAGAAAACAAGTTTCAGTTCTTAAAGAAAGAAGAATCTAAAGTGCACTGGTCTTCACGGTCATAAAAGGGTAAAGCACCAAGAGAGACTAAGGTGAGAAGGGCACTGAGGCGCACCCCCCAGTCGTGGGGGTGTCCGCGAGCCTGAGTGCATGTGGGACCCTTGACAGAGTAAACGTAGACTTTCAAGAGAGGAGAGCGGGTCAAGAACATAGACGTTCCAAAAAAGAAAAAAACAGTAAAATCCTTTTCGAATACTAGGAAGTCGAAGGAACCGCCGAGTCGTCCATTTCTGGGTCGGATGGTTGCGTCCTCTGGGTCCTCTGCGCCCAGACTAGAGACTCAACTCTTCTGGGGGGCCTCCCCTCTCCCGTTGGGTGAGGTCATAAGAACGGACCTCTGGGGGTACCTGTCTCCTCGGACCGCCCGATGTCAAGTGCCCCAGTGTTTAGCGCACCTGTCTCCTTTGTTCTCCCACGTCAGGCACCCCAGTGTCCCTCAGTCCTGTCCTGACTCCCCACTTCGTGTACCGGGAAGTAACCGAGACGAGTGAAAGAGAGTTCACCACAGAATCCTCCGTATCGCTGCCAGGACTGCACCTACGTCTCCTCGGAAAAAGGCCTATTTTGGTACTGCTGGTCTTCCGAGGGGTTCTCGGGCGCCCGAGGGTGTGGGGGTCCCGTGACCCCGTGCCCCGGTCAAGAATGGTTTACTTCCCGTAGTCTTCCTGTCCCGTGAGACCACGTTCGATCGACACGAGACCAAGGATCAGAGAGGGGACGACACGGGACTCGACCCGACCCTGCCTCCCGAGACTCTGGGACCCCGACACTTCCTCCTCGTCGACCAAGGACGTAGTCGTGGACCTCCTTCGGACGGGTCCTCCCAGTCGACCGAGAGGAGTCCCGGCCTCCCGACCCCAGGGGCTTGAAGAACTCTCCTTTCTCGTCCGTGACGACCTTTACCGGAACGTGCCTCCCACGACAGACGTCGGACCGGGATCATGTGCAGTCTCGTCTTCGGACTCGAGGACGGTCGAAGAATCCCTAGGTACAAGGAAGGTGGATACACTGAATGTGGTAGATTTACCCCCGTTGTTTGTCGGGAGTGATTCGTCGATCTTCCATCCTTCACTACCCGACCACCCCGTTGGTGGTAGGGTTGTCCATCGAAGGCTGAGACCCGGGTGTCACGGATGAGACCGAGGTCGGTAGTACAGACGTTTAGTAAACTGACCTTCCTTCTTGTCCCGTTCCCTGATGTACGGGTGACAAAACTTCTGGTAGCGGGGTTTTTCCACACACAGGGCAGACGAGTGCCCCCGGTTCTGTCAACGTGTCGGTGTGGACCCAGTGGCGAAGGATCCGTCGGTGCACGGGCCCCTTTGAACCTTCGTAGGTGGTCTAGTTCCCCCGCACCCTCTGCCCTCCGACCACCACTCGAGCGTCGGTGACGAGACACAGGGGGAGGTACTCGTGCCCACCAGACAGGACCCCTCGACCTCCCGTTCCACTCGTGGCCCCTCTTGAACAGACGCGAAAGTCGCACCCGTAATAAAGGTCCCCGGTCGGACATTCACCCCCCTTGTGCCTCACCGAGACCAACCAGAGGAGGGCGACGGGGACGCAGAGTGGGCCCGGTGCAGATGGGGCCCGGTTCGCAGACCCTAACGTGCCGTTTCGCGCACCAGTGGGAGGGATCCAGGGCGGGCACCACGACGTCCCGGCCGGAGCCCCCGAGGTCTACGTCCCCGGGGCCCTCCTCCCCCCGAGGGCCAGTCGGGCGGGCGAACGACTCTCCGCGACCCGTGGACAGAGGGGAAACGGTCGCCAAGTCGGAGGACGAAACAAATCGTCTGAGATGCAGAGAGGAGGGTCGTCTCGACCTCCGTCCATAGGACCACGCACGTATAACTTTGTCGACTACAACAATTTTTTTCTTTTTTTTGGGAACTGGAGTGTACGAGGTCTAATCGCATCTAATCACCTCATACGCCTACCCCAACCGGGAGGGACGGGAGGGGTCCCCGGGTTAGTCCTCGTTGAGTCTCCGTCGACCCGTCCCCGTTACAAACCTCGGGGACAGGGGTCCGTCAGTGGGACGACCGGGGAGATAAAGTAGTGGTCAACTCCTGTGACGGGAGCTGGGTCCTGCGACCGGTAACTGGGAGAGGAGGACGGTCGTGGGTCCTACGGCGACCCCCCGAAGGATCTGTGGCCCCACCCCCACCCCGAAGCCTCTCGGCTGTCCGAAACCTCTCGCCTACCGGAGAGAGGGTGGGGGACCCCTCTGTGGCGACCCTCTAGAGTGAAGACAAAGTTTGGTTTTGTTGTTTTTTCTTTATGTCTTTCTACTTTTAGACTTTCAAAGAGGAGTAGAGTCGATTTTATTTGTAAAATCTCAAACCCTATATTCTATTCAGTATATTTCAGGGACCCAATATAATTTTTATTTGGGAGTCACGATTAATATTAATAACGAAGGATAATTCCTACGGGTTTCCATAGGCACAAGTGCACACACGTACGATTCAGTGAAATCGACACAGACTGAGAAACTCTAGGATACCCGGCATCAGACGGTCCGGGGAGACAGGTACCCTAAGAGGTCGATTCTTGTGACCTCGCCCAACGGTACGGGAGGAGGTCCCCTAGCAAGGCCGGGTCCCTACTTCGGGTCCAGAGAATACAGAGGACGTGACCGTCCGTCCAAGTGATCGTCGTGTACCCTTCGGGGTACACACAAATATAAATAAATACATGTTTTATAGTTTTGGACGTCCCCTGAGTGGGACCGCACAAGACTACGCCTTGGCGAACAAAATACAAAAACGACATTCTCACAACGCAACGGGTGCACACGGACCAGCTACCTCGGTCGAGCGACCCAGCCCGTGGAAGGGTAGGACCGAGAGTACGTTCCCGTTCCCGTGACTGGTGAGTGTCCCAGTTTCCGTATCTTCCCTTGGTTCTGGAGGGTCACTCTGGGTCCACCCACACGACCTCTCTGCCCCATGACTCCAGACGAGGACGGAGACCTCCAGTCCCGTGCGGGAAGTGGTCGAGAGACGGACCCGGGACCGACACGGGTGTCGGTAGGGACGCTTCTCCGGACCGGACCGGACACGCAGTAAAGGACAGGTGCGACGGAGCGTCCCCGAGGACAGGATGACGACGCAGACTAAGATACCCCCAGTACGAGAGAAAGTAGTGCTCTCCGTAATTCCCCCCACCGTAGTTCTCCTTTCGGACGTGTGGGGACGAAGGAGTCACTGTAGTCCTCTCCCTGTGTCTGTACCGGCGGGTCTACGCCACTGGTGTACGTGGGTAACATGGGGCCCGTGGACCGCCGGTGCACGTGCCCTTGTCCTCGGAACCCCCGACGCAGAGGACACCCCTCATCCGGTCACCTCCTGGGTCCCCCAGTGTCGACGGACCTCGACTAGGACAGGTGGTGGAAACGATTGCTTCTAGGGGGTCCTGTCGAGTCGTACGGGCCGTAATGCGTCCCTGTCTTTACCCACAGGGGATCCGGATCACAGGCAGGTCAAGATTCTAAGGAAGACGAGGTTCACTACTCCCTAGACGTCCACGGGGACCTCCACGCCGCACGGGTGAGACGTCGCTCGCCGGGTGAGGGACCTACCTCTGCTCCACTCGTCCAAAGACCTGTGGACCGGACCCGGACACCCTCTCCTCTGTGAGGGACTCGACAGGGACTTGACTGGAGGCCCTTGACCCGGAGTCCGCCGTCCTGTCCCACCCTCTCACAGCGGGAGCCACCAGGGGCTCGTGAAGGAGGTCCCCGTCGAAGACACATTGACAGTTAACAGACTGACACACTGGACACCAGTGACTCCCCGGTCTGGGTGAAGACCCACCCTAGGGGTGTTTTGTACAGATAGATAGGTAGGTAGTAAGTAAGACAAGAAGGTAGGTAGGTAGTAAGTAGGTAGTAAGATAGACGGGTCGTAGGTGGGTAGACAGGTAGGTGGGTAGGCAGATAGATAGGAAGGTGGGTAGGTAGGTAGGTAGGTAGATGGGTGGTAGGTAGGTAGGTGGGTAGGTAGGTAGGTAGGTAGGTAGATAAGTAAGTAAGTAGGTGGATAGGTAAGTAGGTTGGTGGATAGGTAGGTAGGTGGGTAGGTAGGTAGGTGGGTAGGTAGGTAGGTAGGTGGGTAGGTAGGTAGGTAAGTAGGTAAGTAGGCAGATAGATAGAAAGGTAGGTAGGTAGGTAGGTAGGTGGGTGGGTAGGTAGGTAGTAGGTAGATAGATAGGTAGGTGGGTAGGTCGGTAGGTCGGTGGGTAGGTAGGTGGGTAGATAGGTAGGTAGTTAAGTAGGTAAGCGGGTAGGTGGGTGGGTAGGTCGGTCGGTGGGTAGGTAGGCAGGTAGGTAAGTATGTCGGTGGGTAGGTAAGTAGGTAGGTAAGTATATCAGTGGGTAGGTCGGTAGATAGGTAAGTAGGTAGGTAGGTGAGTAGGTAGATAGGTAGGTAGGTAGATGGGTGGTAGGTAGGTAGGTAGGTAGGTAAGTAAGTAAGTAGGTGGATAGGTAGGTAGGTGGGTGGGTAGGTAGGTAGTAGATAGATAGATAGGAAGGTATGTAGGTGGGTAGGTAGGTGGGTGTCTAGGTAGGTGAGTAGGTAGGTGGGTAGGTAGGTAGGTAGGTAGGTAGATAAGTAAGTAAGTAGGTGGATAGGTAAGTAGGTGGGTGGGTAGGTAGGTAGGTAGGTGGGTAGGTAGGTAGGTAGGTGGGTAGGTAGGTAGGTAAGTAGATAGATAGAAAGGTAGGTAGGTAGGTAGGTAGGTGGGTGGGTAGGTAGGTAGGTAGGTTGGTGGGTAGGTAGGTAGGTGGGTGGGTAGGTAGGTAGGTAGGTAGGTGGGTAGATAGGTAGGTAGTTAAGTAGGTAAGCGGGTAGGTGGGTGGGTAGGTAGGTAGGTAGGTAGGTGGGTAGATAGGTAGGTAGTTAAGTAGGTAAGCGGGTAGGTGGGTGGGTAGGTAGGTCGGTGGGTAGGTAGGTAGGTAGGTAAGTATGTCGGTGGGTAAGTAGGTAGGTAGGTAAGTATGTCGGTGGGTGGGTAGGTAGGTAGGTGGGTGGTTACGTAGGTACGTGGGTAGGTAGGTGGGTAGGTAGGGAAGTAGGTAGATAGATAGGAAGGTGGGTAGGTGGGTGGGTAGGTGGGTAGGTAGGTGAGTAGGTAGGTTTGTGAGTGGTGTCAGGCACGAGACAGTCGATACGAAGTGGGATCCCGTCACTGGATGGAGACGACAGGTCTTTCTGGAGGTGTGGAGGGTCGAGGTGACTGGGATTCACCGACGAGACTTAGTGATCCTACCTAGAGGGACTAGAGCCTACGTGTGTCGTCGTTTGCCGTCGACCGTCGTTCGTCGTCACTCGTCATCGACCTTCGTCCCAGAATCAAAGATCCTGGCTCTCAGGAGTTGTGATCTCGCGTCCCCGGTCGTCAATCCCGACTCCAGGACCCAGGAGCGTTCTTGTTTAAGTCCGTTCCTCCGTCTTCCATGTCTCGTTTCATTCTTCAAATAACTTTTATTTTAATGGGCACCTTTCCGCGTGACCGTTCGAGTCTCTCTCAGCACGGAAACCCTTCAAATTTAGGAAATATTCTCCCGTCGAAAAACCCAGTAACAGAAGGGAGTTCGGTTAGTAGAACGCAACGGGGGAACAACCAATGAAACAGAGTCCTGGGTGGGCCCCCCACGTGTGGGTAGGGAGTCGGTTCTACCTAGAGTTTCATTTCCGAAGACCCTCCTCGTTCTCCGTAATACCGGACCTTAATAGGAGACTGAAAACTGAGGTTCCTCGGAAAGACATGCACACACGACAGAGAGAACAGGATTTTCTTTTGGCCTGTCGCCTCTGGAGAGTCACAAATGAGCCTGTCCCAAAACGGGGAAACGGGAACGGCACTAACAATGAAACTCTGCAAATGTTCTCCGCTTCTTACTCATAAATGGGCCAAAGACACCAACGAAGGTCAAACCTCCCTTGTGTCCTCCGACCAACACTTGAGGAGCTGACCTCGGGTGGAGAGAGAACGGAGTCCTTTACGTTTGTCCTCCGATCGACATTTACAGGTTGGACCTCGGGTAGGTAGAGGACTGGCGTAGGGGTGTGGGCAAAAATGTCTTTCCCCTACCTCTCGATCTCTCTACTACGGACTAGAGTGTCGATCGGTCCTTCCGGACTAAGACTCGGTAAACCAAACCTGGTTTTGAGCCACCGAAACAGGACCTGGCATATCTGGGTAGGCAGTCACTGCATCCTTTACGGGCGACATTCGGACCCCCAGCCCACCTACTCCTCTCGGGAGGGCCGCCGTGGGTGTACCCAGGTCCTTCCCGGCTCTCCCTGTCCCAAGACCCTCCCCGCCCTTCTGTCGTCCCCGAAGACCCGTAAAAATCCTGGACCCTCCCCCGGCCATCCTATCCTACACCCTCCGCGACTCCAGTCCTCCCCGTCCCGTCACAGTCTGCGGCCCACACGTCCCTAGGAGCCCCCGAGTCTCTGGACACCCGCGGAGGACACTCGAGGCGACCCGACAACACCTGCAGTGACTATCCTGGGAGGATGATCTTGCTCGAAATCTTGGATTGTCCATTCACGGTGCACCCACCCCAGCATCAGTCCCTGCTTACGTCTATATGTTAGAGTCGGAATCTGGGGCGTCCTCCCGCGCGCCGGGAACCTTCGGTGTTGGGTCTGGGCACGTCGACCAACCAAGGTCAATTAAGGTGGCTAAGTCTTCCCGCACCTCGGGGCCGGACACCACCTCAGTGGCCACGTGAGTCCTGTCGGGGAACCTCTTCCCCGAGCCCTTCCTGTCCAACTCCTACTCGTGCCCTGTCCACCCAATCCCCCGCACCCCCACCCCCGCCAGGTCCGCGACTCCTCGGTCGAGTCTCCTCTCTCCCTGCCTCGCTACCCCCACGTCCCGCCCTCCTCGCCCCGGGCGGGGGTCCTGTCTGCTCCCGCGCCATCCCCCACCTGCACTAGGACCCTCTCTGCCGGGAGTTCCGCGCTCGCCGTCCGCACCACCCTCCCTGCACCCCGTCTGGGACTTTACTGGCCAATACTGTTCTCTACCCCTCCTAATCCTCGGTCCTCGGTCTTGACGCCCGCACCCGAGCCGCTCTGGAGACTTGTCGACGCCCACTTCGCGCGCGCGGTCGGGGATGTCCTCCGCGACTGGAGTGGGTGTCGGGCTGACGGGCCACAGGCCCTAGGGGTCGTGGCCGAGGCAGATTACTTCTACGCCTACGACCGCTCCCGTCTCCAAAGGAAGGGCCCCCGCCTGCCTGTTAGAGTGAAAAGAGGAGCCGTCACTTTACCCTTTCGCAGTCAAAAGGTGAGAAAGGTTCTACTTACAGGGGTGGACTCTGACGAAGCCCGATGTCGCGGGCCTGGCGTTCGGCTGTCGGTCAGGGGCTAAGGGGGGCGGGGGCGGGGGCGCAGGCTCGACCGCATCGGACCCCGGTGACAACGGCCCTCCTTTTCTCTGTGAAGGCGCCGTCCGCAGTGTGTCCCCGGTCCCCCAGGGGTCGACTTACCCTCCAACGTTTGGGGGTTTAGGAGCCGACAGAGGACTACCTCGGACGCTCCGCCGGAGTGCGTGCGGGCGGACGAGCTCAGTCTGTTATTTACCGCAAACTTTTTAATCAGGGTGTCCAGTTCACTCTCAGAGGAAGTTTACGGGTAGTGAAGCGTGATTGATGAAGTTAAAGGAGAGTTCAATATAAGCGTCTGGACACCTACGTGGAGTCCGTCTTGTTTACCCACCGCAGAAGGCGTCGTACTTTCTGTCCCCCATTTTAGGTACTATCGAAGCGTCCGCAGGTCGTCGGGGCGGAGGGCCCGGGGACTCCGACTGCCGGCGGAAACGTACCTAAATTTGCACCTGTTGCCCCGAACAGGTCCTACCTCGACCCTCCCTCTGCGTGCGTACCGGAGAGGGTGGTCCGAGCTCCACGCGTCGTCCCGACTCCCCTCAGGTCTTCCAAGACCCCGTAGGACGGGACATGGACCGCTACGGCACCGAGGACGCCCCAGGGCCCCCAGGAAGACCTCGTCCAGACCTACGTCAAGGACCTCCGCCGACGGACCCTTGGCCGGATCGGAGGGGTCCTGGGAAGTGCACCACGGACCAAGTTCCTCTGTCTCGAGGGCCGACTGAGACACGGACCCGCCACGACTGGGGGTCGCTCCCACGTCGTAAGAACGTCTTACCAAAATATTCCAAAACATGGGTCTAGACCTCGGCCCCATTGTGTCCCGACAGTCGGAAGAACGACACTATCAAAACAAACTTCGGGAAAAGAGAAAGGTGGTCGGGACGTTTGGGTCCCCCGAAGGGAAGAGTTCCCAGGACCTCCTCGGTCCGACCCCCATCACTCTTCGATCCGTACACTGGCGGTGTCCCTGAAGGTCGTCCACCCGGTTGTCTCCGACCCGCCGCCGGTCTCCAGACCCCCCGCTCACAGGCCCCGGACTCTCCTGGAGCTCGGGAAAGGAGAGGTATGTGTGCCGGTCTTCTCCCCGAAGTCCGGAGCACACACTTAGGTCGGACCCTACGCGGAGTGCCTTCGGAGAGGACTTTGTCTGTGCACCACCCCGTCACGGGGGCCTGGGGCGAGTCTCTCGTCCGACCCGGAGGGGCGTGGGGGAGGTAGAGGGGCCACGGGACCGGGCGACGAAGACGGTCCCGGACCTCCACTCCCGGCCAGGGACGACCTCCCCCGGCAGATAGACAGAGAGACTGAGGGGCAGACAGAGGAGGGGAGGAAGACAATCGTTTCCCAACCGGACACGAGGGAGGTCCTGGTTTGAACTGACAGGTACTGGGGGTAGCAGGACAGACGGGGTGAAGGGTCCCCCGCCCCCTGTCGTCGAAGGTTTTAACACTGAACGTCGGGTAGGACTCTTACTCCTGCTGGCACTTACGTCAAACGTAGGAAAGGACACTTACAACGTCTTAGAGCCGTCCCCCTCCGCACCTGTCCCGCCCCTCCCCGCACCCGGCCACCGTACCCGCCCCGCCCCTCCCTCNNNNCCCGGCCCGGCCCGGCCCGGCCCGACCTCGTCCCTCCCCGCACCCACCCCCGCCCTGCCGACCCCCCTTGCAGCCGTCACCCCCCGTCGCCGTCCCACCCACAGACGTCCCACTCTACGACAAAAGAGTGATCTCCGCACGCGAGGAAGGGGGTCCGTCACAACCTTAAGATTAAGAAGTACAAGACTCTTGGCACTACTACTCTTTGTGTGCACTCAAGCAGGAGCCGTCGAGTCAGAGACAAGGTCCCTTGGGCCTCGAAAGAGTCCGTCGAGGTAGGTGTCCACTGTTTCCCGAGGAGACACCCACCCCCGTCCCGAGAACCACCGACCCGGGGGTAGAGCGGTCTACCCGGTTCCTGTCGTAGTGTGTCTGAAAACCTGGGTCGAGACCCCTGTCCCCGGTGGCTACTCGAGTCGGTACCCTCGATGGGAATCCCCGCGGCCCGGAGCCCCCGCTCGGCGGACCCTGGGTCCGGGACCCCGCACAGAGGGCTCACGGTCCGACGGACGAGGAGGGGAAAGACTGACTTGAAAAACCTGCCCTCAGGTGGGGGCGTCGTCCCGCCCCCACCCCTCTCCCGAGACGGGCCGAGAGTCGGGGACCATTCCTGCGGGGCGACCGGTGGGGCCCGGTGGACGAGTGACGATTAGGAGGGAAAGGTCCATCAGAGCCGAAGGGACCCCTCGCCGAGTCCCCATTTCTTGGGCAGACGGTTCGTCCTCTGAGCCCAAGCTAGGAACTCAGTCCTTCCAGGGGACCTCCTCCTTTACCGTTGGGTGAGGTCGCAGGAGAGGACCCTTTAGGGTGCCTGCCTCCTCGGACCGACCGGCGTCAGGAACCTCAACGTTTCTCAACAAGGACTGATCGTGCGCACGTGTGGGCGTGGGGGACCTAAAACGAGATGAAAGACGGACCGAGAGTCGTGTCGACTGTCATATGGGTTCCGGGTCGCGTGCAGATCTGAACCGCCCTCGGACACTTCAGGAGCTGTCCCTCCGCGGGGTCGAAGAAGTTCGGCCCGGGACTCTCCAGTCTCTGCGGGAAACAGACGTGTCGTGTCTCCTCCGTCCCAGCGTCCACGGGGGGCGGGCTCTGACCGGCAGAACCACCACTGTCCTCTGCCTGTTCCACTGTCGTAGCCCCCTCCGTCTGCTACCCACACACCCCGCAGCAGAGTCGTCCTCCTTTCCGGGGGTGAGACGGGAAGGGCGGCGGGGGGCTGACGGGACTGGTCTCGGCACACCGAGGCCGGGTACCCTCTCGTATTCGGCAATTCCTCTTGGTACTCTGAGGCCCCTCTCGCGTGGCAGGGAGGGTGAGGAGGCTACTTCTCTGTCTAGGTCAGCCGTCTGCTGAGCCTACGAATGTACCTTTATTTTACTTTGGGTCTGAGGAACCACCGGGCCCGAGAGAGAGTCGGGGCAAGGTCGTGTCGAAGGCACAAGGTCAAAAATTTAACGAACAACCTTTTGCTTTGCGGAAGACGGGTAATACGGGACCTTACCTCGGGCAGACCCCCGTCTCCCGTCGCCCTTGTGCTACAACGGCTGCGTGTCCCGTCGTAGGGCGGACGGGCGGGCCCTCTGGGGAGTAAGAGTCGTACTCTCCTTCTGTCCCGGGAGAAGCACCACTGACTCGCTTTGAGTCGTAGTCTGGGGCCTAGGGCACGGGCCCACAGAGTCCTGTGTGCCGCCACAGGTCCCGCGGGCCCGGAGCCCCTCCGACTCGGGTCCTTCTGGGGGTGTGGCACACAAAGACTACGAGAGCCGTCGAGTCGTTACACCCACTCTACTGTACACAAAATCCGTCTTTCGGACTCTGACCCCTGGGACCCCACCCCCACCGGTGTCAGGTCGGGGGAAACCCCTTGTCCGGAACCCGAGGTCCCTTGTGTCCGGTTGAGAAACACTTCACTACAGTGGAGGGATTCCCGCCCTGAGGCTCAGGAGGTGGTTCTGGCCCCTGGTTTGCGCGACTGTCTCTGGCAGTTCCCGCGCCGGAGTGAAGGCGTGGCACCGGACCTCCGCCTGTCCGGAGAGCCCCCTCCCGGACCCTCCGGTCGGGACGTGGACCGGGGTCCGAGGGGTGGGACGGCTCGGGTGTCTCGCGGGTGGTGCAGGTCCGTCTTGGAGCCTCCTGGACGGCACCGGTGTCACGGGGACGCCACCGGGCTACGGAGCCACACTCCACGCCAACGGTACCACTCCTGCGACGACCCGGTCGGCGTCCGGGCAGGTGCGGGCACGGGTCCACCTGAGATTCGGGTCCCAGGAGGGGCGGGAGGAGAGCAGGTGAACAGGTCTCGGGTGTCTTCGGACACAGGACGTGTCTGACCAACCCTGAGGCACCTCTGCCGCGTCGTAACGACCCGGGATGCCCCGGGACCCAGACCTGGCTGGTCCCTGGTAAGCGTAAGAAGGAAGTCCTTAACCGGGGCGTCTCTTAGACTTCCTCGGGCAGAGGGAAGGATTGCGGATCCGACTCACCGGCCCGTACCCCCGCGGGGGACCCCGACCCCCGTAACGTCTCGACCCCGGTGTCGAGGCTTCGGTTACGTGTCACTCCACGACCACCTTCGCGCTCGGACCCCGACCCGACTCCCGGGTCCTCCGACGAGATTCAGGACTGGAACCCCGCGGTCCCGACCTCAGACTCTTGTCTCCGAGACACAGTCGTCACCCCGACAAGGGTCCGCTCCGCTCACCCGTCCTCTCCACACTTCCACCCGTCGAAGACATTGCTCCAGGACCCCGTCTTTCCCGACCTGCGTCCACCCCGGTGCGAAGGGCTCTTTCCGTTAGTCTCGCCCGTCGACAACCCCCAGGGCGCACCCCCGTGGAGTGGACGGTCCCCCGGAGGGAGGGACCTGGCAGTCAGGCGCCCCGACCCCGTCGTGGAGGCAGACACCAGGGACGTGCTCGACGTCGGTGTGCCTTATGCCCCTCCTGCCACCTAAGGTCGGTGCCGGCATGGACGAGGCGACGTCACGGGGACACCCGGCTAGGGAGGGCGGACGGGAGACGACCCTGGAGGGCAGGACGGGACGCCTCCGTTTGAGTAAACCTTTCTCCCAGAACCATCTTTTTAGGCGATTCCCCTTCGCGCCCAAGACGATCGGGTCATACCGGCTACAGGACATGTTTCCCCTTCAAATCTGGGTCTCTGTCTGTGTGCGTTTCCGTCCTGGCACACCTCGACCCTCCTTCTGGTAGGTACACAGTCCTTTACGGACCACGTCCTCGCCCTCGTCCCTGCCGGGCCTGGAGGGTGTCAGGGTCCCTGGGCGGGACGGGTGTGGCCCAAGACCTGTCGGTCGGAGGTCTGCCGCCCCCTCGACTAAGACGACAATTTCGGGGAGTCAGAAGCCAGGAAGTAGTGCTGTCGGGATTCTGTGCTTGTGTCTATTTAACCCCTCCTTTGAGCGCAGAATATTTGCAGTAGAAGGTCAGACTTGTCCTACTTAGACAGACGCAAACGCAGGAGAAGTAACAGTTAGTGTAGAATGTCACAGATACTATCCTGGACGTGTAGAGAGGAGTCCAAATAAGGAGTGGTACGATGCACGCATTACTTTCACACCAAGTGTGACACTTCTTAGACGGGCGTTACGGCCCTCTCTGGGCCCGAGGTAAGGACCCAGTGCTCCTACAGGGACCTCTTTCCCTACCGACGGGTGGGGCCACGAGAACGGACCTCTCCGGGTACCTGTCTCCTCGGACCGCCCGACGTCAGGTACCCAGTGTTTCTCTGCCTGCGTCGACTCGCTGCTTGTGAAAAGTTAAAAAGTACGATACGTAGATTACTGTAAAGTTTATCTTTATCACAAATTGTAAAAAGGAAAGGGAAAGAAACAAAGATTACCTATCTTGATATTAACTTTAAACATTGGTTATGTCGAATGTTTCAACTCGAGTAAATAAAAAGAAGAATTTCGATGCTCATAACACCGCCTAAAAATTTAAGAACCACTCCTACATAATAACGGTCTATATGACCTCCTAAAATGAACGATCATCAAACAGAAGGTGATCCTTATCTCCAGAGATTAAGATAAAGGAACTTTATAGATACAGCCCAAAATCATAGTCTAGTTGTGCTCTGAACATCTAACTCACCCCCTCTCAAAGGAAGAAATAAGAAAATTTCTCAAAGACGTGTTAACCATAATAAAGAATTTACCTACAATCTTTCGAGATTATGTCACACTCAAAGATCTGTCAAAAAAACAACAACCTTCACAGAAAATAAGTGTAAAAAATAGTAAACAATCAAAACTATTTAACCGAAAAGTGTATAAAAAAGGTGGAATCGGTTCAACATGTCACATAACCGTTTTCAAAAAGTACTATAGAAAGATAATAGGAAAATGACGCATCACTTCAGGAAA
The DNA here is from genome assembly GCA_006410555.1 of Capra ibex. NCBI lineage: Eukaryota > Metazoa > Chordata > Mammalia > Artiodactyla > Bovidae > Capra > Capra ibex. Next base: position 95,489,157 of record SJYO01018757.1, read on the forward strand.
GTAAGGACTACCCATTAAACACAAAACATTGTAAAATGAAGTAATTAAATCGATCCTCAAATAGTTAATATGAATAGAAAAGTTTATTGGAAACAAGTAAAAGAGATAACCGACAAAAAAAGAAATAGGTACCGAGACTCTAGAACTTATAAAAGAAAGACGATCAAGAGAACCAAATTAAACGAAATAAGGCACACACAACACACAATCAGCGAGTCAGCACAGACTGACAAAGCTGGGCACCTGACATCGGGCGGTCCGAGGAAACAGGTCCCCTAAGAGGTCCGTTCTTATGACCTCACCCAACTGTAAAGGAAGAGGTCGAAATAAGACATTAAGGAATTTTATTTGAATGTATATTAACTTAAGTCGTAAAGAAGAAAAATTTACTTTAAAAAAAAGAACAATGAGACAGAAGAAAGTGATGTGTGGAAAATAAAAAATTACGCTAAAAAATTTTCAACGTGAAATTTAGATATCTTAAGGGAGATTCATGTCTACATTTCTTAGACGGACGTTACGCCCTCTGGGTCCAAGTTAGAGAACCAGACTTTCTAGAGGACCTCTTCCCTTCCCGTTGGGTGAGGTCATAAGAACCGACCTCTTGAGGTACCTGCTGTCTCCTCAGACCGCCCGATGTCAGGTACACCAGCGTTTCTCAGTCTGTGTCGATTCACTGATTGTGCAAGTATCTCAAATCGGGAACAGGTTCCATTCCTCGTCGTCGACACGAACCGACCTCGTCGGCCCTTCTCTATGGGGTGCAGGTTCCATTCTCTTTGGGTTCATTCTACCATCCACAACGTTCTCCCGTAGTCTCCCGTCTGTGTGACTTTGGTATGAGTGTCTTTTGATCAGTCAGATTAGTACGATCCCGGTGTCGGAACAGATTGAGTTACTTTGGTTCGGTACGTACGTCCCGTTAGGTTCTACCCACCCAGTACCATCTCTCCAGACTGTCTTACACCAGGTGACCTCTTCCCTTACCGTTTGGTGAAGTCATAAGAACGGAACTCTTGGGGTACTTGTGATACTTTTTCGTTTTACTATCCTATGGTTTTCTCCTTGAGAGGTCCAGTAATCCACGGGTTATACGATGGCCTCTAGTCACCTCTTTATTGAGGCCTTTCTTACTTCCCTACCTCAGTTTCGTTTTTGTTATGGGTCGACACCTACACTGACCACTATTTTCGTTCTAGGCTACGACATTTCTCGTTATAACGTATCCTTGGACCTTACAATCCAGGTACTTAGTTCCGTTTAACCTTCACTAGTTTGTTCTCTACCGTTCTCACTTGCAGTTGTAAGACCCTTAGTCACTTGTTTCTACCTGACCTTACCCACTTAAATTGAGTCTACTGGTAATATAGATGATGACGCCCGTCCTTAGCGAGTCTTCTTTACCTCATCGGTAGTACCAGTTGTTTTCTCAAGCTTTACGTCATGAACCTACGTTAGAGTTTTTGCTGTCTTACTAGAGACAAGCAAAGGTTCTGTTTGGTAAGTTATAGTGTCATTAGGTTCAGATA
>SJYO01018757.1:95496313-95545361 GCA_006410555.1 Capra ibex
GTAAGGATATCCCACTCCCACATCACTCAATGTTAGTTCTTTCCTTAAATGAATTGGATTCCAAATTGTACTATTTAGAATTTCCAATTATGAATAAAGAGGATATACGATCAATATAAGTAATATTCCCGTCCTTATACCTCTAAATCGTCGTTTATAACCGAGTTTTTTACATTTGGGAAGTGGTTACAAGGGGAATTCTAGATAAAACAGAATTCTATCACTATTTCAATGTAAAAATGTATCGTATCACTAAATATCACTAAATATTGTTTAATGTCACTAGATATTGTTTTCTCTTTTAAGTAATTGAGTTTTTCAGATCATAACGATTGTAGTTTTTTGATGATATAAAGGAAAAGATATAAGGTTTATGTAACTAATTATATAAGGGTCCACGGATTCCTATACCTCCGGACCACCGTTAGTAACTGAGTAGTCAGTTTTTTCGGGATACGATTATGAGGTTTGAGACACGACAAAGACCAACTCTCCAACAGTGTGTTCGATCAGACAGTCGTCTCTCCAAACTGGACTCTGTGGGAACAGTGTGGGTCCCGTCCCTTAATCGTCATTAATAACCGTGTTGTTTACTTTTTTGGGAAGTGGTTATATTAAGGATTAGTTAGGTGATTATGATATGATTAGTAGAAGATTGAAGAGTTTTCTCAGATATAAATCTTTCAAAATTTCATAGAGTACGGAGAGTTCCAACCCTCCGACATTTGTTAGTGTACACCGGTCTACTTGGACTAGTCCCTCCGATCTCCTGGAGGTCTCCTTAAAGATTCGACTTTGTGAGAACAGTACGGGTCCTTAAAAATAATTGACCTCGACGTTCAATGGAGGAAGAGGCTCTCTTTACCAATACCCCCTCTCGGGGGGCATTTCAGTCTCCACATCCACTCTCGTACTTTGTCTGAGACCAAACCCCCAACCTACGAGCCCTTGTCCCCCAAAGGGCTCCGAACTAGTACGGAAACGCATACGGTTCGGAGGAAGGAGTACTGGAAACGGTGCCCGCCTCAAGGAGTGCGACCGGGGGCCGTCTGCTGGCTCCTACTCTACCGACCTACCGTAGTGCCTGAGCTACCTGCACTCAGACTCACTTGAGGCCCTCTACCACTACCTGTCCCTCCGGACCGCACGACGCTAAGTACCCCACCGTTTCTCAACCTGTGCTGACTCGCTGACTCGACTTGACTTGACTTGTAGGACAGAGAGACTAAACAAATACGAAACACAAGTAATGATGACCCGAATTAAAGGAAATCCTAAGGAACCCTAAAAGGAGAGACTGAATACTTAATACAGCTCCACTCAATAAACTGAAGGTGTGTATACGGATAAATATATATTGTTAGAATATTAATTAAAATTCAAATTAAGAAGACACGAATCTTTCATATTGACCCCCTGAAGGGACCACCAGGGTACCACTTCTTACCTGGACGGTTGCGTCCCCTGTACCCAAACTAGGGACTAGCCCTTTGCTTCTAAGGGTGTACCGCACTCCGTTGGTTCGGGCTCAGGACACCACTCTTCCGGTGTGTCGCTCCTTCCCAGTCGTGTCGACTGTATTGATTCGTAGTTTTGTACTAATTTTTCAATTGTTACACGTCAAACGTGAAGTCGGGAAACGTGAAATGACTCTAAACGACAGTCCGACGAAACCCCGTACGAAGCCACTGTGATACTTCGGATTTCTTCTTGCACCTGAGCACAACAAGCCATCAAAAGATCTGTACGGCAGTCAGACCCGCCCACCGTGACACCAGGGTCGGAGAGACGGAGTGATTAACATGACGACGACACAAATGGAACGCACTAGACAATTAATGACTCTGTCCTGGTCACTTTCGAGGGGGAGTTGACATGTCGATAAAAGAGAGAGTCAAGACACCTAAACACAAAGTTCGTGAACTTCGAGTAAAAGCACACACTCGTGTCTGCAGTTTCTGACAATAAAAAAAAATTACTTAAGAAGAAGAAACTTAGTGTGGTCCGGGAGGGAAATGGGTAAGCGGAAAGAACAGGGTCGGCAGACCCAGACTAAAGTCTACCAGTTGTCCTAAAGGTGCCGTACGGAGGAAATGAAAAAAAGTTCAAATAAAATTAACTTTATGTTAACTAAATGTTACATGTTAATCAAAGTCCATATGTTGGCTCACTGAGTTATAAAAATGACTAATCTGAGGTAAATTTCAACAACGTTTTGTTTCCGGTGTAAAGGGGCACACAGTGTCACCTAGAAACGTCGAATAAGCCGACGGAGCGGAACATCGAGGGGACGAATAAACGTAAATCTAACGTAGAAAATATTTGTCGTGTATTGACTCGGTACGAAAGCAGGTGAGGTTGGGAGAGACTGAAAATAAACCTCGGAAGCCTAGTGAATATACACTTCCCTATAAGCTAGACTAAACAAAGCTCAGCCGACGTTTTCCTCTTCCTCCCGGTCTCCTACTCTACCAATCTATCTTGGCGGTAACTATCTGAGCCACCTGTACTTGGACTCGTTTGAGGTCCTCTGCCACCTCCTGTCTCCTCGGACCGCACGACGCCAGGTGCCCCAGCGTTTCTCGGTCTGGGCTGACTCTGACTTCCTGTTGTGTTTAGAAGGACAAACAAAGGTTAAACGGGTCAATAAGCAACGAGGAGTGAGGACAGACCAACACCCAATTACTCATATCCAACAATAACGGAAGGAGAAGATTACCGAAGAAAAACGAAATGGAGTAATACAGAATGTACACTATTCTACATGGAATTTGATATTTTAAATTTGATATTTGAGAACACCCAAAGCGGTGGTGGTGTTCGTCGTATTAGTTCTATATATTGTAAAGATAGTTGGGGTTCAAGACGGCACAGGAACCGGTAGTTCAGTCGGAAAGTGGGGACGGGGGGTTCTCGCAACTAGACGAAAGATGGTTGTGTCAAGTCACAAAGATCGGAAAATATACTAAACTGAGTATACCGTGGCCACAAAGTGTAGACCGAGGGAAGTAAGTCGTATTACGACAACTCTGAGTCAGCACAACGAGCCGTCGTAGTCATTTATAGTAATAAAATAAGCCAAAATGACGACTGACCATAAGGCATTATATCTGTGTGGTTCTACGTAAGTAAGCCCGTGGCGAGCTACCCGTGAACCCAAGAAACGTCAAGGATCGATCAGTCTGTTTCGACTCGACGTACTTATAAGTACGTGTTCAGAAACTCACCCGTATACAAAAGTGAAACGAAGTTTTTTATGGACCCTAACCTTAAGAACCCAGGCTGTCGTTGACGTGTAGCGCGGAGATTCGTGGGCCGGACGAGGCGCAGGTGCGGTCGTCGTGTACTTCCAAGGTGGACGAGACGCGGAGTCGCTACGACCGTAAGAGTCGGAAAATGCAAAACCGGTAGGGTCGCGGATACTTCACCACAGAGTAATGCCAAAATTAAACGTAAGAAGATTTCCGATTACTACAGCTCGTAAAAAAGTATACGAATAATTGGTGTACAAATAGGAGAGACCATTTCGTAGACAAGTTTATAAACGGGTAAAGAATTGACAAAACAAATAGTAGTATAATAACTCAACACTCTCAAGACATATATAAGTACTGTCTTCGGAAAATATATACAAAACGGTGAAAAAAAAGGAAGGTCAAGTACCAAATGGAAAAGTGAGAGAACAACATTAAAACTGCTTCGGAGTAAATGTTAATTTCTTTAAAATATTAAGTGTATAAATGATGGAATAATTCTTTAGAAATGAATTGTGCTCCAGTCATGTACAAAAATAAAAATAAAAAAGTTTATCAGGTATCAAAATAGTGAAGTCAAGTCAGTGAGTCAGTACAGGCTGAGAAACGTTGGGGTACTTAGCGTCGTGCGGTCCGGAGGGACAGGTAGTGGTTGAGGGTCTCAAGTGAGTCGGAGTACAGGTAGCTCAACCACTATGGTAGGTCGGTAGAGTAGGAACCAGCAGGGGAAGAGGAGGACAGGGGTTAGGGAGGGTCGTAGTCTCAGAAAAGGTTACTCAGCTGAGAAACGTACTCCACCGGTTTCATGACCTCAAAGTCGAAATCGTAGTAAGGAAGGTTTCTTTAGGGTCCCGACTAGAGGAAATCTTACCTGACCAACCTAGAGGAACGTCAGGGTCCCTGAGAGTTCTCAGAAGAGGTTGTGGTGTCAAGTTTTCGTAGTTAAGAAGCCACGAAGCCGGATCAGGAAAATAGATAAAGTTCAATGAAAGAGATGTACCATACCCTCTACGTCGAAGTAATGAATAAGTATACCTATACTACACATAACTACGAAAGCTTAACACCTCAATACCAGGACCTCTTCCGAAAACTCTCAGGGGACCTGACGTTCTAGTTTGGTCAGGTAAGACTGCCTTTAGTCAGGATTGACAAGTAACCTTCCTGACTACGACTTCGACTTTGAGGTTATGAAACCGGTGGACTACGCTTCTCGGGTGAGCAAACCTTTTCTGGAACTACGACCCTTTCTAATTTCCACTCTCCTCTTCCCCTGTTGTCTACCAACCTACCGTAGTGGCTGAATTGCCTGTACTCAAACTCGGTTAAGGTACTCTGTCACTTCCCGTTCCTTCGGACCGCACGACGTTGGGTACCCAGTGTTTCTCAGCCTGCACTGAATCACTGACTTGTTCTTGTCACATAAGAACCACTGGGAAACGACTTTTATTACAGGAAAGGGTTGCTTCAAAGAATCGCAGGAACAGTTTTTCAGCTAAACCGCATAAAGACACCCAGCAAAAGACCTGTAAGATAAGTCGAGGGAACTAGACACAGAGACACACATGGTACATCCGAGGTGAACGACGAAACGTCGTTCAGAACTCTTGTCCACCATATTCAGGACTTTTAGACGAGAAGAAAAAGTTTCAATAAAAATTGAGGAAATCAAGAGAACATTTGGGCCTGGCCCAAGGAGAAGGGACCTGTCTCCGACTGTATCTATGGAACAGCAGATACCTCTGTACAAAAAGAGACCTTAAGTCTAAAAGTCGAAGACCCGGTTATGTAAAGTGACGGTGGTGGTTGTCAATACCGAAGAAACGATGGGGAAAAGGAGGGACAACGGCCCGTGCGTCTCCGTCGTCAGTTGGGTCCTCACAGGAAGTGATTCCCCGACGACCTGAGAGGGGAGACTGGACGACCGGACCCGCAGACGCCCAGAGTCTCTGCACGTGAGCTGACTCAGTCGTAAGGGACTCTTGACGACCAGTTGGTCCGTGGTGGTGTGAGACGTCGGCACAGGTCGAGGAGTGCAACCTCAGGACTCGGGCAGGAGTAGGACCAGTGGTGGGAGTCTTCCACCCGAGCAACGACCCGAGGACCCGTGTTTTGCGTCGTCTTGTTAGTCACTCCACGTAGGGGTCACGCGAGGGCAGAGAACAAAGTCAAGTTTGTCGACTCTGGCCCCAAGACAGAAAGATCGAACGTAAAGAGTACCACGGGTTGTTCCAAGGCTCCGGACACAGACTGTTTCCTCCGACCCGAAGGAGTGACCGCCCGAAATGCGAGTGTTGTCAACGGGTCATTGCGGTGTAACTTGGGTGCCCTTTACTATCGACACTCAGTTCCGATAAGATCTTTGCCCGTCTTCCCGGAGAAAGGGCGGGAACTCGATGTCGTCTCCGGGCACCTGCGATTGAGGGGGTGCGACGGTCACACCTTTGTGTCCCACCTACCGAAAACTACGACTCCGTAGACGGATTTTAATAAAGGTAGACTACAAAGGTAAAGTTTTGTTTGCTTACTACTATTTTGAGTGTACAGCAACCAGTGGGGCCCGTTCTTACTGGACAAGTAAAGGCACCCAAAGGGACACCGGGGAGGGTGGAAGGGGACCACACGCTATCTACGCAGGTGTCTTCACCCGACCGCGGGACGGACGCTGTAGGTCGGGCGGAGGTAACGAGAGAGAAATTCGTCACCACAGGAGGAAAGATTTTACCCCAATTCATTGTTCTGAATATTATAACGACCCTTAACATTTACGCTCACACACACGCACGCACGCGCGCACGTGTCGAACCTGCCTCATTTATGCGTCTCTTACGAGAGAGCGAGTCAATCATTTACCGTGACCTACACGAGGTACGGGTCTAGCCCTCCGGTGTGACTCGTCCCGACTCGGGAGTGAGCGTCCTGTGCAAAGAGGACTCCTCCCTTGAGAGTCCTACGTCCGTCGCTGAAAGTAGCAACTACAGCTCACTGCCCTTCCTTCACCTCGACGTGAGGCCCCCGACGTCCGCAGTCCATCGTCGTCTCTAAGACACAAAGGGGGTCAAGTACATTTCCTGTAGCTTCCTCACACGTCTGTCTTCCGCGAGGGCCGTCGACCCCGGGCTCCGGGACGACCCTCCTCAGTCTCGGAAGTCCCCGGCGGACGTTCCACTCGGACGAAGGGGTCCGACTCCGACTGGGTCCCGGAAGCCTGTGAGTCCGTCTTCCTCAGATGTAGACGTCCTGAGTCCCCGGTGGCCCCGACCTGCTCCGGTGACGACTGGGGTCTGTTGTGTCGGGCACGGAGGTCCACGATTCTAGACGTTAACTAGCTTCGGGGAGGGTGTGTAGGCCACTACCACACCTGTGAGTCACCTGTCGTCTCTCTTTCGGTAAAAGAACTTCTAATCCATGTAGGACACCTTCTCAGGTCGGAGTTAGGGAGTTCTCATTTGCGAATGGACTCGGTCGTAGTGTGCACACTTACACTCCTGTGGGGAGGAATGTTTCACACTGGTCGATTGTCTCCCTTGGTCACGTGGAGTCGCGAGTCGTAGTCATTGTGACTGCTGTTTCTTTCTTACTTCTGCCCTATCGTCCACGGAGGAATGCCCTCTGTGTCGACACCAGGACGGGTCCACCACCGGGGACTCGGGTCCCTACGGATGCTGAGACTCTGAGGGACCTCCGGACCTCCTGCTCCGTGTGGGTCGGGACATGGACTCCCGGGTGGTCGTTTCGCACCTTCTGTCCTTCGGCCGGCTACCCCGACACCGAAGGGGTCGGCTGGCACCATTCCTCTTCCTTCTCCGCCCCAGCCGACACCTAACTTTCTCCGCACTTCCTACGGTTCCTTTTCCTTTCCGTCCGAAAGGTCCAGATCCCCACGCGCGAGTGACTACTTTGGTGTCGCTCTCTACCTCGTCACTGACACGGCTCGGTCCCGCGGGCTCGCTTGCGACGCCAAAGAGTCTACTCTCCGTAGTCTCTACGAGGTCACTCCACTCTACTCTGGAGTCGAACCTCCCCGTCTGAGTCTCCCAGACCCACAAGGACACTCCCACGACCGGTCCGGGGAGTGTGTACAGGCCCGTACCGTCCCCCGTCGGACCGGGGTCGGACTGGGATGTCTCCTGAAACCTCGGACTCAGCACGGAGTTTCGGGGGACCACACCTACCAGGACCTCCACCCACACCCGCTACGGGGGTCCGGAGAGGTCAGAGGGTGGTCACTTCCCGGGAGACGGGCACCGCCGACCCTCCCCCGTCGAGACGAGTGTCCACTACAGTCTCCCACAACCGCGTCTCCGGAAGTCTTGACCTGCACCTCCCCAGTGCCCACAGGACTCTCCTCGACAAAACTCACTTGTGTCGGTGGAACGGGAGTCCTGGACAGGACAGTTTCGGGATTTCGCCAGAGTCCTCGACGCACCTGGTGTCGACGCCAGTGTGACCCCTTCCGGTAGACGGTAGGCGGGCCTCTGGGTGTGGGACCGGGACACCCTACAAATTCGACACTAGATTGAAGGACACGTCAACTACTGTTTATAGGTGAAGAAGTGGGGTGCCCTACATTCAGGGACATTTGGGGAGGAGTTCCACCTATGCCCAGTCGCGGCACCGGGCCTCGGTCGGGACTACCGGTAAAACCTTCCGAGCCCCCCTGGCCCCCACCTCCGAAGACGGGTGTCGAGAGGACCGCCGCCACAGGTGAGAGTGCCTCTGCGACGAGTAGTGTGTGCGCAGACGAAGGAGCCCCGCGGCCCCGAGGGCCTCGGGACCTGCAGGTACGGGTCGACACGGGGTCCCGGGGTGCCTACGGTGCCACCGGTGGGGTGCAAGGTCGGCCTCGGGTCGGAGGGTCGGGACGCACGTCGGAGTCCCGGGTCCCGAAGTCAGGGACCCCTCCACGAGAGTGGGGGACCCCTCTTTCTGGGTCGGGTCCCGTGGACCCTGGGAAGACCCTTTCTCCGAAACTCCGATCACTCACAATATCCTCTTCACCCAATAAACACACGAACACACACACACACACTGTCTGTCTGCGCGCGCGCGCGCGTGTGTGTGTGTGTGTGTGTGTGTGTGTCTCCCAGGGACGATCTTTAGAGAGACTTCCCGACACCTTCTCCTTTATGACACCTCGACCCCTTCTTCGAAGGTTCCTCCACCCGAAGGACCCTTTCTTCCGTGTCGGGACTCGGTACTCGCCCACTCCCGGAGGCAGGACGGCCGACCTACTTCTCCGACCTCTCCTTTACGGACCTGGGACGCCGCACACCTACGACCCCGGCGTCTCCAGCCCCTCGGCACACACTGCAACCCCCGGGTCGACTTTCGCCCCAAGCGTCGAGGGACGACGGAACGTCCTGAAGGTGGCTGACTTTACGGAGAGGGGGGTCCGACCGACCTACTCGTGAACAAACCTGTCCCTTGTCTACCTCCGAACCCGTACTCAGGACTCAGGTCCGACCTTCCCAAAGACCGTGGGTCCGGGAGGGGCTTCCGGGGCCCCAGGCCCCGTCCACGCGACCGGGGATTCCGACACGACACCTTCTCCCCGGTGCCTCGGGGTCAAAACGTGTGCATCCGCAGGGGACGTCCCGACGTCGTGGAGTCTCGGGGTCCTCGTCTCGTGTCTTCGGGGGTTCGGGGGAAGGATTGCTGCCGTGAATTAGAACGTTGGTTAAGTGGTAGTGAAACGGGAGGGTTTCAAGACCCAGGATGTCTTTACCTTCTTGTTTTCGGGTAACTTATAACAACTAGTGTCAGGAACACTAAGTCTTTTACTTTGCGTAAGTAAGGGAGAGTTAGGAGGCAGGGGTCCAGTCCAAAGTGTTTCCTCAACAACTACCTAAGGCACTTACCCCGGCGACCGCACGACCGACCCGGAAGGAGCGCTATTTATAAGTACACTTCTCCTCTCTGTTTCTTTCACTCCAAGTTTATGTCCGGTGCGAACACGCGTCGCGGCCCTCAGACGCCTTCACGGGGTCTCCTACGGCCCGCGAGTCCGTCTCGGCCGGTAGGACTCGGCCCTCGAGACGTCGGTCCGGTCCTCCTCGAGACTCTACGACCCCTTCTCCTCCGAGACTCGACTACGCGAAGTGAGCACCCCCACAACCCGTCCGTGCGCCCTCCAGACGGCTTGCGTCTGAGTGACCCCCTGGAAACTCGTACTTCGTAGAGACCAGTTCGCAGAGCAGGACCTCGACTCCGACTCGTACCTTCAGTCCCTCCCATCGATTGAGTCTTCGGGAGCACAGGTAGGGACGTTCTCCTCACGACCCGTTCGGCTTTCAGTCCTGAAGAACCCGGTGGACTCTTGACTCCACCGTCCCTCGAGGGTCGACTGTAGTCTGTGGGCCCACTCAGGTCTCGAGACGAACGGACCTACCGCCGACGGTCCCGGCGTGTGACCGCCTTGGGTAGGTGCCAGCGAACCTGTTCAAGAACTCCGTTGGTACCTGTCGTCGGACGAGTAGTACTGGGTCTTGGTTCCACAGCACGTCACCCACGACCTATTTTTTACCACCAAATCGGTCGGTGATCCTATAATCATTCGGGACTTTTCTTCACTCGACGATTCGGCACTTTTCTATGTCTCCTTGGAATTTACGTATAGTCCTTCACTTTCTCATTCTGTCCTACTCTACCGACCTACCGGAGTGGCTGAGCTACCTGTACTCAAACTCATTTGAGGCCCTCAACCACTACCTGTCCCTCCAGACCGCACGACGGCAGGTACCCCAGTGTTTCTCAGCCTGTACCGACTCGCTGACTTGACTTCACTTTGTTCGGTCAGACTGGCCCGATGTCTACCACACTAAGATTGAGACACTCTCAGGCCTTTTCCGTGGTGACACCTCTGTCATCATCCTAGTCGTAAATATTCTCCAAACTCCGTTCGTCCCCTCGTCAATTACCCCCCTCTAATCTCCTAAAAATCCCGTCATTTCGAAGAGATATCCTATGACAATTACCACCCATGTACCGTGACAGGTGAACAGGTTTGGGTATCTTCTATGTGGTTCCCACTAGGGGACGTACAGTTGACACCGGAACGCGATTGTTACCCCACAGGTAGGATCGAGTAATTGAATTGCTTAGGACCAAGTAAGTAAAGTGTTTACGTGACGCGTCTATGTCGATTATTATGCCCGTGACAGGGGACTGCCACCCTCTCCCCACCCATACACCTTGGGTGGCATCGTAAACGAGCCAAAAAGATATTTAGATTTTACGGGATCTTTGTCTTTTAGCCACATCTTTATCATTTACCGGATGGGATCCACTCGAGTCCCCCTAAACTTGACGGGGTCAGAACAGAAACATGCGGAGGTCCTGAAAAGGGATGTCACTTGGAACACAAAAAGGGTGGAGAAAAAAAAAAAGATGTCAAAAAGATGTGTGTTCACACCGATATTCGTTTCAGTGTGTGAGTCGAAAACAAAGTGGTAAATACGTTTGTCATTCTGAGATACCCGAAGGGTCTTCCGCCATCACCATTTCTTGAGTGGACAGTTACGTCCTCCGTATGCCCTGCACGCAAGGTAGGGACACATCCCTCCTAGGGGACCTCCTCCCGTACCATTGGGTGAGGTCAAAAGAACGAACCTCTTAGGGTACCTGTCTCCTCGGACCGCCTGATGTCAGGTATCCTAGTGTGTCTCAGTCTGTACTCCTTCGCTGAATCGTGCGTGTGGGCGTTGTGCGATATGTGCATCCTAGAACGTCAAACGGAGAAGTCAAGAGTGTCATAACACTCTAGAAAGGAGGAGCTCCATGGGTGTGTGTCAAATAAGTGAATTCGTCGACATTTGAAGAGGCAAAACAATACAAGGTCGAATAAACAGGTAACAGGACAGCCACCCGTACCACCAACAAAGACGTCTAAACGACACTAATTGCTACGACGGACTTACACGGACAGAAGGGTCGTGCACCCACTCGACGGAATCTCCGCCGCCCACCTCCACCGAGAGCCGAAGAGCCAGCGAGCAGTCGCCGGGAGTCGACCGGGCACTCGGTGGTGACCCTCGTGCAGGAGTGGGTACGGACGCTGACAGACCAATATTTAGACTTCAGAGGTTCCAATAGACCGGTAAAATGTATACTTACTGTAATTTAGTAGGAGTGTACAAACAACCCGTAATCTCAAAGGGGAGAGACTGGACGTATAAATATAGAAGGAAAAATAAAAAATAATGAAAAAGGGGGCTACGAAACATACTCAACAACCAGATAAGGGCTATTTTTAACAATAACTAAAATAACCTATTTTTGGGGGAGGATGCAATAATAAATAGCGCTGAAACGACATATTTCAAAATTTAAAATTACAGTACTTTATGTAATAAGTAAAGAAGATCCAAAACACGAAAACACAGAATAAATTCTTTATTCTTATACTTATTCTTATTCTTTCGTGTAAAAGAAGATCCTAAAACTTCAAATCCAGAAATACGGTAGACCTTAAGTAAAAACACACACCGAACCCTCTCTCTATTTTAAAATAGAAGGGTATACCGATGGCATCAACAGCGACGGGCCAAATAACTTAACGGGTGGGCGGGGAGTGGATAAACATCCCCGTAGAATCAGTATTAAGCTCCCACGTACATTCTGACCTTTACAAGTACCTGGGAGATAGAGTGGGTACATAAGTAATAATTATTTGAACGGGGTTCCGTGTTCCAACAAGTCACGAAAGATAGTAAAAATATAGGGACTTCACCCGTCCGGATTGGACCGGCACTTGCACAGAAACAAAATAAACAAACTAAAGAGGACAGGAAAGAGAGAAGGATCATGATATTCCGAACCGTCGTTTTTATTAGTTGTTTACACCGAGTCTACCATTTCTTAGACGGACGTTACGTCCTCTGGACCCGAACTAGGGACCCAGCCCTTCTAGGGGACCTCTTCCCGGACCGTCGGGTGCGGTCACAAGAGCGGACCTCTCAGGGTCCTGTCTCCTCGGACCGCCCGACGTCAGGTCCCCCGGCGCTTCTCGACTTGTGTTGACTCGTCATTCCGACTCAGAAGGGAAGAGCTAGTCGAGTCAAGTAAGGGTGTCAACACAGACTGAGACGTTAGGGTCCCTGTCGTGGACCCTGCACTCAGAATAGTGACTCCCTTCTGGTCGTAACCACAAGGTCCCTCCCTCCGGACCTTTGAAACAAACATTGAACCTGTAAGAAATGAAAGCCGGTTACACCGGAAAAGAGATTATTACTGTTGTCTACCCGTTATATACAGACGACCCGGTATTTGTCCGATAAAATCAGTCGTAGTTTAAGTCCCATTGAGTACATATTCGGTCTTACTAAAGGATGTAGAACTCTCCACTCGCGGAGAAAGTAGTCCGAAAGACTGGAGGAGGTTCGGACCCGGAGCTCGGGGCGTCAGGGTGGTCCCGTCGTGAGTCACCTGTGCCGTACATGGGCGGAGGCCGGTGTGTGAGACCGGAGCCCTACGTCGCGGGTTCTCGTCCTGTACCGTCTGCTACGACTCTTCGTATTCTTTACTCGGGTCTTACCGATCTTCGGTAACACCCGTAGCGGACCGTACATAGTTAGGGCAGGAGTGGTCTCGGAGACTCCGTCCCGACACATAGTAGGAGTGAGAGCACTACTCTTTGAGCCTGTGTCCCGGGTTTCCACTCGGGCACCCCTGGTGTGGACCCGACCTGAGGGGCGGGGGGGCGAGAATTTACTGTGAGGGCCTCTGGGTGTGGACATACATATGCACACTCATGGTATGTGAGTACACGCGTATACTTGTACATACTTATCCGTATATACGAAGTACGTACTCACGGATGCAGAATGCCGAAGGGTCCACCGAGTCATCCATTTCTCCGACGGACGTCACGTCCTCTGTCTCTTCTGTACCCAACCTAGGGACCCAGTCCTTCCAGGGGACCTCCTCCCGTACCGTTGGGCGGGGTCATAAGAACGGACTTCTTAGGGTCCTGTCTCCTCGGACCGCCCGGTGTCAGGTGCCCCAGTGTGTCTCGCCCCGTACTACCGTCCCAGACTCGTACGTACGCGCGAACATGCAAAGTGACCTTTTCGTTTCGACGTGGCACCGATTATGTAGTTTGGTCAAGTTTCCGACACGTTTCTCTTCGGTGACCGAAACGCGGACTCCACAGGAAGGTGGCGGGTCTCCGGTGCGGACGATTGTGACGACACCTAGGAGGGTCCGTGGGGAGAGGACGGGGCCCGACGTCCTACAACGGCGTAATGACACTCATACGAACGGGTATTTAGTGGGAGAAATTTTGTGATTATCCTCGTAATACATGTGGGACGAAACGTAAAACGAAAAAGAGTAAATCGTTATATCAAACCTCTGTAAGATTAGGTAAAAATTTTATCGAGGTACTATAAGGTATTTAATAAAGGAGTAAGGGTATTACTCTCCGTGAATATAACCAAGGTCCGTGAACATTAATAATTTTTTTACCTTTAGAAACATTATGTAGAAACGAGAATGCACGTTCGTGAACCCGTCTCGATGTAAGATTTGCGTCTCCGCGACCCTGTCTGCGTTCCACGCAAAACGGTGAAACTTCTACGAGCCTGAACACGGCTCTCCGCCACGTCTCCAGTGGACCGGCGGCTCACCTACTCCCGAACAGGGCGCGCAGGGACAGTTGGGTCCCGGGGAGTGTGGAGCTGCCCCGCCTGGGATGGTTCTCTTGTGCCCCAGCGACCGGACAAGTAACCGAAAAAAAAAATTGAAGCACACTAGACCTTTAAAACACGATACACCTAACCGATGAACACAAAGAAAATGACTTCTACAAATTTCTTGTAAGGGTAGATGCAAGAAGTTGACGAAAAACCTCCTTTCCCTAAGACTAGGAAATTTATAAAATTTGTCAAAAAGGTTCTTACGAAAAATTTAGTAATTGGTAAAGATAACCCATACAAAACTTAGATTAGACATTAAGTCAAGGTTTATGACTTAGTAAAGACCAAGGACCTTTCTTGATGTAGTTAGTATCACATAAAAGGAAAAACTCTGAGCGAACTAAGACGAACAATTATATCAAACATCTCAAAAACGTGGATACAAATGTCTGATCTACGTAAAGATCGACGCGCACACACGTGCACACACACACACACAACCGCGCACGCGCTTATTACAAAAGCCAAGATGATTTGTCGATTTTCTCTTTCCAGAGGTTTTTAAATTTATCGAAGATGTAATAAATAAGAGACTGTAAAACTATTTTAAGTTATTTCTTAACAGAAACGTACCCACTAAATTCCCCTCCATCGTTACCGTGGGGTGAGGTCATGAGAACGGACCTTTTAGGGTACCTACCCCCTCGGACCACCCGACGTCAGGTACCCCAGCGCTTCTCAGCCTGTGCTGACTTGCTGAAGTGAAAGTGAAAAGTGAAAGGACGTAACCTCTTCCTTTACCGTTGGGTGAGGTCGCAAGAACGGACCTCTTAGGGTCCCTGCCCCCTCGGACCACCCGACGGCAGATACTCCAGCGTGTCTCAGCCTGTGCTGACTTCGCTGAATCGTCGTCGTCGTCGTCGTCGTCGTCGTCGATCACCTGTTGAAAGGGTTAAAACATATACTATTAACTAGTTACATCTATCTGAGTAGATGTCCATTTAAAACCTGAGACTGACATACATATCTATTTAACTACCTGTCTACCTACCTGCCTACCTACCTCTCTACCTACCTGCCTACCTACCTGTCTACCTACCTGTGATATAAAGATCTAGACAAATAAGAGAGTATCGGCGAATAAATAAGATCGGAAAAGTTGAATATACATCGGAAAAGTTTAATATACAATTTATATTGGGTGGAAGTAAAAACCGACAAAGGATGGGATTAAAGAATAAAACACAGAGAAGGAGAAGTAGAGGGAAAAAGTTAATCCAAATTATAAAATTTAAAACATCCCAAAAAAAAACGTTTCTTCGAGGAAAGCTTTAATAAACGATTAATATGAGAAAAGAGAGACTACGTAGCAAGTGAAGAAAAGGAAAATATTTTAGGAGACGAAAGGCAAAGTAATAAAAGGACAAAAATCAACTCACCGACTAAATAAATTAGTAGAGAAATTAAGTCTTGAACTTTAGAAGCACTACTCAGTGAACCAGGACCCTCGCTACGATTACCATGTACACCAAACTTAGCGTAGTACAGAGTAAAACAAAAGGAGGTCCGTGAGGTACCAAGGCCCACGAAGGACTCCTTCGTCGTTCGTAACAGACACAGGTTCACGTACCGGTAAAAGACACGTATTAAGTGTCCTCGACGATTCCTCGACGCGACGGACCGGGGTCGCACCTCAGCCCTGTACATTAACATACCGAGGAATAGAGGACGTGTCCAGAGTGCTCGTAAAACAGATGAACTGGGACACTCACACGATTCAGCGAAGTCAGTACAGGCCGAGAAGTACTGGGTGTCTGGTGTCGGGTGGTCCGAGGAGACAGGTAAGAGGTCCGTACTCGTGACCCCACCCACGGTACGGGAGGAGGTCCCCTAGAAGGGTTGGGTCTCTAGCTTGGATTACAGAGGACACAACCGTCCACCCAAGCAATGGTGGTCGTGACGAACCCTTCGGGTGAACTGGAGCCCCTACTCGGTTCACTCCAATTACAGAAGAAGCTCCGTCTCCGGAAGACATCAGGACCCTGTAGAAGGGAGGTCCGGACCAGTGGCTCCGACGACATGACTCTACCGGGGCGTGGGGTGGGGACAGACTGAGGCCCCAAGGAGTCGTAACACCCCTCCGGACCTCACAAACACCGTCAACCGTTTGGTGGTCAATACCACCCTCCTGCGACTGCCTATGACGGAGTCGGACGTCGGAGCTCCCCTGTCGGGAGTCCACGCAAGTCCCCAAGGACCCCCGCGACCTCCCGTCCAGGCTCCGGGTGTCCACCGACTACGACTCTGTGAGGACATGGACCGGGGGTGCGGCCCGAGGGGCGGAGGACCCGAGTGGGAGTCTAAGAGGAGGAGGTGTCGGAACGAGACCCGGGGCGCTAGGCTCCTGGGTTTACTTCGAGGAAAGGGGAGACACGTGGGCCGGGAAGGAGGGCGGACGACACCCGAAAGGAGACACGACCACTGTCTGTGAGTCCACGGTCTGCCAACGGGGCACGAGCAGCAGAGACGGCAAACCGAGGGCGCCGGAGGACCTCGTGGAGACACGACTAGTGCCCGAAAGCCACGAGTGTGCCGGCACCGTCGGGGGAGAAGGATACATCGAAACAGACACGC
Organism: Capra ibex; assembly: GCA_006410555.1. Taxonomy (NCBI): domain Eukaryota; kingdom Metazoa; phylum Chordata; class Mammalia; order Artiodactyla; family Bovidae; genus Capra; species Capra ibex. The sequence continues at coordinate 95,512,839 of SJYO01018757.1, forward strand.
GGAAACGGGTACTTAAAGAGCTAACGGAGTACGACCTATATGGAACGTTTGCTGCGTGTACGACCCAAAGTCAGAAAACTAGACTCTTAGAGGAGAATCAATCGTTTACACAGAATACGTCTTGCACATAAAAGACGGCACTATGCACGAACTAATGACTGCAGAGGGTAACATAAAGGTAAAAGTGCGAAGGTGACAAAAGGTAGCAAGTGACGAGTCTCACGTCAAAGAGACACACACAAAAGGAAGACTATTAAACCTTTCGATTAGGTAGACAAAAAAAAAACAACGACAACGGAAACATTGAAAATTATCGTAAATTTTGGGAATAAAGATCTGAGTAAGGGAAACTATCAGATGATCGGGGGGAGATACATTTATCTCTTTCCATTAAGAGTCTGTATATAGGGTCTATAACAGTGGCAGGAGGCTAAAGAGATGAATAAATAGACGTAATAAAAGATAAATAAATAACTTTGACATTTTTAGATTTTAGACCAGACAACGGAAATTCCTGATGAATTTTCACGAATGTTTAACACCACTTGGTTCCTGATTTCTCGTCTACTTTGGTTCCTCCCAGAACCTTACGTCCTTGTCTTTTGGGTCTGGGACTAGCGGGAAGGGAGGGGAAGGACGCTGATAATCGCCTTGTCATATTGGACAGAGGGGAGGATCGGGTGTCCCTCCTCCGTAGACGGGAGGAGAGCGGGGCGGGTCAGATGCACGGAGTAGGTTAGTCGCGCACTGGGTATTCTGGGGCGGGTCAGATGCACGGAGTGGGTTAGTCGCGCACTGGGTATTCTGGGGCGGGTCAGATGCACGGAGTAGGTTAGTCGCACACTGGGTGTTCTGGGGGCAGGGTGGGGAGCATGGGACCCACATTTTCGCCCGATTCCTGGGGACAAGTTACTGCCAAGAGGGAACTCCCCCGGGCGAGAAGATTGTCGCAGAGGGTGAGATTATTCGAAATAAAGGGAGAGTAAGACAGAGTACAGACCTGTAAGAAAAGGTTGGGTGTGGGCCTGGTGCTGTATTCACTTTATTTAGTCCCGCCTGTGAAGAAGGACGGGTGAGCGGGAGACAAAATAGACATATGCACACGCACAAAGACTGTTTCTAGTGGGTGTACCGCCAGTTCCCCGGGGTCCAAGTGGCAGCCCCCACGTCTCTCGTCGCCCCTTAGGAGGGCCGAGCGAGAGACGGACCGGGGGTAGGGTGGAACTCTCCTTCAATGGACTATCGTTTACCTGGCCAACTAGTCTGTCTCGATCGCTAAGCGAGAGGTGAGAGTTCTATGAAGAGTCAGGTCACCTAAATAAAACAGGGGAGGTAAGAGGTTGTCTACGATTCGGTGAAAGTGTCTACCAGAAGTGGTTCACGGGGCTCAGTCCAGTTCAGTACTCTTCCGGACACCTCCCCCGTGCGACCCTCGGCCTCCGTTCTGTCAATTACTCCGAAGGTTCCTGACCCGAAGAGTCCTCGTGGTCGGACTGGGCAGGAGAGGTCGCGACGGTCCGACGACCACGAGTTCCGCCGACGCCCCGACACTCGGCCCTCCACCCCCGTGTGCGCGCCGAGGAAGAGAAGGGTCCTGAGCAGTAAAATAGCACTCAGTTGTGAACAACGAATAGCGTTCGAGAAGTAATTGTGTACTCTAAGGGACTACCGAGTGTGCCCGTCTCTTAGACGACGTCGCCCCCTCAACAACAAGTCAGCGAGTCAGCGCAGACTGAGGAACGCTGGGGTGTCTGACGTCCGAAGGGACAGGAAGTGGTAGAGGGCCTCGAACGGGTTTGAGTACAGGTAACTCAGCTACTACGGTAGGTTCGTAGAGTAAGAGACAGCAGGGGAAGAGGAAGACGGAAGTTGGAAAGGGTCGTGGTCCTAGAAAAGGTTACTCAGTCGAGAAACGTAGTCCACCGTTTTCATGACCTCGAAGTCGAAATCGTAGTCAGAAAGGTCACTTATAAGTCCCGACTAGAGGAAGTCTTACCTGACCAGCCTAGAGGAACGTCAGGTTCCCTGAGAGTTCTCAGAAGAGGTTGTGGTGTGAAGTTTCCGTATTAAGAAGTCGTGAGTCGGAAATACCAGGTTGAGAGTGTAGGTATGTACTGATGACCTTTTTTTGTATCGAAACTGATATGCCTGGAAACAACTGTTTCATTACAGAGACGAAACATTATGTGACAGATCCAAAAAGTATCGAAAAGAAGGTTCCTCGTTCGTAGAAAATGACGTCCTCGTTACGTCCCCTGAGTCCAAGTTAGGGACCCAGCCCGTCTGGCGAACCTCTTCCCTCACCGGTGGGTGAGGGTGTAAGAACGGGCCCCTTAAGGTACTTGTCTCCTCAGACCGCCCGAGGTTGTGCTCCCGAGTTGTCTCAGTCGACCCTGGCTCACCCATTGCGAGTGATTACGTATCTAAAGACGACTATTACTGTTCCCGACGGTCGCGAGAGTAGCGACACTACCTCCTTGTCTAAACCCCCAAGAGTGCGACGGTAAGGTCGCCGAGGTGAGGTTAAGTGACTAAACACACACACACACCCCCCGTTAGATGGGTGGGTTCGAGGGAACAAGAACTATTCTAAGACTAGGGTGGAAGTCGAAGTCACTTCGGGACTACCTAACTCAAAGAGTACCGTAGGTAGGAGGACCCTCTTCTGTGACGACACGTCCACCCGTCTACACGTCCACAGGTCCACACCTCCACCCGTCCACACGTCTACCCGTCCACACGTCCATACGTCCACCCGACCACACGTCTACCCGTCTACCCGTCCATACGTCCACCCGTCCACACGTCTACCCGTCTACCCGTCCACCTGTCCATACGTCCACCCGTCCATACGTCCACCCGTCCAAGCGTCCACACGTCCACCCGTCCATATGTCCACCCGTCCAAGCGTCCACACGTCTACACGTCCATACGTCCACCCGTCCATACGTCCATCCGTCCACGGGCCCACACGTCCACACGTCCACCCGTCCACCCGTCTACACGTCCACCGGTCTTCTCCCCGGAGTAGAGTCTGTGTTGGGGGTCCCCACGTCGGTCCACTCACGTCCCCACCACCCCCTACTGTGGAGACATGCAGACCGAGGATGCAGGGAGGGGAGGAGGTGACCCCGTCTCGACCACGTCGGGGACGCGTGGGGGAGGCAGGAGGGAAGGGATCTCTGGCGCGCAGACGGGGTCCGTCTGGGAGGCAGTGGACACACGTAGTCCTTGGACGGAGAGTCCTGGTCGACAAACGTGATCCGACAGACAGACCTCTTCAACCCGAAACGACTCTGGATGTGGAAAGACACCGACAAAGGTCCCGAACGGGTGTGGAAGGGCGTCTTGGGTTCCGACTACCGACACAAAAAAAGACCAAAGTGATTTCTACCAAGAAAAGGGAAAAACAAAGTAAGGAAAACGAGAAACATCGACCGAAAGTAATCGTCAACTTATCTTTGAGAGACAAGGTAACACAATGTCGAGTTCATGTGAGAGTAGACAGAAATTTCTACTTCTCCTTAAAAAGTTCCTTTATCACAAGACCACACTCCTCCCCTCCCCCGTCCCGTCTCCTCTGTCCGCACCCAGACTTTGCCCCTCCGACTCGTGGAGGGAAGAGGGGACCGAGAGCCCCTGTCACGTGACCCGTAAAAAGTGAGAACCAAAAATTCAGGTTCTGTCATTCCTAATTTTTCAGAGATAAAATTTACTCTTTTGTTTTAACTCGGGGGTCATCGTACGACACTTACCCACAGAACTATTTCGTGCGAGTAGTGAAAACCGTCGTTATCTTTATGGATCCATAGTGTCTTGTTTTGTGTGTCTTTTCCCGTGACGACTGACCCCCTCCCCGTGTCTCGCCTGTCACCGGGTCTCTCCGAGGTCTTGGACGGTCTGCTTAGGTCTTCCAGGCCCCCCACCCCCCCACCCCCCTCCCCTCAAGACTCTAACAACGTCCCTCCTTCGGTTAAGACTGAGGTACGACCTTTGACAAAGAAACTGAACGAAAGCAACAATATTAGTAGGAGTTACCGAACGGACCTCCTAGGACGGGGGACGAACTGACATTTACTTTCACGGAAACAAGTCGAGGACCTCACCATCGAACAGGGACGGGTGGACACTTATCCTCTCTAATTGTGTGGGGAAGACTTCCGACCGGTAGGGGAACCTCTGTGAAACGCTCCGACTTCCGGGAAAACGAAACGAAGGGGTGACAGGGAGGGAGAGACGAGACGGAACCCTGAAATCAAGGAGCGACGAAGAAAGGGAGACTAGGTATTTTCTCGGACCGTAGGCCTGGGGTTATTCTACCAAGGGACGGTAGAAGAAGCAGACGGCACGTACGTTTCAACGAAGTCAACACAAGTCGAGAACCGCCGGGACACCCGACATCGGGTGGCCCGAGGGGACAGGTACCCTAAGAGGTCCGTCCTTATGACCTCACCCAACGACACGGGAGGAGGGGCCCTAGAAGGACTGGGTCCCTGGCTTGGGTACAAAGAGTGTAGACGTCGTAATCGTCCTTCCAAGAAGTCGAGGTAGACCCTTCGGGACGGGGGAGGGACTAGTTTCAGAGAGGGAACGGAGTTGTGGACAGAGAACCTAAGTAACCAGAGGGCACACCGCTCGGTCCGCTCGAACCTGACCCATTGTTCTAGTCGGGCCGGGTGAGAGCCCTCCCTCGACGGACGACCTGTAGAAGACCCAGGTCTGAGTGGGAACCGTCTAGGGGGGAAATAGGGGCGACGAACGAGCGAGGACGCCCGACTCACCGCTACGTAAGTGGGGTGAAAGACACGTTCAAACCCTCGGGACCCATGAAAGTCAGGATAGTCTGTCCTCCGAAAACTAGTCGGGACACCCCCGAGGTCGGTGGCTGCGGGAAATCTTTGGTCCCTCGTGGGTGAGTGGCCGAGACGTAGCCGGGGCCCCTGCGTCCCGGTGTATTCTGGGATGGGTCTGACCGAGGACTCCGAGACGCAGACCGGGACCAGAGGGAGCGGGAGGAGGGGTAGGAACGGGAGGACAGAGGTGACGGAGGAGGCCCTTGGGCTCTTTCGGAGGAGCGACACGGACTTAGAAGGGCCCCGAAAAGGGAGGTCCGCAAGGGAAGACACGAAGGAGACTCAGGTCTCGGTCAGACAAGGGGGTCGGGAACCACTGGAGTGTGAGACAGGAAAGACCCGGTTGGCCGGGAGGGAAGGAAGGGAGGAAGTGTGACACACTGAGTGTTCCGGCCGGCCGTGTGGACTACAAGTACTGGTGAGAACCGGAGAGGTCGAGGGGGGACTAAACCCCAATCACTGGGGGACTCTTGAGGACCATTGCGGGAGCGGTCTGCGGAGGGGTCGACCCGGGTCGTGTCTTTCCTTTGGACCCGAAACAATCTCTGGCCCTGTTCCACGTCCGCCTCTGCGGTCGGGGAGGAGCGTGCACGTGGCGTGACGGACGGGAGGACCCGGACCCCCGAGGGATGTGAGTCGACCCCCTCCCTCTCCGGTCTCGACGGGTGAGCCCCCCGAGTCCCGGACCAGACCGCCGCAGGGAGAAACAGGCGTGAGTGGCCGGTTCTTGGCTTCCCCTCGACCTCGTGCGTCGGGTCGGTCCTCGGGTCGTCCTGCCCTCGACCCGTGGCCCGGGACCTCCCTGAGCCCGGGGTCCCTGGTTCCGGACGGGGGCCTCAACGACGCGAATGTCGGGGCGCCCCAAGGTCAATAATAGTCCCTACAAATATCCATTAGGACTTTAATTCGTGAAGTAAATGTTTCCAGAATAAAGTCCTAGAACATATAAGTGTGGTTATTATTTTTCGTTTATGACCTGAAATCCAAGACACCGGTGAAGCGGGGCCCAGAAGCGCGGTCGGAGGAAGAGACCCGGAACCACTACGACGTGGATCCTCGGGCCCCGGGACCGCTTGGCGGACCGTGGAGACTCGCCGGGGTGTTTGGCGGACCGTGGAGACTCGGATCTTGCCTGGTCACGACCCCCACTGGACTTCTGGGGATCGTTGGTCGTCCGTCGAACTAAGTCTGAGTCCCGTCTGCCAGTATTTAAAAAGGGTTTACGTTTAACATAATTTTTATAGGTAGGGAGACCCTCCCGAGACATTATTCCGGTACCCAGTACGGTCCTGTGTCGTAAGGTTCACGTTTCGCTTACAGAACGAACAACCTCTCTCTCTCGTTCTCGAAGGTCGGACCCCCGGGTCCCGGTGGGGTGGGGTGGGGTCGAGACCGGGTGCCGGGTCCATCGACACGACGGGCAGGACTCCTTCCCCGAGAGTGAGGGTCGGGTCCCGGGCTCCCGGAGGGGCCTGTGGCGGACTAAGATCGTAGAGGGGAGGTCGCGACACGACAGAGAGGGTCGTCGACAGGTAAGGGAGTAAGTAGGGGAGGGGTCAAGAGGGATGTCTGTGTCGTGGGACGAGTGATGACCCGGGTGTGAGTCCTTTTGGACCAGACACACCGGGATTAGGTTACTTTTTTTGGATCGGACGCCCTCCCTCCAGTCCCTTCGGACGGACCTCCCCCACCGCCGAATCGACCCCTGTCAGCGAGGTCGCTACTCGACACTTCTCGTGCCTCCGTCGTCGGTCCGGACATCTCCAGTCTCCCACGTGTGCCGACCGGTGACTAGTCTCCCCCGGTAGTCCGACCATTTAAAGACTACAAAGGAAGTTTGACGTCCTGGAAAATCAGGTTAGTTGTGGGGGGTGGGTGGAGGTGGCGGAGCGACCTTCGGTCTTGTATTTCGACTTGCTCCTCCTCGGAGAATCCCACTCCGCGAGAGGGGACCGACCCGGCTCCGACGGGACCCCAGGACCTCGTGGCCTCGGGGACGTGACCCCCGGGGACGCTCCCCCAGAGTCACCGGGGACGTCACGGAAGGTCAGACTAGAGTCGGACCTCCCCACTCCCCACGGGACTTGTCCCCACACGAGAGACCCAGAATAGGGTGCGGACGGACCCTCCCCGTGGTCGAGGAGGTCGGGCGTCACAGGTTTCTCAGGATCCCGTCCTCCGAGGGTCAACCGGTCGGGACCGGTGTGTGTGTACGTTTGTGTGCGTATTGTGTACACGTGTGTGTGTACGTACGTATACACGTGTATGGGTGGGTGGGTGTGTCTTCGTGTGTGTGTGTGTGGGGCCCTCAGGGCCGACCCCTCGTCGGGCGGGAAGAGGTCTGCGGTCCGGGGACGTGGGACCCGGGCCGGGGCACGGAGCCTCGTCCGGGTGTGGGTTCCAGATCCTGGTCCGCCCCTACGGGTGGGTGGGACCCCACAGGGGTGGCGTCGAGTGGTAGCCTACGACGGTGACACTGGGGACCCGTCTCGGACTGTCCTCCGACAGTCCGATAGGAGAATGACCACCCCTTTGGTTCCGAGTCTTTCCGACTCCTCGAACAGGTTCCAGTGTGTCGTCGAGAGTCTCATCCTTCCTGAGTCTCGGGATCCCGTGGGTCCATGACCCTGTCGTCGTTGGGGTCCCGGGACGTCCGACGTTCCCTAAGGCCAAATACGGATCCCCTGCTCTCTCCGTCGGGACGTCAGCAGGTCCCTTCGGTCCCACAGCAAATCACTCTGTGCCAGCCCGGAGAGGACCCAACCCCCTGAGTGTCGGAACGGGACTCCGGTGGTGACGGGCCCAGAGGGCGGGGGTCGAGGGGTCCGGGGAGGGTGTAGAGGGTCCGAGGAGGGGATTGAGGGTTCCGGGGTGGGTGTAGAGGGTCTGGGGAGGGGGTCGAGGGTTCCGGGGTGGGTGTAGAGGGTCTGGGGAGGGGGTCGAGGGGTCCGGAGAGACTGGGCCCTAGTGTCCATTCAACTCGCAGACGGGGACGAATCGAAGGGAAGAAGGGACTCCAAACCCCTGTTCGGTCCGGACCGGCGTCTGTCCTCCAGACCCGGGGTCTTTAAGACCTTTACATCCTAGGCTCGTCCCAGGGGGACGGGGAGGGCGGAGAGCGACACCGAGGCGAAGAACCTGCGTCGTCAGGGGGCTGGGCACGCCCCAAGGGAGCCCGTGGGGGAGCCGGAGGGACTTCGGACACACCCACCTCACCAGTGGGTCCAACCCCTCCTTGCTCGCTCGGCCACGGTCATCACCGGCCCCGAGTCCGGACGGCGCACCCGCGACGGGAGCGCCGAGACTCGGGACGGGAGGGGGCCGAGCGAGAGAGGGGACAAGGAAAGGGGGAGTGGAGGTAGTGTCCCTGACAGAAGTCGGGCGGATTACGGTGGAGAACAGACGAGACAGGAGGGACCAATTAATCAATTAACGAAAAGAGGATGAAAAGTCCTGTGAGTCTGACGAACCACTATTCACGACGACTCTCTACACTTCTATGTTGCGCGTCCTGTCGGCACGAGGTCGGGACACAGAGGCACCTAGGTCCTCCTCGGTCCCCGAGTATTCTCGGAAACGCCCTTCGGACCGCGACCGGAGACTCGTCCTTCTGTGAGTAGCACCGGCCCCAAACTTCCTACAACAAGAGGAAGGTCCCGCCTCGAACGTCGAGGGGCTCTATCCAGGCCCCCGGGTCCGTCGCACAAGGCCTTCGAAGGTGCACCTAGGTCACGACACCCACGACGTGGTACTACCGTGAAGGACGGCGGAAGCTTGAAGGATACCCGAGGAAGGAGGATCTCGTCGCGTGAGCAGGACCGGGGAGTCGGCAGGACCCTGTGCTTGGTGTAGGTCTCGGGTAGTAGGGCCTCCGGTACCGTGGACCCCAACCCCGAGACTCGAATCCGTGCCTCCTCAGTGGCACGGGTCGGACCCCGGGCGCACGCCGGTCGACACCAGTCATGAAGACGAACTTGTTTTCCCTACTCGCCTACCTACCTACCTACTTATTGACTTGGTCCTCAACCGATCCGGTGTGGGTCATTGTCAGGGTTAGTCGTCCACTTTCACTTTCAGAATCAGTGCTGGGGTACTTGACACCGGACGGTCCGAGGAGACAGGTAGTCTAAGAGATCCGTTCTTATGACCTCATTCAACGGTAGAGGAAGAGGTCCTTAGAAGGGTTGGGTCCCTGACTTGGGTCCAGAGGGCGCAACGTCCGTCTACGAAATGGATGACTCGGTGGTCCCGTCGGGACAGTCGTCCGTCTCCGAGATTAGCGTGGTCTGGTCTGGACCCGTAGACTGGAGACGACAAAGAGTGGCCAGTCTACTCCACACTAAAGTCTCCGTGGTCATTCCGGTGTGCGAGGTCTTACACGGGGAGGAGACGCCAGTGAACGCAGACTTTGGTGGTACTGACCCCTTTAAATGGGATTTTTGCGTCGGCATACACCCTGGCAATGGTCCGCGACTCTCGTCCCGCTCGAGGTCTTGTTCCACGTGGGAAGACCACTGGTTTGGCGACTCGCTCCCCCTCCCGCAGACCCAGACCGGCCTGCTCCGGGAGCCACGCGGGTGGGGACCTCTTCCGCTCCGTCGTGCCCCCCTCCCGCCCCTTGTCCGACGGGTCGCGACTCGAGAGTCCAGAACTAAAGGCCCGCCTCCCTCCACAGGGGTCGTGGGGGAGGGTGTCGACGGGTCACCCGTCGCGCGTGGGACCCGAGGTCGAACGGGTCGAGGGGCCGGGGTGGGAACGCCGGGGCCCCCTCCACGGACGCACCCTCCTTAGAACACTTCAGACACGACTCCAGGGTGGAGGGTCTTGGGGTAGACCCTCGGGAAAACTTTGCCCCAACACCGTCTACATGGTAAATCTACCAAAAGTGTCCCGTCCACCCACACTACCCCCAGGAGTGTTCTGTCTCCTGTCCTGTGCCCGGGCCCCTTCCCTCTGTCCACTGTAGCTTCCTCCCGAACCTCCCCAGGAACACGACCGGCCCCGAGGTGCCCGCCGGCTGTCTCCCTCCGACCGGACTCTGTCTCAGGGAAGGTGTGGAGACCCCTGGCCGGGGCGGCCGGACAGGCAGACTCCGAAGGTCGGAGGTCCGACCCTCTCCTACCTCCAGGCGACACCCTCGGCGACGCAAACAGTCACCGGCACCCGTCGAGAGAGGTATGGCAAGTTCGAGTGGGGCACCCCGGGTGNGGCCGTGGGTGGGGGTGGGGGTCCGACGAGTCCCGGACCCGAGACGGTCCCGGGCCCCTTGTGACGGTGCGGGAGTGGTCTCCAGTCGTTCCTACGGCCTGGCACCTTTGCGGGAGGAGTGAAAGTCTGCCCCGAGGGAGGACCCGTCGGAGGGAGACTAAAGGGGAAAGGAAGGAGGTCAGGACAAAATTTACCTTAAGATCTATTAGTCTCGCACTCCGGTAGTCGGGTCGAACCCTTCACGTCGAGACACCTCCCCCTGCAATGACTACCTCGGGCGGAGGGTGGTCACTCGCCTCTCCGACGGGGCGGTGGGTCGCGGGGGAGTAGGGCGAGGTCGGAGAAGCATTATTACCCGGGACCACAGGGGTCTCGGCTCTCTGACCCGGCTCCTTCGAGGTGCACCGACCTTCTACCCAAAGCGGGTAAAGACGAAGAACCCGTCGAGGTAGCCACCCCGACCTAACTACGGACGGTCGGAGGCCCTTCCTCCAACGTAGACCAGAGGTCTTCCGTGTCCAGACCCTCTTCCACCCTGGGTCGACCGGTGGACGGACAGGTCCTCCAGTCAGGAGGGGTGACTTCACCTCCCCGACCCTGTGCTCACGTCGGAGCCTAAGGGGCCGAGCTCCACCCCCCCAGAGGTGACCAAGACGAATGAGCCACCCAGACCCTCCTGCTCGGACCTCTAGTGTGAAGAAATTGATTGCTGGTCGAAACACCGGTCTCCGCGGCTCGGAGAAATTCACCCTGCCAGTCGTCCCAGTGACACCGGCGGGTGCACCGGACGTGGGCGGACCGCGCGGACCACGACAGGACTTGCGGGGGTAGGTACTCCGTCCGTCCGTCGACCGATTCTGTAGGGTCGGTCTCCCCGACCTGGTTCCAGAGCCGGGTCCGTCCGACTGGGGATTTCGTTCCGGGACGTATGTGTGTCTGGCCCTTTAGTCTAACGCATCGACGTCTCTGACGTTCCGGCACGTCCGGTCCCTTTGAGTCCGATCATTGCATTCTAAAATCGGGAAGAATCTTACGGTAATTTACGTCCATCTCTGTCGTTCGTTCATCCCTCTCTCCGGTACTTTTTTTACTTTTCGAAAGGTAGAGCCATAGAAATTTTCCTGAAAAAAAAAAGAAACACGAAAACTTGTTCTAGGAACACAAGGGTCGAGTGTGCCCCGAGACGTTTAAGAGGGAAGGTAACTTTGGCTCAGGGGATTTGACTCGAGGGGACGGCTCAAATACTAATTAGAGGGACAGACGTTGAAACAAGGAAAAGAACAGGACAAGGAGAAGGGGAGTCCTACGTCCTCCTAGTTCTTTCCCCCCTGACTTTGGTTCGTTCTGTGCCGTCCCGGAAGGGTCCACTTTTTAGGGGAGACTCAGGGGACACAGAATAAACATGTTTTATTCTGAAATCAGAGGACCCGGGAGGGGCTCAAGGTCTCTCGTCAACAACAAGTCAGTGAGTCAGCACAGGTCGAGACACTGGGGTACCTGACGTCGTGTAGTCCGGAGGGACAGGAAGAGATAGCGAGTCTCAAACGGGCCTGAGTACAGGTAGATCAGCCACTACGGTAGGTTGGTAGAGTAAGAGACAGCGGGGGAAGAGGAGGACGGGAGTCAGAAAGGGTCGTAGTTCCAGAAAAGGTTACTCAGTCGAGAAGGGAGGTCTTTTTCTAAAGCTCCGGTGTAGTAAGGAGAACTTCCTGGGATCAATTCTAAACTACGAATAGAAACTCAACAAGATACCTTTAATTCTGGGGGTGTGGGTCACCTTCTACCACCGATGTACCACTGGTGTTCTTGATCTGGGGTCTGACCAACCCTGGTCTTCCAACTACTAACTCTAAGGTCTTTGTAGTGGGCCAACGGAGTGGTGGTCGGTCAGTCAGTCTTCCAGGTGTTCGTGGGATTCTGGGAGAAGGGATTGTGACAGAGACTGTTGGGGACGGACCTTCGTAGGTCTTCGAGCCCGGGCAGGTTGTACCTCGACGGAGACAAGGAACGAGTCGTGGACGTTTGTGTGGGGGCGTACGTACACGCGAGTCGGCACAGACTGAGAGAGACACTGGGGTACCTGACACCGGACGGTCCGAGGAGACAGGCACCCTAAAGGGTCCGTTCTTATGACCTCTCCCGACGGTGAAGAAAGAGGTCCCCTAGAAGGGCTGGGTCCCCTTCTAGAGTAGAGAACGGAGGGGGTGTGACCGTCCGCCTGGGAGAGAGTGACGTGGTGGACCTTTCAGGTTTGTACGCGACTGAAACGACGTTTGCGGACGACAACCTCGCACCGAAAGACGTGGTGTCCGTGTGCGTGGGAACTCCCCACGGAGTACCGGTGCGGAAGGTGGGGCCACTCACCGAACCCGACTGGACTCCTACCCCGTTTGATGAATCGCACACACTCCGCTGGATGTGGGTGTGAAAAGTTTCCCTTAAAATCGGCCACTTCTCCCTCTCTGCTCTCCCCTGACACAGAACCCTTCCTCTTCTCGACCCACTGTTGACACTCCCCAAGACCGGGGAGACCTTGGAGGACAAGATTCCCTTCCCAGACTCGACCAGTGGGACGAGGGACACCAAGGTCGGTCGCGAGGGGTGGCGTCCCCGTACCTACCTCCGCCCAGCTGGTCAACCTGCTCACGCGTCTACAGGACCCGTCTCTACCTCAGAGGTCTGTCCCTAGCACCAGGACTCCTACCTCTACTCGTGTCCGTGTCCGACAGGACTCACGACAATCTTCGCGTGGGACTCGGAGACTCAGACCTCTCGCCAGTGGTCCAATACAATTGTGAGGTGACGACTTTTGAAACAAAAGGAACAACGTATTTTACCCTCTCTTTACGGTCCGAAGGTCGTCGCCTTCTTCGTCTTTCTACACCTATAGGGACGTTAGGTCGTGGGGGTGACGAGTTTGGCGTCTGCCCTATTACCCGGCTCTACTCCGCGTACTACTCTGCAGAGACCCCCCGTGAAGCCGTGTACCTCGTAGTTAGGTCACACGGGGGCCTACGGGGGGAGTCGCCCTTTAATTTATTACGACTCACTGTCGACTGTCCAAGTAGCGGGACCTCCCCGGGGTGGGAGGTTTCCGTCCTTAGCCTCAGAGGTCGACCCCACCTTCTCGGTTAAATGTCGGGTAGGCAGTCCCAAGACTGTGGAGCGAGAGACGAACGGTAAAACAATTACTCCTTAGCGAGAGTTTGGGATTCTCCTACAAAGGGAGTTCTCCTTGAAGGTACAAAGCCACTTTAATTCTGTTGAAACTACCCCTACGTCTCTCTTCCGAATTAGCCGAAAAAGTGGAAATTACTGAAGTCCCCCACGTTGGTCTCCTGGCAAGTAGTAGCGTGTGAGCCTCAGTCTCTTCCCGGCGGTAAAGTCACACCTACACGAGCCGAGGACCTCGGAGCCCCACACTCCTCCCCGAGGTCTTGACCACACAACCTGGGGTCCTGGGACTCGGAGGTCCTGCACGGTCGTCCCCCTGGATCTGGACGACCTCCCGTGCGTGGGTGTGGGTTGTGGTGGAGAGTCGACCGCCCGACGGGGCGACGGGTGAGTGGAGGGGACCAGGACCCGACGGTCGACCCGACCTGTGAACGAAGAAGCTCCGTCCACAAATCGGACACCTCGCACCGGTGGACTACGCTTCTCGACTGAGCAACCTTTTCTGGGACTACGACCCTTTCTAACTTCCGTCTTCCTTTGCCCCTGCTGTCTCCTACTCTACCAACCTCCCGTAGTGGCTGAGTTACCTGTACTCAAACCTATTTGAGACCCTCATCCACTACCTGTCCCTCCGGACCGCACGACGTCAGGGACCCCAGCGTTTCTCAGCCTGTGCTGACTCTCTGACTTGACTCGACACCTCACACGCAGGACCACACTCGCCTCCTCCCTCGCGCACTTCCTGCCCGACTTACTTCAGTCGTTGTTCGCGTCGACCACGGGAGCGACCGGAGCGTCCGTCGCCCCCTCGTCCACCCTCGGAGTCATCGTGAGGTCTGCGTGGCGACGGAGTGGCCACCGGGACCGGAACGAGTGGTAGGCCGAAAGCGATTGAAAAGTACTTGTTTCGGGAAAAATGGTCACGTCCCTGGAGGGACGCCGGAGGTCCCAGAACTCTCTTTCTTTTGGAACCAAGTGGACCCCCTAAGTACCTCTCACCCTACCTCCCCGTTCCTCTCGTCCCGGTCCCGGGGTCGGTGTGGGGAGGGGGTCCCGGGGACACGCGGGGGGTGAGTGGGAGTTGTAGGGTGGAGGTAGAGGAACACCCGTCCCTTCCGACGCCCTCGGTGGGGTCGGTGCAGTCCCAGGACCCCGACGACCGGGTCTCGTGTCCGGTCGAAACTCGTGGTCGGACCTGGGAGGGCCGGACCCCCGACCTCAGGTCCCAGGTCCGCACCCACCCCGACGTGGGGGACTCCAAGGGTCTTCCCAGACCGGGTCGAAGACCGGTCGAGGGCCCGGGGCCCCACTGACCACACAGGGACTGACAGGACGGCACACACCCTGCAGAGCGGGGAGGAGAAGGGAGACATTCGTGGACAGAGGACCAGCTTAAAAGGGAAAAGTAGGTCTGGGGTCAGGATGACCTAACTCCGGGTAGGGCTGTTGTAGTAGATTTAGACTGGAAGACGTTTCTGGAAGGAGGTTTACCCAGTACAAGTTCCACACCCCCCAACCGTGACGTCGTAGAAGACCCCCCCCCCTCCGTACTAATTTGGTGTCGTTTCCTGTGGACACACAGAAACCTCCAGACGGAGAGCACCCGAAATGGAAGAACGTAATTTCGGAAAAGAGTCCGGACTTTTCCGTGGAGATCTAAAGTTACATGACTGAATCAAATATCTAAAATCAGAATTATAGGTCACGACTGTTTAATGTCTACTCTCGTTGCGTCCTTCACGCATGTAGAGTGTCTCACGTCTACACTTCCCCACCCCCCGGGTCTAGGGTGACGGTGGTCGATCATTCTGCACCTGTCCGGACGCCTCCGGGGCGGGTGTCCCGCGTGTCCTACCACCCTTAGACTCGAGAGCGAAGGTAGTGACAGACCCTGGATGTGCGTATGGACCCCCACTTTGTCCGGAGTGGACCCCAGAACCCTTGTAGGGAGCACCCTGGTGCCGAGGGAGACAAAGGGACTCCGGGGTCCTCGGGGTCAGAGAGGTCGATTTCTGGTCTCTCTGGTCCGACGACGAATCTTGGGCACAACCGGGGGACGGGCGGGAGGGCTCCGAGGTAGCGGCACACATCCCAGTGGTGGGGGTTGGGGGCCGAAACGACGAGAAGGCTACTTGACCTCGACACCCTCGGGCCAGGGGTGTGTCTGAGGGTCGACCCTCAGGAGGTCCCCTCACCTTCGTCGAGACCACCGAACGTCCTCAAACCCACTAGGACTCTCTACGACTCTCTCGTCTCTGACTCCCACCCCTCTTTTCGCCAGACGCTTCCTCAGAGTTGGTTCTGGGGTCTGTCTAAGACCCCGACGTCGAGAAACGGCTCCTCCCTCGCTGCCGGTTGGGGTAGGGGAAGAGGGTTCGGACACTCCTACGTCCCCCTTTCTCGTCTCCCTCCCCGAACTCCGGCGAAGAACGTGAACGTCCGTCGTAGGCGACGGCGGTCCGCACTTGTTAGTACCCCTTCAAACAAGAGGCACATCTCTTGGAGGGACCGTCGAACAGTACCGCCGGTAGTTGGGCGCTAGAGTTTAGACTTTCAATTTAGTATCGGTTAACAGTGTCGCCAGCAACGGTTCCGTGGCCTCGACGTGCTTCCCAAACAAGATCCTTTACCGAGTAACCGCTTTTATAAAAGACGAGTCGACTCTCGAGACGACGTCCCTTATGTCGTGAACTTAAACTTTGTGTTTAAGTCCCGTAAGCACACGTTTCGGACTGGAAAGGGACGCCGCGCGAAGCGTCCGCGCAGGACGGTGCACGGAAGGACACTTGAAGACCTCGAGGAGGACCGGGGCAACGATTGAAGCCACAGTCGCGAGCCTCGACCGACGGGTGCGGTCGTGGACAGTGGACCTACAAGTGTCCTTTTATCTTCCTCCGCGACACCACCCTCCTCGTCGCGAGGGACTTTCGCGTGCGCGCGGCCTTCGGTGCTACCCTCCCTCAGGCTACGCCCACAAACGTCTACGTTGGGGAGCGCCCAGACCTCTACTCTGGCGCGACCCGCTAGGTCCACTCGACCTTTAGGTCGCGCGGAGGACTACGCTGGCCTCTCTGGACCCCCACCCACCGGCACACTCCTGTCTCCGTCTCTGACTCCCGGCGCCGGTGTTCGGTCCCCTGGGACCTCCGGACCTGCGCCCTCCTCCGTCTCTCCCTCGGCGACAACCTCTTCTCTCGGCGAAACTAACCCCGGCGGTTGTTTCCCGCACACTGTCGGAGGAGGACTGCGGGACGGAGCGTGGTGCTGGGACGGGGCCGACACCCAGTCTTCGTAGAGGTCCCCACGTCTGCCTTGGATCTGGGTCTCTCCTTTCGGAGCTCGTCGACTAACCTATTTTATAGTCCGTGGTGTAGGTCTTTCTTTGACGACCCAAGGTCTGTACGGATCCTCGTGTCCTTGTCGTTTCGAGGCTGCGACGGCCACGGCGCTTCGAAGGGGCAGGACCAAGGACCCCCTGGTCGGTGTGGCACGAGGACCGGTTGTCGGCGAGGGCCCCGGTCGGAGTCCCTGTCTCGGAGACCGGACGACAAGGAAGACGGGTCCGAAACGGGAGGGGCGTAGGACGGGGACTGGTGACTCCTCGGAGTCCTCTCCCCAGGCGCCTCGGCCCGACGGGTCGCACCCCTTCCCTCGGTCGTGGGTGAACCGTCCTGTGAGTCGGGGCCGTCGTTTCCCACCCGTGACTGAGACGGGGACGGAGGGGGGTACCTACCGGCTCCAGTAGGCGCGCCACCGCATTGGTTACTACCACGTAGGTGGGGATCGACAGGGTCGGGCCCGGGACCTTCGTTTATGGCGGCCGACCCCACCCCGTTCGCCGAGTCTCACAGACGTCCGACCCTCCGACTCTACTCCCAGGTCACACCGGCCAAAACCACTCGTGGGAGAAGGTCCACGTCTGGACGGAAGAAGGTAGAAGTTCCCCGTCCTCTCGCCTACTCGAGGTACCTCGAGGAATCTTCCTGGGACGGGGGGAAGTACTCTGGGATCAGAGTACTGGGTCAGTGGAGGGTATGGGGGGCGGTTCCGGTAGTGTGACTCTCCCTCCGGAAGTTGTATGCCTAAGGCCCTCGTGCGTCTGTGCTCGGGGTGAAGTCCCGGTCCACAAACCACTGTCCGCGTCCCTCGAACATCCGAGACTTTCACTCAGCGAGTTAGCACAGGTCAAGAAACACTGGGGTGCCTGACATCGGACCGTCCGAAGAGACAGGTACCTTAAGAGGTCTCTTCTTATGACGTCACCCATACGGGTTGGGTCCCTAGCTTGGGTCCAGAGGGCGCTACGTCCGCCTAAGAAATGGTAGACTCGGCGGTCCCTACGGGTTCTTAGGACCTCACTCATCGGATAGGGAAGCCGTCCTCTAGAAGGGTTGGGTCCCTAGCTTGGCCCCAGAGGACGTGCCGTTCGCCTAAGAAAAGGTCGACGCGGTGGTCCCGTTCGGAACATCTGAGATGAACACCTGTTTGGTGTCGGGTCTGAGGAAAGAAGAGAGGGGCGTGGGCCGGGTG
The DNA here is from genome assembly GCA_006410555.1 of Capra ibex. Taxonomy (NCBI): domain Eukaryota; kingdom Metazoa; phylum Chordata; class Mammalia; order Artiodactyla; family Bovidae; genus Capra; species Capra ibex. The sequence goes on from SJYO01018757.1 coordinate 95,530,604, forward strand.
CGGAGTCTCGTCGTAAAGGGCGGGTCTTGTCGGATTACCCCCTCGGACGCTCCTGTGTCGTCGCAGTCGTGTCACCTCGAGTGTCCTCCAGTCCGGGAGGCACAGGTGTCGGAACACATTAGTGTGCTCTTGGGGTCTTCCTTTCGTGTACTAAGGGTGCAAAGTGTCTACTCTTGGACTTCTGACCCCTGACTTTTGGGCAGGAGGTCTGAGTCTCCACCCCCGCCACCACCTTGTCGGACTGAGGGTTGGGGGGTGCTCGTCGTGGGTCCGTTGTCTCGGTTAACTTCAGAGGTGGAAGAGACGAAGGGAGCCGAGTAAAAGTCTTAGAGGGTCGCGGGTGTTCTAAGGACTTCGGGTACTCAACGGTTTTTCCCACAACCGACTGATACTAGTCTCTAGTAAAACCTATTTTGGTTGACACAGTCTACCCTTCGACGTTAAACTTAATCTATAAAGACTAACCCGGACTTGGAGACGTTTATTCAAGAACTTCTCACTCCTCTTTGGTCCTAAAGGACCCCACGACCATTTGGACAGAGCCAATTTTCCGTAGTGAAATCCTCGTACGAGTCTCGAAGACCTGAAAGGAACAGACGTAAATTCACTAGTAGACTGGTCTCCCCGTTGGGGCTACGGGTCCCGTGGAGGTCCCTCCGAGTCGAATTGGAAGCGGTTGATTTTGATCCGTCGTCGACCGGTCTCGTCTCACGGGTCCGACACACGATTCTTTTGTGTAAAGGTCGGGGGAGACGGTAGAGTAGGGGATGCCCCTGGAGTCATTCAGCAGTTGAAGGCTTTGTTCCAGTGGAGACCGGACAGGACCTCGATGCGTCTTCACTGTACCACCGGTCCTCGGGGAGACCCCAGGTACGCCCCATCTAGAGAAAGGTAGATACGTCTGTACTGAGTCTGTCAACTGGGGTCTTGCACGTCGTCCTGACAGGAAGGGAGTTAGTTTGGGACACTCCGGGCCGGGGGGTGGGGGGTTGGCCGGACCCACCTGTGTCGGGACCTGAAACACGACTCCGGGACAGGAGTGGAGGGGTCTCACCTTGGATCGGGCCGAAGGTCCTCTTTCTCTCGTAAACCTAAGTGCTTCAGACAAGAGAGGAAGAACCTTTCTACCTTTTTATTCTAGATGCACGTTTAGTTGTTGTTTCACGGAGCCCCGCCGACTCCAAGGCAGAGGGACTACTAGAGTTGCTGGGCTCTGGGCGGGCCCCCAGAGGGATGTCTATTGCTCTCACTTAAACCCGTAGGAAGCGGGGGTGGGTAGACTGAAGTCCGACCGGTCCACCCCCGACCGTAAAGAGTCCCGTGTTAGGCGTTTGGGGTCCTGAAGGAGTGGTGGAGACGTCGGGTTACAGAAAGAAAAGAACCCGACTCCAAAGACTGTTAGCGCTGTGACCCCTACCTCACAGTTACGACAAGGGTTAATCAGAACGTCGGAACCCTCCCGAGGTCCGTGGTCCACCCAGAGGGCTCTGGTAAACTTTGTTAAAACACACCCGTTTCGTGACTCCTTTTTGGGATATTTGTGACGAGCACTTTTGTGAGCCAGAGACATCCTCCTTGTAATGGGCGAATCTTTTCTTCGGCGGGAGCACTCGAGTGTCCAGACACTTCCTACGGGTGCAAAGGCCCTGAAAGAAGACGAGTCGACTTCAAAACTTGTTTCGGGTGTCGAGCACACTACGATTGTAAATGTATTGCTCGGTTCGGTCCGCCCGAAGGGGAGACAGGTACCGACCCTTTCGTAGGAATCTGCGTACACACCCGCCGCACACGTTTGTAGACCCGCCTGCAAAGGTCCGTCTCCGAGGTAGCGGCCGGGACCCTGAGTCCGACCCTCCCGTCCCGGTGGCACCGGCAGACGGGCCGGCACGGGAGACTGTGGCGGGTGGCCGTCCTGCACACCCCCGCAAGCACAACCCGTGTGCGTCCCGGCACGACCAGTCGGGCACCAGTGAACCGACCCAGAGTCGGACCCACCGTGGCGTCTCGACGACTCGGTGAGTACCCGCGACGTCTTCCTTTGGGCGCCGACTCCGAGGACCAGAGGACGTCTGGAGCCGCCCCGCCGACGCACCGGGGCCGGTGCCGCACGAGAGTGGACGGGTTCGCGGAGAGAGGGAGAACCTCGGAGAACTGGACCGTGCGGGGGACGTGCGGCCGGGAGGAGAGTGGAGGGCACGGACACCCGAGACCCGTGTCCCACCCACCTTTCCCCTGTTCTGAGGGACCCGTGGTCCTACCCCCTCTCCACACCGTGTACAATTCAGACGATCCGAGACGTCTACTCGCCCCAACCACCAAGGACGTGGTCACAGCACTCCGGTCTGTAGACTTCCTGGGGGGTTGTGTGTGTGTGTGTGTATGTGAGTGTGTGTGTGTGAATGTGTGTATATGTAAATGTGTGTATGTGAGTGTGTGTGTGTGAATATGTGTATATGTAAATGTGTGTGTAAATGTGTGTATGTGTGTGCGTATGTAAATGTGTGTATGTGTGAATTTGTGTGTATGTGAGTGTGTGTGTAAATATGTGTATATAAATGTGTGTATGTAAATGTGTATATGTAAATATGTGTGTGAATTTGTGTGTGTGTATGTGTGAGTGTGAATGTGTGTGTATGTAAATGTGTGTGTGTAAATGTGTGTATATGTAAGTGTGTGTGTGTGTGTGTGTGTGAGGAGGTTGACAGCAGACGTGTAGAGGTCTACGGACCCGTGTGTCTAGACCTTGGGTCACTGTGGGGAGGATGTCCGCCCTGGTGAAGCTCCCCGCCCACCCTTTCACCCAGAAGTGAACCGGCGAGTGTAGAACAGGTGTCTCCCAGAAACCCACCTTTCGGGAGGAAGACCTCTGGTCACACCAAAGCCAACACAAAAAATAACAAGGGGATTGTGAAACATAACACAGGTAGACCCTTCTAAACAACCGACTGAAGTAGTCCTCCCAGGACTCCGAATCTGCCAACCCCTGGGTGGAAAGGACGACCCGGGGCCAGTTCCGGCGTAGAGGTAGTCTGCGACGACCCAGAGGAGAACTCCGCCAACCAAGGTGCGGGCTTGAGGTAGCGTCTACGGCTCCTTGTCCTCGGTGTGGGACCCCTGCTCGAGTCGTAGAAGGGTTTAGGAGTCGGTCCAAGCAAGAGGAAGTAGGAGGGTAGGGCTCACCTGGAGCGGTAGGTACCTGGACATTGGTCGGACCTGGGTCTGTGGGACGTCTGGGGTGAGTCACCAGTGCGATAGCGACTACTGCAGTCTACAAGGGGTCACTTGCACGCGCAAAGGAAGGGTTTAGGGCCACGTGTCGGGACGGAAACTCGAGCGGTACGGGGGTGGTACCTGTGCAGAGACAGGAAGCCCCCAGGGCGCCCCGGAAGTCTCTTGGACGTCGGGCCGTCTCGTCTGTGTCGACTCCGTGAGCCCCTCGTAGACGACCCAAACAAAGGCGTAGTCCCTGTAGACAAACCATCCTATTGCGGACCTGGTGTGGAGTCTAGGAGACGGTCTTTCTTGCTCTGCAGTCCCCGTTTGATCAGGGGATGAGTCTCCGGTCGGACTCTCGGCCCTCCCAGAGGTACCCGGCCTGGTCACCGGGAAGTGACAAGGAACCTACCTCGGACGTAGGACCGGGTGGGGACGGTCAGGGGTCCCGAAGGGTGGTAGTGGGGTGCAGTCTGGAGTGTCAAGACAATAAAAAATGCTGTGAACGACACTGTCTAACTAAGAGAGGTAAGACACGGAAACGTGCAGAAAACAGAGGACGTGTCTTTTCGACAGACCCCTCGACCAGTTTCGGTGAAGCCTAGGGTTCCCCGTTCGTGTGTTGTACATATCCAAAAGTGGTAAACCACGACTTTTGTAGCGACCAGGCTTCAACTACACACGACGGTCGGTACCTGTCGTCGGCGCACTGGGTCTGTAAAGGTGGACGACTCAACGACCGTTGTAAACTGTAGGTTTCTCTTTCTCCGAGGAGGGCGGAGACGACGTCGGCCCCCGTCCCTAGACTCACAGCCCTAAATAAAGGTCCCTTTCTAGGGTCCCGGGTCCCCGTAGGTCTTGCCCGGAGAGGAGAATCGGCGGTCCGTCCCGCTGACTAGGACCGACTAAGAGGGTTATGAACTTTGTCTAATCCCAAGAGTCGACCAAAGACCAGAAACGTCACTTTTGGGTCGTGTGTCCGAGACGGTCGTACTCCGACACACTTCACTTGGGGGGGTTGGGGGCGGGAACTGCTCCGGCGCTACGGCGCGCCAGGACTGTCCGGTAGACTGTGCACGCACGACCCAGCGAAGTCATTGCAGGTTGAGAAACGCTGGAGTACTTGACATGTCCGAGGAGACAGGTACCCTACTGGGTCCGTTCTTATGACCTCACCCAACGGTAAAGGAAGAGACCCCCTAGAAGGACTGGGTCCCTAGTTTGGACCCAGTGACTGTGACGTCGGTCTAAGAAATCACAGACTCGGTGAAGTCACCTAAGTAAATCACGTAGTTTCGTGTCTTTTCTACAACTGTGGACATCTACGCCCACACCCTTTATACCCCGTCGGCGTAGTGGTCCCGGTTCCTCTGAGTTTTTGTGGCTCTGCCTCTTGTTCTGGGGGTCGACCGGCGGTCGTGGTAGCGAGGACGAAGGGTCTCTCCTCGTACGAAAGAAGTACCCTATAACACAGAAGTCACTCAGATCATTACTTTAAAATTTTTTGGGTCACTACAACTAGGTTTAAAACCGATCCTTCGGATAATTTTAGCTATTGTCGTCGGATTACGTAAGATTCCGTACCCGTGGCCTCTACTATTTAGAACCTTTAAACGTAACATATTTTTACAAAATCAGTTACCAAAACATCAGTCCTTCTAAGAGACAGAGAGACTAACCGACGAGGCCACGTCTTCTGATTTCTACTCGTGACAGCCTGCGTACGCCTGGAGGTCCCTTCACAGACTGCACCTCTTACCGAAAGAACAAGCCGAGAGCTCGTAAGTGAAATTACTGAATCATGGTAAATGGCAAACCTTAGACATCGGGGCGCCCGTGTCTCCGTCACGGTCCGTACCTCGGCGTCCGGGGCGGGAGGACGGGTGACGGAGGTGGTGTCCTCTGCTCGTTCCCCACCTCCGACTGCCACGCTCCTTCCCGAGGGTAGCCGCTGAGAGGTGACAGGCACGGACCCTCAGAGGCAGGAGAGTGGACGGGGAGGCACTCAGGGGCGTCCCGGACCTACGAGCCGGAAGCGTCTGGACGAACCACACGTAAGACGAGAGACGAGGCCGACGTCACCCGCGGGAAGGAGCCTTCCTTTCCGACTCCAGGGGAAGGAACCCGAGAGGACGACCTCCTGTACCTCAAAAGGATTAATGACAGTGGTCCGGTGTTTCCACTGTAACAGACACTACTGGCCACAGACTTTCAGGTAGTCTTTTCCGCTTTGAGGTCCTGCTCCTCTCACCGAGTGAAATAGGTCTGGCGTCCACCAGGATCCTACTCTCCTTCCGCTCCCGCGTGTCCCCGGAGACGGAGTGGAGAAGGACCGGGTCCGCGTCTTGACGTCGACTACGGGTAGGAAGACTTCGGTCGACCGGCCCTGTGTGTGGAAAAGACACGACCTTCGGAGACGAGAGAGGAGGTCCTGACCGGGTCCCTCCGGAAGTCTCCGACGATCCTACGGGTCGTGGGGACTATGTGTTCGGGTGGACCACTACAGTCAAAAGTGGACTAGGAGGGACCTTCCTGGAGGGGGTCTCCTGTGTCTTTACAGAGGCGGTGGGGACCCGACCACACATCACACGGGTGTCGTGTAGGTCCGACGTGTAGGGGCGGGGTCTACCGGACGGGACCGGGTCGGGACAACCGCACAGGAGGGGTCGTTGACGACCGTAGAGCGAAAGAAACTGGAGTGGATGTTGTCGGGATTAATACCTCCCAAACCACGACTGGACAAACGAGGAACCCAGGGCCAGAGGCTGAATTCACACCCAATGACCCTCGCCCGTGTCTAGAGAGGACTTAACGTCACGGTCGCAGATTGAGTCCCGTGTCGATTCTCCACCCCACTGACGATTACTCGTACCCCTAAGAAGAGGTCCCACTTTTATAAGACCTTAATCTATCGTCATTACTATCGGGTTGTCCCTTCGGACCGTATGATATCAGGTACCCCAGTGTTTCTCAACCTGTGTCGAATCACTGACTTTTTGTTGTTCTATAGGGTGGAGACACTTACACGATTTTGGCGACTTAACATACGAAACCACTTAACATTGTAGTCAAGTCAAGTCAGTGAGTCAGTTCAGGTTGAGAAACACTGGGGTACCTGACGTCGTGTGGTCCCGGGGGACAGGTAGTGGTTGAGGGCCTCGAACGAGTTTGAGTACAGGTATCTCAGCCACAACGGTAGGTTGGTAGAGTAGGAGACAGCAGGGAAAGAGGAGGACGGGAGTTAGAAAGGGTCGTAGTCCCAAAAAGTTTACTCAGTCAAGAGACGTAGTCCACCGGTTTCATAATCTCGAAGTTGAAATCGTGGTCAGGGAAGTTACTTATAAGTCCTGACTAAAGGAAATCCTACCTGACCAACCTAGAGGAACGACAGGTTCCCTGAGAGTTCTCTGAAGAGATTGTGGTGTCGAACTTTCGTAGTTAAGAAGTCACGAGTCGGAAGAAATACCAGGTTGAGAGTGTTCGTATGTGCTGATTACCTTTTTGGTATCGAAACTGACATGTCTTGAAACAACCGTTTCATTACAGAGACAAAAAGTTATACGATAGATCCAGCCAGTATCGAAAAGAAGGTTCCTCGTTGGTAGAAAATTAAAGTACCGACGTCAGTGGTAGACGTCACTAAAACCTCGGGTTCTTTTATTTCAGAGAGTGACAAAGGTAACAAAGGGGTAGATAAACGGTACTTCACTACCCTGACCTACGGTATTAGAATCAAAAGACTTACAACTCAAAATTCGGTCGAAAAAGTGAGAGAAAAAAGTGAAAGTAGTTCTCCGAGAAATCAAGAAACGAAAGACGGTATTCTCACCACAGTAGACGTATAGACTCCACTAACTATAAAGAGGGCCGTTAGAACTAAAGTCGAACACGAAGAAGGTCAGGTCGCAAAGAGTACTACATGAGACGTATCTTCAATTTATTCGTCCCACTGTTATATGTCGGAACTGCATGAGGAAAAGGATAAACCTTGGTCAGACAACAAGGTACAGGTCAAGATTGACAACGAAAGACTGGACGTATGTCTAAAAAGTCCTCTGTCTATTCCACCAGAACATGAGGGTAGAGAGAATCTTAAAAGGTCAAACAACACTAGGTGTGTCAGTTTCCGAAACTGTATCAGTTATTTCGTCTTTATCTACGAAAAGGCCTTAAGAGAACGAAAAAGTTACTAGGTTTCCCACAACCGTTGAACTAGAGACCAAGGAGACGGAAAAGATTTTGGTCGAACTTCAAGAACCAAGCACATCTAAACTTCGGACCGAACCTCTTAAAACACGTAATGAAATGATCGTACACTCTACTCACGTTAAGACGTCATTAAACTTGTAAGAAACCGTAATGGAAAGAAACCCTTACCTTACTTTTGACTGGAAAAGGTCAGGACACCGGTGACGACTCAAAAGGTTTAAACGACCGTATGACTCATGTCGTGAAAGTGTCGCAGTAGAAAGTCCTAAACTTTGTCGAGTTGACCTTAAGGTAGTGGACGTGATCGAAACAAGCATCACTACGAAGGATTCTGGGTGAACTGAGGTGTCGGGTCCTACAGACCGAGACCCACTCACCAGTGTGGTGACACCGATAGACCCAGCACTTCTGGAAAAAGCGTGTCGAGAAGGCACACAAGGACGGTGGGGAAGAACTACAGAGGGCGAAGACATCCTCGGTACGGTAGAGACGGGAAATAACTCGGGTAGAACCGTCCTTTACAAGGGAACCATATAAATGTGATGATCTGGGTGGGAAACTTTAACCACTTTACTCGAGAAGTTTGTCTTTCCTTCACCGTTCGGTTCCTTTGAACCTCGTCATTCTTCTCATCTTTATACCCATGTATCTTGAAATACTTATACTCAACTAATTTGTTTTTACTATTTAGAAAGTTATCAGTTTTGATACGGTAATTTTCACTACTTCTATTTTCCTGGATATTATCACTCCTAAGGCGAGAAGTTCGATATTTTACGACTATGTCCATCTCAGTGTATACACGTAACTTTATGGGTGTCTTTGATGATATTTTGACATGTTTTCCTACGGCATTGTGGTGGTATTTAATTAGACCTTAAGACCTTAATTAGGCCTTCAAGATTTATGCTAGTTTACTGAATCTCCTTTCAAGATTCTCTCTTACTCTATATTTCCTTGTTTATCTTTTATAGTCTCACCACAAATTTACGGTCGACTAGTTACTAATGTAATTTACGTTTACCGAATTTATATGTGTATTTCTTTACCTCTAAAAGTCGCACTCATTTTTCTTTTGTGTCAGGTTGACATGTGACTAGGGTCTTTGAGATATAAGTTTCCGTGTCTCTTCGGACGCATCCTTCTGCCTTTTCCTGTGTGGTGCGTGGTACGTTTGTAGTCGACTCCCCTTTTTACCTCGGAGGTGTTGATTCTTTAGTGATTGTTATTACTCGCCGTAGTCTACTACATTCCTAGTCGGATGGTCTTTCTGAACCGTTAGGGTCTGCACGCGTGCGGTTCGTCATGTCGAAGTTCTGAGTCCTCCGCCCTCCCTGGTGTAGGACCCGGTCTTTTGTTTCAAATTTCTCGACTGTAGCATTCTTACACGAGAAACCGGTATTTCCCCAGTTTGATTCTGAGTTATTGTTTTTTAACAAATTACCAATCTTTAATTTGTTGTGTTAAGATTTATTAGATATTCAATTTGTCTTTCAGAGGTTTATTTAAATTTTTCTGCATCTAGGTTTCCTCTATCTTTGTGTTGTATTGTTTTAGACTACGTCAATTCAGTCACGACTCTTACTTTAAGCATTATAGCTTACAAGTGGATTCAATGGTCAGTCATTGACTTTGATGGAATTCCTAGATCTTTTTCTTCGTTTGATTTGGGTTTTCTTCGTCTTCCTTTATTTACTATTCTCCTCTTTGGTTACCTTAATTTTTATCCTTTTGTTATCTCTCTTGGTTAGTGTGTCTTTAGACCCAGAATTTCTATAGTTGCTTTACCTAGTTAAAAATAGTTCTGACTTTTTTTTACGTTCTCATGTTCACATTTCTTGTTTATTAGTTATAATGTTCACGTCATCTCCGAGAGTGACGTATAAGATATCGAAAAGTTATACGTTGTTTCCGTTTGACGTTTGAAATGAGAGTATGTACGTTGTTGAATTTTGTAATTGAGGAACTTCGACGTTTCATAATGTTAAGTCGGTTCTACTTTATCTTTTAGATTTGTCAGGATATCAAGAATTTGTAATAATGTAAACATTAACTTTTCGAGGACTCTTTCTGTAGAGGTCCGAGGTTGTCAAAGTGATCTCTTGAGATGTTTTATGAATCTCTTCTTAATTATGGTTAAAATACGTTGTTAAAACCTTTTTTTATCTTCCCTGTACACCGTGCGCAGAATGCTCCGGTCATTCTGGAATTATGGTTTTGGTCTGTGCCCGTCTCGTTGTTGTCGTTGTTGTTTTTTGTACCCGGTTGTAGAGAGTACTTGAATTCACGTTTTATGAGTTGTTTTATAATCGTTCGACTTAAGTTAGTTCATATTTTTGTACATATTCGGTGTTAGTTCACCCTAAAGAAGATACGTACTTTGTAAACGTTTAGTTACAATAGATGGTGTATTTCTTCGGTCTCCTTTTTTTCGTATACTAGTGTAGTCGACTAGGTCTTTTTTGTAGACTGTTACATGTTACGGGTAAGTACTCTTTTTTGGGAGTCGTTCAGTCCTTGACTTACCCTGATGGATGACTACTCCTCGCACATGTCTTTCGGACGGGGACCACAATATAAATTACCACTTTATGGTTAACAAAAAGGGAATTGTAACTCTTGTTCTGGTAGTACAGGAGAGAACAATGAAAGTAAGTTGTATTTGTATCATGATCTTTACAATCGATGATTTTATTCCGTTCTCGTTTTTCGGATTTCCAACCTTCAAGTCAAGTCAAGCCAGCGAGTCAGTACAGACTGAGAAACGCTGGGATACCTGACGTCGTGCGGTCCGGAGGGACAGGTAGTGGTTGAGGGTCTCAAATGGGTTTGAGTTCAGGTAACTCAGCCACTACGGTAGGTTTGTAGAGTAGGAGACAGCAGGGGAAGAAGAGGACGGAAGTCAGAAAGGGTCGTAGTCCCAGAAAAGTTTACTCAGTCAATAAGCGTAGTCCACCGGTTTCAAAACCTCAAAGTCGAAGTCGTAGTCAGGAGGGTTACTGATAAGTCCCGACTAAAGGAAATCCTACCTGACCAACCTAGAAGAACGACAGGTTCCCTGAACGTTCTCAGAAGAGGTTGTGGTGTCGAGTTTTCGTAGTTAAGAAGCCACGAGTCGAAAGAAATATCAGGTTGAAAGTGTTGGCATGTACTGATGATCTTTTTGGTATCGACACTGATCTACCTGTAAACAGTCGTTTCATTACAGAGACAAAAAATTATGTGACCGATCCAATCAGTATCGAAAAGAAGGTTCCTCGTTGGTAGAAAATAAAAGAACCGACGTCAGTGGTAGAAGTCACTAAAACCTCCGGTTTTTTATTTCAGACAGTGACAAAGGGGTAGATAAAGGGTACTTCACTACCCTGGTCTACGGTACTAGAAGCAAAAGACTTACAACTCGAAATTCGGTTGAAAAAGTGAGAGGAGAAAGTGAAAGGAGTTCTCCGAAAAATCAAGAAGAAGTGAAAGACGGTATTCCCACCACAGTAGACGTATAGACTCCAATAACTATAAAGAGGGCCGTTAGAACTAAGGTCGAACACGAAATAGGTCGGGTCGCAAAGAGTACTACATGAGACGTATATTCAATTTATTCGTCCCACTGTCATATGTCGGAACTGCACCAGGAAAGGGTTCAACCTTCGTCAGACAACAAGGTACAGGTCAAGATTGACAACGAAGGACTGGACGTATTTCCAGCCTTTCCCTCTTTATTTTCATAGAGACGTCTACTGTGATTATGAATTTTTACCTCTTCGGGTTCTTTAGATGTTTATACCGGGGTCTTGATCACTCAAGTTTTTTCAAAAGTTTATGTTCTAGTTGTATCTTTCTAGTGAACTTTTAGATATATGATTGTCTCGTACTCCTTTAACTTTACTTTTTGTTATCGTAAATGTTAGTGAGGTTTTTATTAATCTGTAGAGTAAAGTCGTCTATAAATTGTTTTATACATATCCTAGACCTACGATTTTAACGAAATTTACGTCTACGTCCATAAGTTCCTTCTGACTTTATTTACTTCTCTGTTTGATACCCGATTTGCATTATTTCTACAGTCAAAGAGAATGGGAGTGAGGTGATTAACTAGAAATCCAAATTACGTTAAGTATTGTTTTAAGGTTATCCCAAAGAACATATGTCCCAGTATCGTTAAGAAATGTACCTTTGTTCGTCTAGAATCCTACCAATTGCATTAGAACCGTTTCTTATTATGTCACTCCCTTTAGAGAGATCGGTTGGAATACTGAATGACATATCGATGTCATTTGTTTTCTGGGACCAGAATCGTTTTCGTATCTGTGTGTCTAGTTATTTTGTCTTATTTCGCAGGTCTTTGTCCAGGTGTGTTTGTACGAGTTCGCTAAAAACTGTTTCTATGTTTTCGTTAATTTATTTCCTAGTGGAAAAGTTGTTTATCAGACGTCGTTCACCTGTAGGCACCCGTTTTTATTACTTAGATTTGAAGTTTGGAACGTTTTTCAATTGAGTTTTATCTAGAATCTGAACATAGATTTCACATTTTAATATTGAGACAATAGTTTTATTACCCTTTTCTAAAGTCCGAGATACCAATCCGTTTATCAAGATTTTGAACTGTGGTTTTCTTGATAGGTTTTTCCTTTTTGACTAGTTGCTTTAAACGGGTCTTACATTTCTACGAGTTAAAGTGATCTAAAGCCCCTTTAGTTTTATTTTGGTGTTACTCTGTGGTGATACGTGAATGACCCTTATTTGATCACCATTCCAGTTTACGACTACACTGACGTCTGTTTATTTTCGTGAGGGCTCAAATGTCAAAGAAATTTTTGATTCATACGTTAACGGTTTGATGGACCGCTAATGTGAGTACTCGTAAATAGGATCTCTTTTTAATCATACTATCGTCTAAACATTATCGGTCTTTTATTTTGTTGTGCGGGAAGTTACTCGATTACCAATCTGATTGACATCAAGTAGGTCTGACACCGTTTCGTGATTCTTATTTTTTTCTTGGCCACTATGGGTCGTTGTACCTACCTAGAGATCCCTTAATACGACTCATCTTTGCAAAAGAGGGTTCACCCAAGAACACCATGCTCAGGTAATTGTGGCAATCTACCTTTTTAAAGTCTTTGTCTCCTGTCTAACCACGGACGGTCCCCAATCCTTACCTATCCCTACATCATCAATATTTTCAGTCACCTTCCCTAGAAACACTTCTCGATCAGTCACAGACCTGCCACCATTACTTTTGTGTACGGATAGGCCCACTATTTGCGTATGTCTTGATTTGTGTGTACGTCTTTACGTTCGGTCGGACCCCTTTGACCTACCGAAACGACTGGATATAGCTATAGTTATATAATGTAGTACCAAAACATCTTACGATGGTAACTCTCTCTGACCCGTTTCCCATGTTCCCAAGAGATAGAATTTTGACGTACTTTTAGATGTAATAGAATTATTTTTTAAAGACACATTTAAAAATGGCAATAGTAGTCTTAGTCGGCGGTGTGGTTCATCAGAGTCTAAGCCGCACGGCTCGTGTCTGGTACCACTTTCCGTCCCCTCTCAGCACGACCCGGTCCCGACGCCGCACCTCTGGACGCACAACCACCCCTACTCCACGTTGTTTTAGCACACAGGTTCTCAGGACTAGTCACCACTACACGTGGGAAACGGGAGACTCTGAAAATGGACCCCCGTCCAAACAGGACTACCGTGGTCCCCTCCCAGAGGCGGTCTCAGTCCCAGACCCTCAGGTCCACCTTTAAACTTTACCCTGAGAGGGGTAACCGGGGTGAACCAGTCGTCGAACTTGGTCCTCTCGCTGCAGACAGTGGCACCTCTAGTGTCCGACCAGGGGTACAGGAGCCCTTTCTTCCTTAACGACGGAACAGTGTTTCTACACCGGTTTCGGGCGTCGAGCCCTGAGGGCCACGAGGACCACCCTTGGCTCAGGAGGGCCCGGGTGTGCACGGACACTACCCACTGTTAAACTCAGAGGACACACGCTCGGGGTGGAGGACGGAGAAAGTAGTTTTAAGGGTCACCGGGGAGACGGGGCCGCCCGAGGAAGGTCTTGGGTGGACCCACGGGACGACCGACACTCGTCCCCTGTCGTCGGGCCCGACTAGGCCGAGGAGACACGGAAGAAGGAACCCGTCCTACCTCGCGAGTCCCACTTCTTTTCTCGTGTCAATCCTTGCGTCTCGTTTTCGTCTTGTGGCCGGGGAGGTACTTCGTGACACCACGTACATGTGTGCACACGAGAACACACACGTACACACACGCACACACCCGCACACGTGAACGTGCACCCACTCATACGTCCGGTCACGTGGGGGGTTGAGGGGGGGACATAAGATTTGACTTGACGCTCCGACGGACTGAGTGTCCTCCTGTATCTGGGTCTCGTCGTCGAGTTCACCACTCGGACCGTCCCGGACAGGTCGTCCAGATCCGGGGGTGGGGCTGAGGTCCCGTCCTTGTCCGGGTCCCGGGTGCGGCCCCCCGGGAGGACGAGAGGCGACCCCAGCGCCGGAAGGACGAGTAGGGTGGGGGTCGGGGTGTCTTTCGGGGACCCCGAGGTCGAGGCGGGTGGTGGGGACTAGACCTCTGCGGCGGGGGGTAAGTGAGAGGTGGGAGGTGGGGGGACGGGACGTTGAGACGTGGGTTTACGAGGAAAACCCGGACCTTGCAACCTTCTAAGAACGTTCGCGTTTGCGTGACGTCCCTTCAATAGAGTAATGTCTGAGGACTTGATGACCCGAAGAGGGGGTGTTTTACCTTTAATTCTGAACTGTCGCTTATGAAGACGAGACTTCTTTTCGGTAGTCTCCCAGAACAGACACTCGACGTACACCGGTCTGGACTCTTCTGTGGAGTCAAAACCTTCCCCTCCCCTCCCACCCCCCCTCCTCTCTCCCCTTCCTCCCTCCCCCCTCCCCTCCCTCACGCTACCCTTACCCCTCCCTTCCTGTTTAGCCCCTCCCTTCCCCTCCTCTCCCCTCCCTCCCGGCGACCCCTCCCTCTACGACACAGAAATGGGGGCCGGGAGGGACGACAGGACCAGTGGTACTCCGGGGGGTGACGGGAGGAGCCCCCTCCCCCCACGCGGAGGGACCGGGGGCCTCCAGGCATGACATTGCGAGGGAGGCCGGCAGCAGGTCCTCCAGAGGAAGACCGGGGGTCTACTAGCGGAGGAGAAATCGGTGAAGTCTTGGACGGGACCCAGGTGTGGGTCCGGACGCGCTGGGCCGGTCCTCGGGTCAAAGACGGGCGAGACACGTGTCCGAGCGGTGGCGGGGGTGTTGCGAAGTCGTCCTCTGCGGGCCCCCTCCGCCCCGGC